>JAGQDM010000070.1:3756682-3889182 GCA_022749755.1 Azadirachta indica | reverse complement strand
GCGTAGGATAAACCAGGTAACCAAAAATCACGATCATTGGTATAAAGCTGGATTTCATTAATCCGGAAGTGCTGGTTCGAGTCCAGTCCAGCTCGTGAGTTGGCCTAAGGATAAAAGAAGAAGATCTTGAGTTTCATTCCCGTTTGGTATCACAAACAAACCCAACGGGCGAAAAGGTAAGTGGCAATACAACGTTCTTTAGTTAAGCAACCGAAGAGGCATAACAAGATTTTTTGATAGTCATAGTCATATTAGGTTATAAAGCCAAGCAAATATGCCTTAATCCGAAGCCAGCCAAGGCAATCTGATATTTGCATCTTCAATCAGGAAGAAGGCCGAGAGAAGTGTTTTTGAAAGCGAAAAAGCGAAGAAAGCAAGCAACCAACGAAGCGAAGGATCGAGAGAGGGATTGAACGAGGATGGCAAGCCCGACTGCAGCCTTATTAGAGTGAGGATTCTAGCTTTCCTCTAACTGACGGGGGGTTTCCTTGCACCCGGGGACCCTGTTCAAGAAAGAAGGTCGATCAGAATTTTGTTAACCCTTGGTCCGCGAGCTAGTACATTGGGCTGCCGGCGATAGAGTCGTTCCTTCCGGAATGGAAAGCCGTCTCCCATGGGTTTAATTCAAGTTGTTCTTTTCTTTGCAGGAACCGGTCTGTTGCTTTCCATCTCTTGAGAGACCGCCTTTCTATGATAAGACAAACTGCATGTGTATTGCATATAGACTGGGTAGTAAGAAAGGAACTTCTCCCCCGCCGACTCGCCGCGATGGGGGCGCTTCTTCTATCACGAACGGGTAGACCAACCCCGTCCCTGTCCCTTTGTCTTGACTGAGCTATTCGTGTCATTGTCATTTTTGCATAGCATCATCCAACATTGGGCCAGCTCTTCTCTTTCAACCAAGAAGAAAGCAAGAAGTTGTCAGGGCGAAGAGAGGTTTCGCCTTCAGAGAGTCGTCATTTTGACATTTTTCTCTTCTTCTTCTATTACATTTTCAAAATCTTGATCTAAGGGCGAGATATCTCTATGGGGAGAAGGATTGATATCGAACAATCAATGTTGGAGCTTATTGTATGACTGAAGCAGTGCAGACTTGTAAATTAGTGACTTCTGGTATAGTCTTATCCTCGTGCAGTGCAGTACCCGAACCTGTTGATCGATGAATCTATCCCGCGGATTGCTTGAGTCACTGATTCTCTCAGTTTGAACTAATCATCATCAAAAAAGTAATGTAGAGATATCATAGGGTAAAAGCTGCACTGGCTTGTGGCCAGCTTTTCAAAAAAAAAAAAAAAGGCTACGCTCTTCTTCTTTCTTCTTTCTGTTTGGTTAGCTTTGCTTTCCTTTATGCACGCCTTTCTTCACACCAGTCTCTGGTCAGATGTGCCTGCCTTTCTCCAGTCTCTGAATCCCACTCATCTGACTAAATAGATGTCTTTCTTGTCGTTGAGCTAACGTAACTGCTCGGCTGACCGTTGAGCGTCAGACTGCTCTTCTTGACTAATGCACTAGGTACTGAAGTTGGGGAATCTATATTGAAACTGCTATAGGCGGGTGCTCGGAAGGCTGGTCAAAGCATGATCGAATGCAAGGATTTAGGGAAAGGATAGACCTCTGATCCAAAGTACCTATTGGTCGTTCGTTCTTTCACTCCTTCTGTTCAGGGAGAGGTCGATTCATACAGGATGTGATGCGTAGATCGAGAGTGAGGGAGTGAAATCTTCATTCAAAAGCTACCTTAGGGCGTCTAAAAGCCTGGTGGGGCTCTCTTGGTAGAGTAAGTCAGGTACTAGAGAAAGGGGGAACGGCGGTTTGGGTATAGATCTTATTAAGAGAGAGAAATGCATTCTTACTGGGTAGAGTAGAGACTTTTTTTTTTTTTCGGAGTACCCGAAACCCCAAAACTCTTTTCCAGAGATTCAAATAAATGCATGAACTATGGTAACCACGCCGCATCCTAAGACTTCTATGCGAATTTCGATGAGGAGGTTCAGAAAGCGGTTTTTTAACTGAATAGCAGATTGACTCCTCTTAGGCTTGGAAAGCAAGGCTAACCTCTACGGCCATAGGTAGTTCCGGCCCCAACCGCTTCGGGTTCTCCAACAATGGTCTATGGAACGGGCTATGCACCGTTAAGGTTCGAACGGAACGGGACTATGACTATGACTATAGGGATGAAAGGGATGCAGGCTTTTCCACCTGCTCCGATGCCCGCTCCTTCGCCACCGCATATGGAAAAGGATCTGCTCTTGCTGGTAGGGATGCTGGGATAGGAGGAGATGCTACTCGTGCCGGTGAATCGAGAGGTTCACTTTCAGCCTTACCTTTCAGGTAAGTGAAGTGGAAGGCTCTGCGACCTCTACCACTAGTGCCGAATTAACTGATCATCACCCTTGTATCCGTCTTTTCAGGGTAAACTGCTCAACCACCAAGATAGGGGAATGAAAGTCCTATGCTTCACTATTGATGGATCAACAGGTGGAGCAGCTTCACCTGCATTTCGATCCGTCGTAGTACCAACAGGTGCGTCAGCCCTTTACCAAACTGCCTTCCCCACTACGGGCTATGTATTGCGATATAGATCTGAACCTTTTCCCGGGAAAACTAGTGTTGGGTCACCATTTCGGGCAACGGAATAAATAGCTGTTTTTTCTCGGTCAACCCAAAGAAAGACTATATCTAAATGACGAGTATGAATAACGAACTGCCTACGCCTATTCCTCATCCCTAGTGGACATGGATACTAAGTGGCTGGCTTTCTTGGTAGGGGGGCAAATACGCTTGGGACGTGTGGTTCCCATCTCGTGAGTAGCTCATCATACAAAGGTATTTGTGTGTGTGTGTGTGTTCGGCGTAACAGAGGAACTGCAACAGACGTATTTATAGTACTTTATGCTTACCCATACTAGAAGTAGAAAGATGCTCGAATTAGATGCACATACGCCTTTCCACACCGCCACATGATTGATCGTTGTTAGAATAGAAGCCGGATTCATTAACCTCTTGAGCGAAACGCCTCAAGCTCATTATGATATGCTCCAAGCGAATCTCTATGTCCGAGGAATAGAGAGCCGTGTCAAGGTCCGGATCGAAACGCGCCAAGCCCTCTTCTTCCTTAGATTAAAGGGTTTCATTAAGATTCCTTTGACTTAAAGAGTAAGAGTGCGACAGACCAATGAATGGCTATTAACAATTATTTATCATATGATGATGTTATTGTTATTTTGTCCATCTACGGCCTCATCGGTTGTAAACTCGACTTTAGGTTTCAACTTGTTTAGAATTGGGCCACCTTTAACAAAGAGATCATCCGATGTGTCCTTTAGGTCAACCAACCATTGGGTTACCTTTCTTCCTGGCTTCTCTTTGCCTTATCACATCATTTTGTGATTTGGTTGGCAGCGGAACAGGTCTACCCTTCTCGGAGAGAGCTTTTTCAGAACTACGCTGTCCTTGGTGACGATGTTGTGGGGACAGTGAGGTAGCTAAAAGGTATGATATGAAGAGTTGTTACAAGAGTTCCAGGTAACTTCTCGTTCCCAGAAATCTCTTATATCGGATAATGGCTCTTTCTAATTTGCGAATCAATTCTTTCTTTATTCGTAATCTTTCGCTTCGCACCTTTCTCCTATTTCATTTCAGTCAAATCTCTTCTTTCTTCTTTCTTGGGGCAAGGCATACGGTAGGTAGGCCTGTATATGATTAATTAAAAGCATTTAATCCTATCTTTTGCTATAGCTGCTATATCACAGCTCAATCAACGTAGCGCTGTGCTTGATTTGATCTTGTTAGTGGCACTACTTGAAAGGTATTCAACAAGTGATTCAAGAAGATTCACTTGCGAAAGATTCAGTAGGGGGAGGAAGGCTTTCTCTTTCTGTCCACGCGGGCAAGCAAGTAGAAGAAAAGAGCAAGCACTGAAATGAAATGTCTAGTCAAGGCTCAGGTAAAGGAAAAGGAAAGCTGATTGAATAGTCAGACGTGCGCCTTTATCCATTGAAGTGTAAATAGGTAGCATCGCTCACAGTCGTTTAGTCATTCCAGGCTAAGGAAACCAAACCAAGTGGTAGAAGAGTGCTACCTCCAAAGCATTTTATGGAACATCATCATCATCATCATCATTTCCCAATCACGAAGAAGAAGAAAGGGAGGACGGGACTACCACCCAACAACATTCCACCCATCAGAGGCGCTTTCCAGCCCCAGAAAGGAGAAAGAGGGAATCGTCTCGCTTAGAGATAAGAGTTCCGTGCCAAACTTCAGTCCCTTGCGCCTAAGAGGAATGGTTTGAAACAGCTTTACGGAACCAACTGAACCTGAAAGTCATGACCGAATAGCTTCTCGTTATAACGTTTAGTAAGGACTGAGAAAGCCAGAAAGAAGAGGGAATTTCAGTACCAAGGGAGAGACTTTTCATTAGTTCATTGGTCAACGAAAGGATCATTCTGACCAAGAGGCCCAAAGCATTCAGCCCGGTTCAAAGACATTGGGCACATTCTTCATCAACAGCACCGGCTCGTACTTGCTTTTCCCTCTGAGATGCGGGAAGATCCATCCGGTCAGATCTCAAAGTCCAGCATCATCAACGGAGACAGAGAAAGGAAAGGCTCAAACCCTTCCAAGGGCTTGGGGTAGCCAAAGAAGTGATAAGTGAACAAATTCGTAATGTAAGTAAGTAGTACGAGTTGCTCAATTCAGTAAGTGTGAAAGGCAGAATACGAAGTTTTGTTTCTCCTGGTGGGAAGCAGAACAGAAGGCGAACAGAGTAGGTGAATCGAAGATGAGTAGTTCACTTTCAGCAAAGTTTTTAGACCGGTTTCGAAACCTTCTTCATCGACACGATCACTATAAGCTTTGTCTCTGGCAATGGAAGTGAAGCTCACTCTCCCAACGGGAGAGGAAAGATTCATATTTCTTTCAAATGGTTTTAAAGCAACTAAATCGCATTTCATGATAGGTAGCCCCCATGCCCTTCCTTCTTCGGTGCCAAAATCTCCTCCTGAGGCTTTCAACCTTGCGCCTTTCCTTCTGATTCTGCTTGCGAGCTAACCTACCTGACTAAACTCAATCCTCGCCTCCCCACCTTAGTGTCAAAGCTTACTCTCCAATTTCCACTAATCAATGGCATATCAAGTTGACAAAAGTGAGTCTCATATATAGCTGCAAAGTTCATCAACGACGGCGAGGGGATTCATAATGAAATGAACAAGTTTGGTATTTGTGCTCATCATCAGGATAGTCCCGTTCCGCAATCCATAGAAGAAGTTCAGGATCAAACTACTCATACTTGATTTTAGCGACTTTTTCACTCTGAGCTACCGTTCTGAAAGAAGTTGAATGGCGCACTCCGCCCCGTCTTTGATGAAAAAGAAGTTCCATTGGACGACTTGATTCTTTCTCTTTGGTCTTCGGTTCAGAACGGTCCTGCAGGAGGTGCTTGATGAGGATAACTAAGCTGCCCGGATCAGCATCTGAGTCAGTGTCATACTATTCATGATCAATTATTTCAACCAGAGACGAGGAAGATAAGATACCTAGTAGTTAAAAAGACCAACAAAAGGGAAGGGCTATAGGCCAGCCTAACATAAAGAGGAATAATCGTACTACCCACATTCTTTGCCTTTCGACAGAAACATTTCCCTTAACCGTAGTAGGCGAGCAGGTAAACTATATGGGCTGTTTCCAGAGGCATTCTTTAAAGCATCAAAACGTCGTGTTTCACTGGCAGTCCCCGGGAAAGCTGTCTCGACCCGGCCAAAAAACGCAATTTCGACTCATCAAGATTCAATCTATTTGGGGGGTGCCCGACCCAGGTATAGATTTTTGTCTTCTTCGTATGGGATATAACCCCGCAAGGTGGAGTACCGTACCACAAGGAAGGAGGCCCTCCATACTTCAAAGGAAATGCCTATGATTAATGTTGTCAATAGTCTGTCACGTCGTCTCGATCCTCAAAGGAAATGGGCGCCACCATAGTCAAAAAAGAGTGAAAGATTCCCACCTATCCATCGATTGGTCATCCCAGTTTTGGTACTCAATATTGATATTGTCGGGGCACCCTTCTTTAGGGTATGACCCAGGAGCGGAGCAAAGACAACCTATCTTGCTGCTAGGAGTGCCTACCCAATAGCTTCTTCTTTTTTTTTTTTATTATGCTGATAAACTATGATAAACCCCACATCAAGTGGTGGAGAGACAAACCGCATTTTAGGAAAGATTTACCCGGATTCCTACACAACTTGTTGAGGCAAATCCGCTTTTTATTGTGCCACTAGGCTAGTCCAAATTGAATTAGTCAATGAAAGCGAAGCTAACCTTGTCTGCCTGCCTCAGGAACATTCTAATCAATGGTCTCGGGAATTTTCTACGATAGGTCTCACAAGACTAAGTCAATTTATAATCACTAGTAATCGAAACGGGATGAGTCGATGCCAGGTGCTATGCTTGTCCGCTAAGGGCGGTGGAGAAGGTCATAGTGAAAGCAGCAAGCTGGAAAGTAGCCGCCCCCTCTTTGATTGTGCACAGCCCCTGCCAGGAGACACCTAATGGAAGAAGCGCCTTCCTATCCATGCAATAGGACTATTCGATAGCACCCTGTCGCGCGAGCCTTGTCTTTGTGCGTGCCACGCTGTGCCACATCCGTCTTGGTAGAGTTAAGTTACGCCATTCTTTTCTTCCTTCTTGCTGCTTGAAGACGCTAGAGCTGCGCCGGCTGAGCCGCTTCTTTTGCTTGCCCTGTGCCCAAAAAAGCCCTGCCCTGCCCTATAGAGATGGGCGGTGTGCAATACAATACCCGCCAATGGCGATTAAATGTTTAGGACGACGAAACATGATAATGGAGTTGATTTGTTTACCTTCGATTCGAACTTGATCAATGGATAGGGGAAAGACTCAACAAGAAAACGTCGAGCTAATACCTGGCGAATACCTGCTCCAACCTCTGAGTTCCAGACTCGAGCCTCCTACTATTGGATTTCGATTATCGTCTTTGGAAGATCATATTCAAGATATTTCATATCATGCCTCCCTTACCTAACGTTGGAAGTTCATTCGGGGACCTACGGACAGACGCTCGCAGCGTAGGGGATGAAAAGGAATAGATCTAAGCCTAAGTAAGCGGATGGACTACACAAAATCTCTCCAAACTATGGGATCTCGGGAATGCTTTAGAGAGATTGATTCTGCTGTCTAATCCTAAGTAAGGATACGCCTCCTCTGGGGCCCACCTTTCTAATCAACAATAGAAGTAGAAGACTAATCAACAATAGAAGAGTGCGCCGCCTAAAAGGATGGAACACTTTTATACCTGGACTGAGACTGATTTTCCCCAAAAGTCTATTTTTATTGAAACTCAAAATCTGTAACAAGCACTTTCGTCGTCGCCTCCTCCCTCCGGTCCACTCATTGCGGGCAAGGAAAAAAAGCAAGACTGACACAAGCCCCAGTTCCAAAAGAGACCGTTGGCATAGATCGAATTACTGAATCGTAGTATACTGCCCACTGGGAGGATAAAAAAGACTGATCTTCGGATTCCTTTTTTTGGGTGATTTTGCCCATTACCCTTAGGGGATCCCGTTCATTACCTTTTTGATTCGTCTTCATCTTTCCGGCGCTTTGCTACTCAAGGAAAAGAAAGAAAAGAGCTAGTCACTCAACAAGAACTGAAAAGGTCTCTATTCACTCGGAAAGGGTGCCGTTCGGTTCTACATCCACCAGATGCATGTGAAGAAGATCCAGCCACAGATCGATCGGGAGTTGATGAACCAAAGCCATTGATCCTTCAATCCGCTCCATCAACAAACCACTTTTCAGGCCAAAAACAAGCCAAAATCCCGAGGTTTTGGCATCTGAGATCAAATCCATCTCACTCATAGCTATAGAAAGAACCATTTGTCCGGTCAAGGAATCCGATCAAAGGCCGGGGTGGTCAAAGAATTCGATCAGAGGCTCGGGGAAGGGAAATCTCTTATATAAGTGAAGTTGGGGTTCGTTGGAAGAAGAGGCAAACCGAGAGAAAAGGTTTGGAAGCATCCTCTATCACCTCCGAAGTCATAAGAAGCACAGGCTTATGTTCTTTGTTCACCAAGATGTGGCTAATTCAACCAGGGAAGGGAGAGTGAAGAGGACGACTACCTTAGATGTAGAAAGGGTCAAAGATCCTATTCATTTTAATATACATATAAGCATTCAAGGCTTGAAGTGAGAACTTCGAGATCGCTCGTTCACAACTAGCGGATGGATAAGATGCTTCTCTTTCTACGTATGTGCCAGGGAAAGCTCGACATTTGCTTTTCTTCGATAGAAGTCCTATACTCTTTCGGGGTCGAGGTACCATGGATAGCTTCTTTTCTTCGGGATGAGTGATTCATGACTAATAGGAACCGGTCGATTGTAATACGTGATTATTATAAGCTTCCTTTTTCTTTCTCCCCTTAGGGCGGCCATTAAGAATCAATGAAAGATACCGATCCGAGATGATACAATGGGATCATAACTTGAGGCTGATACAACAGTTTCGGAGCTCTTGGATTTCATTCCTTCTATCTATTCACAGGCCTTGGATAATCGCTTTTGGTACCAAAGATAGTCGAGACACGGCGTGGTGGATAGGGTTGAACTAAAAGGCTCAAAATAAGGCTGTGCCGGAGCCATGCCCCCCCTCTTTCGCTTTAAATTTCAAGAGGGGCGAGGTTAATGCTTTCAAAGCTGATGCAGGAGATAATGCTCGAAGAGTCGTGCCGGTGAAGTGATTGCTCGGCCAAATACCTTTTTTATGAGAATTATTGGGTAGGTCAATTCCTTTGTGGTTGGATGAACAGCTCTTGCTTAAACTTAGGATCAACCAATAGGTACCTTAGAACCAGGTTTTTGTTCAAATTTCATTATTCTCACGATGTTGAAAGGAGTTCTCTGCAATATATTATAGTATAGTATTCTTCTAGGTGAATCGAAAGCGAAGAAAAGCTTCGAGCTAGTACCCAACGGCAGTAACCTTCTTTTTTTGGGAGACAAAGATGCGCCCTTTAACTCAACCTGGGGATGAATTTTTTTTTTTTTTGTACAGATTTTCTATCGAACTACCTTCATTTTTCCGAACATTTCTATGCAGAAGATTGCTCCCCGAGAAGACTGTATAGCCGACTTACCCCGTGAGAGAAAGGATAACCAAGCGATCAACCTTCCGAAGAAAGAGGTTGTGATGATACGAGGTAGGCTCAAGGTAACATTTCTGTTTTGTTTGTTATTGCTCATTGGGCACCGACCGCTCAAAGCACTACTTTTAGTTCTTTTCGGCTACACTAACTACGACTGGTCGGTTGGTATAATTACATTTTTACATATTTGATTTATACGCTCTAACTTCTGGGCAGGAGTCGCATTCACTAGCTCTAGCCATCTCTTGGCTGGAGGGAAAAAAAAAGAATAAAATAAGGAATGGGTTCGTTCATATAGGTAATCTGGCCCCTTCCAGCTCAATTTGGATTCTGTGAGGTAGACAGATCATTCAGACTCCTGACTCTACTGGATCGATATCGACCCGAATCAACACCCAAGGAAGACGAGAAAGGGAATCCCTCCTGAAGCGAGATGATGTGCCTGACTAAACTGCTAATGGAATCCGGGAAGAGGGAGAAATTGCTAACTCTAGTTTACACCTCTTCATAGATCATCTGAAGAACAGAAGATGAAGAAAGAGCTATTATCAACATACTAACGTTTGCTCGCTTCAACATCTGAGAAGTTTGGTCTTGGTTCGTGCTCCAATACGAGATAGCTTGCGTTGATCAGCCAAATGCCTCTTCCTTGGAAGTAGTATTTTCAATCTTCCTAACAGCCTTCTATCAAGAAGGGATTCATTCAACTCTACGATTGCTCGCCTAAAGGGAGAAGAAGCTCGAGCGACTGATCTCCCAATGGAAAGAGATAAAGGAGAAGCTCGTCCAAAGAAAGAGGCTGATGGCACAATCAAGGTAATATTGGTCTTTTCATTGGGTATTGCGTATTTAACCGACCCCTGTGAAGAAAGTTATTAAACAACCAGAGTGGTCAACAACATCAATTCCCGCCTATCTTCATCTTCTAATGCTGATCCTCAATCCTTTCGAAGCTTATCCTGCGGTCAACCAGCAAGAAAGAACCAGCTACGAGAAGGCACTGGACCGTCGATCGTTCCAAACAAACAAGATTGGAACCCGTTTTGTCTCTTTCGAATGCAATTCTGTCTAAAATGAAGTCAAGCATCTTCTGAAACCATTAGGGGGCATTACTGATACCGCTAGAGACGAATGAGAAAGAAAAGCTAATTAGAAATTACGTCAATTCTGCCTCAATTTCATGTATTGTCTTATATTTCCCTCTAACTGGGCTAGGGTTCGCAGAAGATCTATAAAGGTAGGCAACGGCCGCATCCATTGAGACGAGAACTCATTTTCTCTTAAAGGACCAAGGGCTAATGAAGACAAATTGAGGAAAAAATCTCAACTTCAACCGGCACGTATCACTCAGAATATAACGCTTTCGTCTCGTAGCCTCTCCTATCTCGAAGGCATTCACCTTTGAGCTAATTGAATTTTTTCCCCCAAGAAGTCCTATCATGGAAGTTTTGTTCGGTCGATTAGTTCACCGTGGCCATATCGCTACCGTTAACAAAATCTTTATGGAAAGAGCTATTTGGAAGCCCACACGAGGAGACCACACACGGAACCTGTTGAATGCGGCTTAAATCCGTTCTTTTCGCCAAGCAGAAAAAGAATCTTTTGGTCATCGCAAAGTCCTTTCTTTCAAGCCAAGCCAAGCTACCTGCAAATAGTCGAAATTGACCTTTCACTTCCTTTTACACGCCCGGGAACTAATGGAGTGATCTTCCAGCCTTTTCTCGTCGGCATCCGCTTAGACCAAGACCAGCCAAGACCGGTTTCTAACACTTTTTCATCTGGAAAACAACGCGCTACCCAGAATAGAATATCTATGCTTTCGAAATCGATGCACTACCTTAATATTCACGCTTTCGAACTCAATCACGGCTACACTGGAGTAGGAAGTCAGAAGTGTAGCCATACTTTCTTTCTTGGAAAGAGACCCCCGTTGTCAGCCACGGTTTGTTTGAGATCCGTTGCCGGGCATGTGAACTTCTACTTCTTAGTAAAAGGCTACGCTCCTCGGATTGATTGGGTGAGGTTTCCACGACTTAAGTCGGTTCGGGAATAGAAAAAGGTCCTGTGAGCTTACCCTAGATGAATCGCATGTTCATATCAGACGTCAGTGGCCCCCCGGTCAAAGTAGTAGGCGCCCTCCGCTTTTCCAGCACGTTAACTATATAGTAGGACTAAACCTATACTATAGTAGGATAAAAAGTAGGTTTCCCTTTCTTTAGTGGTGGCCACGTCTCTTGAATATATAGGACTTGGATTTATTGGATATAATCTAAAGGTTCTCATATCTCGAAAAAATGAAAATAACATATAGCTCCCATAAAAGCCTATCAAAAGAAGGAAAACCACCCCTTTTGGAAGGGTTAAGCTTTCCTTCCGTTCCGCGAGAGTAGGCACCAAAAGCTGTTCTATCATTTATTGGAGTGGAAGGCGCTGCTTCCCATCCTCATTCCGAAACAAAGAGAGTAAGGAACGAAGTCTTACCTATCTTCTTGGTCCAACCCCTACTAACAAAGGAAAGCACAAATCCCCTTTTCGTTTAGCCGATATCTCTTGAAGTATTTGTTTTGAAAAGCCTGCGGTCGTCAGGCCTTTGATATATCATTTATCTAGTGATCGAGAAATGCAACTCGATCAGGGTCCAGCCAATTATTGGTTTGTGCTTCACTCACAGCTACAAGACTTTATTGGTCCGGTTCGAATCCCTTCTGCCTTAAATAGTTCGTACGCATCTTTTTCTTTGCCTTTTGTGCAGTAGGGTCTTTAGACACTTGAGTTGCTGCACCCCCGCGGGTTGGTATGATATATACTCGATTACTCATACTTGATTGCTTGATATATCCATGCCAGTAGGGAGGGAAATACAACATTGGCTTCGAGCTTCCCTTCTCTTTTTGAATATGGAATTCCCTTTTTTCGGCGGGGCATATTTCTTTCTAAAAGAAAGCCCTATTTTTGTTAGCTGTTAGCGCGCAGTAGCCCATCTCATGATACGGAGAGAACCAGAACCATTTGATATGAGTAACAATTAGTTTCCTTTCACCGGGCGCGTGGCATTAAGAGCCCAAGGGGATCCTTCCTCATCAAGAGAAGAGAAAGAGATCCACTCATGCATAGCTTCGACTAAGAATAATAATAATACAAGGGAGCGACTTCAAAGAAGAAGCTCTAGGTTCCGATCCACCATCGGTGAGACCCCTCTTGCTTAAGTACTGGTTCCCTTCACTAAAAGAAAGAACTCGTTGAGACTTGGTCCATTGTTAGGAGAACCTCGTCTCTCCCTCTCTCACCTCAAGGTAGGGTTTGGGCCCTGTGGTGGTGCAGAACTAACTCGATAAGATCCATAAGATTCAAGATCCATTGAATCCCCCCGTAGAGTAGACTACCGACCCTTATTAGCCAACCTCTTCGATTGATCAAGTTGAGACAAGCAAGCAAACTATGTATGGCTTGGGGGTTAGACACGAGGGACTTCATAAGACTACACCTAAGCTGAAACTGGCACCTGAGAAATTCCAACTCCTGCTGACATATTATTTACCCGACGGGTAATAGGGAGAAGGACTTCGACTGAGACTCTTGAAACATTAAGTGCGCTTTCGTCCCCAGAAAGGGGTGCCCCAACATATTTGATTTCTATGTGTAGGTCTTTTCATCTCTCGTTGGACGATTCCAAACTCTTTGCTTAGCTAAAAGAAAAGATGTTAAACACTATTGCATCCAAGGTCATTCGCTGCTTGGGCCAGTGTTTCCAACTCTAGAATTAATACCACATACCGGAGGTGCCCCATCTTGACCTGCGGCTAGCATCTCAAGGTCCATGCACATCCTAGGAGAAGCCACATCCATATTCACGTCCGAGCCCTATAAAATCAAGTAGTAAGGGGCCCGATTCCAGATCCGAAGCAGCAGCAGCCACCGAAGAAGGAGCAGCTTATGACTTTGAAGCAGTAGGATATGCCTTTTCTTATGTACTTCGGGAGCTAGGAGTGGGTAGGAATCCCAGTAGGGGAACCTAATCAATTGACATCGGGGATGGAACAGAACCCGACTCTTATATTATTCTCCTTTCCCTTATATTATAGTTCAAACTCGCTTAAGAGCTCTTAATCAAATATGCTAAAAATATGCTATGCTAAGTAGGTTGATGGACAGAGACAGAGGTCGACTTGTTTCATATGCCTGCTCGTTGCGGAATTCTTTCTGGATTTCGATCTGGAAGAGGACTCACTCGAGTTAGGCAGTTAGGCCTGGCCGAAGGTTTTTAATCATTCTTTGGGATTAGCTCAAAGCAGCTTTTTATGCGATTGATTGTTCGCAGAATGAACCGAGACTCTATTCTATAGATAACTATTTCCCTCGTGGAAAGAGCAATTATTCGACACTTACAATACAAATAAGGCATATTTCTTAAATGCAACAAATTCTTTCTTCTTGGGCAAGCAAGATAATGAGGAACAGTGGGTTACCGGAATCCATATCGGTCCGTGGTAACTATGAAATCGGAGTTAGCGCTGCTAAACCCTCTGATTTACAACCACCCTCACTAATGCCGGGATAACTGGGGCAGAGATAGGATATCAGTAAGACAAGAGGACTGACCGGGGACCTGTCCTCCATTTAGGAAGAATTTCACGACTTAGACTTACTTTTTCTATGTGGAAAGTCGTCGTCTACTCTCTCTGGCTCGAGGACAGATCGCAGAGTCCAGCTTCTGACTATCGTACACGGCCCCCTTTATCTGGATCTGGCTATTCGGTTCGGGGTACCTGTGTGAAAAGATGGAATCTTTCTTCTTTCTTTTCTTAATTCATGGCTGGACCCCGTGCTTACCTATCTAGTATGTGAGTCAGTCCCCCCACCGCCAGGTTGTCCGGTTTATCGGGGTCAGTCTGCAAAGATGAACTCTTTCCCCTTCCTTTCTTTGAAGATAGGTGATCTCCTGCCTCTTGATTGCCTACGAAATCCAAATGGGGACATAGGAACTGAACTCCAGACCCGGCCTTTCCTGATAGTAGTGTGCCTATAAGATAAGGTTGTAGGTTCCTCGAAGCCCGATAAGGTTTCGAATTCAGTACCGTACCGCATTAAAGTAGTGCTTGGATGCGGGCAAACGGAAAACTTTATGAATGTTCCAGGAAAGCTACTACTCCAGTTGTGCGCTGTGAGGGAGATTAGAGTTCCAGTGCCAGTTCCACCTTCAAACCGAATAGCAAAGTACCTAAGACAGTACCGTACCATTCAAGTTCTGGGATTTGATCTATCAGTACCAAATAAAATAATGTTGCAACCGCCCCACCGTAATTGGTTGGAAAGGGTATGCACGTACCGAATTGTTGGGCTCTTCAATTACCCCACGTACCGATCGGAAAGGCGCATTAAAGTCCCATTCCAGGGATATTAAAGTACCGAATTAAAGTACCGACCACCTTTTAACGAGAAAGAATCAAACCCAATAGCCACACTTATACGAGGCCCTTGGAAGCAGATAAGGTGGACTTAACCAGAATCGAAAAAAGCCCGGGAGGAATAGTAAGAAAGTGAAGTGGGAACACTTCAATAGCTGCTAGAATCGCAACGTAAGCTAGTTAATCTAATTCTAATTACCCGGGAGTTGGCACTGTAAGAGTGAGACGCCGGTGGATAACCGGAATCTATAAATGAATGAATGCCCGCGGATAAAAGGAATTCTTTAAATACCGGTAAATAGCAATACAATATGTATGGGGTGTGAAATCTAGTACTGTGGAAGCTCAGTAGCCGCTTTTTCCTTAGGTCATACTGTACCGTCCAGGAAAGCTACTCCCGCTAACCGCTTCTAAAGGTAAGGGCTTTGATCTGATAGTACCAATAAAGAAGAAAAGAAAACTGAATAGCATGCTGGCTTGGAAGCAACAATTCGATAATAGGTGCTTTGATGCCGCCTTAGGTCAGACTTGTACCAATAAGACAGTATGCCAGTTCAAGCCACTACTGTTTGGGCTATGGTCTAACTTCGGCTTTATCATTCAGTGCCGGGGAAGGTGCAAAACCTTCCAACTAGAGTGAGACCAGTGCCACCGGTAGTTGGAACGGAAGCAGCCATTATCGTATCTGTTTGCACTGAAGCAGCCATAAGAGAAGAGCTTCTTGCTTTTAAAGCATAGTAGTTTGAGTTCTCACTTCCGCTTCAATAGCTGCTATTAGAGTGGAGGGAGGTTGTTGCAGTTGTTCCCGGCCCGGCACAGGTAAGCTTCTTAGGACTTTCCATTCTGATATAAATGCAGCCCGGTAAGCCTAATAGTCATAGAGTGAAAAGGTCTCACTTCAGCTGTCCCGATAAAAGTACTAGTTCTTGGATATTCCCGTACTAGATCCGATAGCTGTACTAGTCCGAATCTGTATTAATGTTCCTGGAAGCAATCTACACCGGCCCTTCCTTTACCTTCTTTCGGAAAGCCAAGCAAGCCAGCATTCGTCAGTTTATTCATGATTCCGGAAGCAATATAGGAATATTAGCCTCCTATTCGTATTAATTATCGAAAGCCATCTCCCAATCTCCGATTGCCCCCGCTCTCGATCGTATGTATTTGAAATCGTAACCAACGAGCGAGCAAACTGAGACTATAGCAACCACTCGTACTCTTGAAATTGGCATTACCTTTCTTCACCTTCCCCTCGCCTTGACCGAACAACGGGAACAGGCATATTAGCCACAGCAACCGCCACAACAGGAAAGCTCTTTTCGACCCTCTCCCGTTGACAAAGTAAATCCTTCGTACTCTCGTATCGGTCGAGTCAAAGACCCTTCCCTCTGCTCGTTAGCAAGCAAGCCCCACTCGTAACCGAAACAAAAGGCACAAGGAATAGGAAGAGGAGGAGGAGTAGCAGCTGCTGGTGCTGGTGTAGGAGCAGAAATAGCAGTCAAAGGAGAAAGAACACGAGTAGAATAGAAGGAGTCAAAGGAGAAGGAATAGGCAAGCGGGAAAGCTAGTAGGAACAGACAGACAGAGATCCACTCGCTCCACTAGCTAGTTGGTAGTTAGAATAGGCACTCGCAAGCAATCGATATCGAAATCGGAACTTGCACACTCTTTGAGTATTTGTCTTCTCTTGCAGACCCTCGTCTTTCCGGGCTTTCTCACTCCAGTTACCTGCTCATTAGCAAGCCATCGTAATAGACGCAGGAAAGCAAGCTTCACAAAGGCGCAGCCGAAACACGTACACAAGCAAAAAAAATGGGATTCGAGATGACCTTCCTGATAGGTCTTGTCTTGCTTTAATCAGTAGGGGACGAAGCATGGCACGAGGCCCCTTTCTAGGCATTCTCTTTGAAGAAGGAAGATGGGCTTGAACTTGAAAGATTGCTTTTATGTGGTTGTTGGTATGCTTAACACTCACTCGTCGATCTATGGATGAATTGTAGGGCTGCTCACTGGCATGTTTGGTCGGTTCGTTGCGGATTCGTAACACGGTCAAACATACAAGGGGTTTGCATCACTCTCCTCTACCTTCCTTCCAACATCTTCCTCGGTGGTGGGATCGGTATGCGTCATTTCCCCTTCCGTCTATGGGTGCATTGCTGAACCTGGGCATGGGCCTCCTTGCCTTGGCTTCTCCGTGTATTCATCATGGTAGTTGGTTCCTTCCGAATGTGGATGACTAAAAAGGGGCCAAACCTTAAAAAGCTTACTTTAGAGGCATTCCGAACACTAACTCCGCCTTGGGTCCCTTCCTCTGTTCAGGGTGTGGTCAGTAGGGATACCAGACTCGCCCGCGGCAATCTGGGGTACTCGGCTGGCGTAGGTTGTGCCAGAGGTACTGGCTCGGTTCCGCACGGTTACTATGCTCAGGCTTGAGGTCCTGTTCTAATATCTAATATCTGTGGAGAAACCTCGCATTGCCATGGTCTCGACTATAATGATAATGGTCGTTTTGCAAATATCCAGACGATCCCAGCGAGAAAACTACAGAGCGCGCTAGCGCACTCCGGCTTCAAGCAAGCGAAGAAAACTACAGGAGGGCGTTAGCCCCGCATGAAAACGAAAACGCCTTACTCGAATAGGGGCTAACGCACGTAGGCTTTCGAGCCGTAGCTTGCTGGGTAAAACAGTACTCATCATGGAATTGATCAACAACATTGCCAAAGCTCATGGAGGTGTATCTGTATTTGGCGGAGTCGGCGAACGTACTCGTGAAGGAAATGATCTAACAATAGAAATGAAAGAATCTAGAGTTATTAATGAAAAAAAAAAGATTGTAGAATCAAAAGTAGCGCTAGTTTATGGTCAGATGAATGAACCGCCGGGAGCTCAGATGAGAGTTGGTTTGACTGCCCTAACCATGGCGGGATATTTCCGGGATGTTAATGCACAAGACGTACTTCTATTTATATTTCTATTTATCGACAATATTTTTCGTTTCGTCCAAGCAGGATCCGAAGTCTCCGCTTTCTTTATTAGGCAGAATGCCTTCTGCTGTAGGTTATCAACCGTATCTTAGTACAGAAATGGGTTCTTTGCAAGAAAGAATTACTTCTACTTCTACCAAGGAGGGATCCATAACTTCTATTCAAGCAGTTTATGTACCTGCGGACGATTTGACCGACCCTGCTCCTGCCACGACATTTGCACATTTAGATGCTACTACCGTACTATCAAGAGGACTAGCTGACAAAGGTATCTATCCAGCAGTAGATCCTTTAGATTCAACGTCAACTATGCTCCAACCGTTGGTAAGGAACATTATGAAACCGCGCAAAGAGTTAAGCAAACTTCACAACGTTACAAAGAACTTCAGGACATTTTAGCGATCCTTGGGTTGGACGAATTATCCGAAGAGGATCGTTTAACCGAGCACGAAAAATTGAGCCTTTCTTATCACAGCCCTTCTTCTCTTCGTAGCAGAAGTATTTACCGGTTCTCCAGGAAAATTGATTTTTGGTCTAACAGAAACAATTAGGGGGTTGAAACTGATCTTTTCCGTAAAATTAGATGGTCTTCCTGAGCAGGCCTTTTATTTGGTAGGTAACATCGATGAAGCTACCTATAAGGCTATGAACTTAGACGTGGAGAGCAAATTGAAGAAATGACCTTCAATCTATGTGTACTGACTCCTAATCGAATTGTCTGGGATTCAGAAGTGAAAGAAAGAATTTGATCTACTAATAGTGGCCAAATTGGTCTATTACCAAATCACGCCCTATTGCCACGGCTTTAGATATAGGTATTTTGAGAATACGTCTTAACGACCAATGGTTAACAATGGCTCTGACGGGCGGTTTCGCTAGAATAGGCAATAATGAGATAACCATTTTAGTAAATGATGCGGAGAAGGGTAGTGACATTGATCCGCAAGAAGCTCAGCAAACTCTTGAAATAGCTGAAGCTAACTTGAGTAGAGCTGAAGGAGCGTAGCCAAACAATTGAGGCGAATTTAGCTCTCAGACAAGCTAGGACGCGAGTAGAGGCTATCAATGCAATTTCGTAACTAGTTGGTCCGTCCGAATAAGAAAAAGAAGTTCTGTTTAGACACCATATTTTGATTTTACCGATGGAATACAATCCAGTTTCATCGGATTCTGATGCAACAAAAAAAAATGAAATAAAAGAAATTCAATAGAATACGGGGAGAAAAAAAAATCAATAAAAAAGGGTAGAAATACTTAGATGATACCATTGATTGCGGTATCTAATAAGTTCTACCTACTATTGACTATTGGATTTGAACCAATGACTCCTGCCGTATGAAAGCAATACTCTAACCACTGGGTTAAGTAGGTCATTTATCATCACAAAGAGAAACAAAAGGGACCCATCACATCGATGTATTATAGATAGAATCTTACTTCTAAGCCCACCCTTGGAAGGAAACAGATCAGAGAGCTATCATGTCGGATCATGGAATTTGGATCTTGACAAGAAATTCTCTACAGATTCAAATATTTATCACAAAAACAAGGGCTATAGCTCAGTTAGGTAGAGCACCTCGTTTACACGCGCGCCAATCTTTTTGAAGGGGAGTCCATCATGCAATCAACAGAATTGATCTTATCTTATTGAGAAATCGATGTCTTACTCCATGGATTCGAGGGGACAAGAGAACAATAGCCTGACAAATATTTGGTTGGTCCAATTCGGGTGCCAATTTATTTAGGCGCCAAATAGAAACCATCATTGATTTGATAATTGATAAGGAGCGTAGCCCAGTCCATTCAATGCTAGGCATAATAGTTGGACCTCAAAAAAAGATCTTTTCGTCCTATGAACTTTCAGGTGTATGAAGTTTCATATTTGACGCTTTGGGCAGAGCGATAGAGACTCCATTTCACTTAGGTTTAGGTTGATCTAGGCCGGAGGCAGACCTAAGTCAAGGTAACTCTTCTTTGAAACACTTTGGTATTGCTCCTGGATTCAAATCCAAATAATGAATCAGAGCACGTGGAGCCATCTCGTTATCTTTCTGTCAAGAAAAAATATGGCGGACTGGCTGATATTTCTATCAGTTGATGAAAGAGCCCAATGCAAAAAAAATGCATTTCAATGGACCCAAAAGTTTCCAATCTCGGATAAACAAAGCCATTCTTCTTCATTCATCTTCGTGGGTGAATTACATACGCATTTTTCCTTTGAGAAGACCTGCGCTTCGCCACCAACAGCTGTGACTTACGCTGGCTCAGATCAGTCGCACTCCCTACGCTCGCCTTGCCTGGGCCACCTGCCGCAAACCTCAGAGCTCTTCTTTTTCTTTCCGCTCGCTCTTCGAAATGCGATCACTACTAGTTAGTTCAGCTTCTCACTCCGCTCGGCCGGCGCTGAGAACAAAAGTGTCTTTCGATTCCTCCTCTGTCCCATTTGTCTCATGCTCCTCGTGCCTTTGTTTCCTCCGCGATCTTCTCTGGTCCATTAGTCAGAGTAGTTGCTCGTTGCATGGTCAGGGTCCACATGAGCTGGCCTATTTGTCTCTTGCTCTCGTTCCTTGAATATGTTTACCGCTACGCTCCTGACTTTGAACTGTGACTTAACAACTATGAGTAGCCGATTGCCGGCGAGTAGCCTATTGCCGACCTTGAGTTATGTCGCTTTTCTTTTCTTTATCAGTATCAGTCGACTGGAAAGCGCTGCCCCTCCATAACCAGCCGCCCTTAGCGGTTCATTCATCTTACGAGGCCTTAGCCGTTAATGAACGACGTTACGAGGAAAACCATGAGCATGAGCCCCTCCTCCACACCTTGGGTAACACCACCACATTAATTAGTGGCTTACGCCTCGAGCGCACAAGAGAGTTCCTCGCCCCTATTTAAGGAGTTACTACCCTTCTTTTCCCTAATGTACAGATATACGTCTATACGTCTGTCTAACTAATACGATTCCTTAGCTACCATATAGAATATGTACTAATTCCTTTTCGAGGACAAACTCACGGGTATTATCTTTCCCACGCTTTCCTTTCCGTCTTGAATCGATGGCATAATCAATCTAGTACTGACGCGTGGTGTTACAAAAGCCTATGTGACTGACTTGCCATTGCCAACCGTACGCCGCGTCCTGATCCTCACGGAGCCGTAGGTCTCTCGTTCCTTTTCTCACTCGTCGATGGAACCTCAACCTCTGGCTCCAAAATAGTCGTTCTTACGCTTCCGGGGGTCTATCCTTTCCTTCCCTCTCTACAGTGAGGTTCTCTTTTCAGTTATGATTGAGACAACGAGGCATAGGTCTTTGTTTTATTCCCTTTGCTATTAATCACGAAGAAGAGCGCGACCGGGACCAAGCATGAAAGATTGACTGTGACCCTACGTGCATACACTGATCACTACGGAGAAGAGAAAAGATGTCATAAAGCATAGAGGGAAAGCAAACATTGACTTCCCCCAAAAACCATTGATTGGGATCGATATAACAGAGTGTGCTCGATAGTCATCACTATTATGCCCCCGAAAGGAATGTATGTCACCTTTTTTCTCATTTCAAGGCTTCCCCTAGGGCCCTTTTTTCTTGCCCTTTTAAACCAACCAGCCGCGTATAGTTTAGTCGTCTGTTTATGCGAGGGTTGATTCTCCAGTTTCGGATGCCTCTGGCTGGGAAGAAGCCTTAATCTTCGAGTCAGGAGGTTAGATACCCACCATATTCAGTAGCTTGGCTTGTTAGCAACGCTTGGATAACTTGTTAGTCCTTTGATTGAAACCGAGCCCTCACTTGTCGAGCGAGCCTCTTCTTATTCTCCTTCGTTCGCAACCCCACCTTTATTTAATTAAAACCGACGATTCGACAACAAAAGGAGTTGTCGTCTGGCATCACCACTTGAAAAGCTCGTACCAAGTCAGTGTTCGTTGCCATACTCTGAGGCTAGTGTATCTGACACAGTAGAACTCCCTAAACAATAAAGAACGGGACCCTACTAATAGGGAAAGATAAAGATCCATTCGAGGGAAAGATCCCACTGTTTCTGGACCAACCACTGTATGCGTATCAGGAAATGCTGCTTCGGCTGCTTTTGCGGAGGCAAGGGAAGATAGATGAATCAGGGTAGTCTCGTCTATACGGTTCTGCCGGGTGGACTCAAGGGGGGGGTGCCATCTATACAAGAAGAAGTGCCATCTACACGAGAAGAAGAGGAAGCGAAGCTCGGCTCGTTATCGAGGAAGCGGCTGCATCTTAATCTTAAGTAGGTAGAAGTCAAAGCACGACCCAAGCCCGTGAGGTGAGGTCGCGTGTCAAAGCAGCACAAATAGGAATTCCATCCAGTACCGGGGACCAATGAGCAATATGCCCCCAGGTGTCTTTCTTGTGGCCCAGGTCAATGAAGTCAACTCCCCATTTGGTGTGAGTATTAAAGCCTTGATATCTAAGTTCGGTGGTGATATATTTCCAATGATCTTCAGAGTGACCCGCAGGAAAATAGAATAGAGTCCCTAACCTTTCCTTTCGAGTACGAGCATCTCTTCCAGGTGGATGTCTCGAGCCCAGGTCTGCCATGATTCTTCCATAACGCCATTCCAATGCAGAGCCAAATTTCCACAGACTTTAGAGTAACAAAAAATTCCGCTTAGTTTATGAGTGTACCGGATATGGAGACAATACCAATGATATCTCGTCTATAGAGTGGTATCATACAACTAATAAAATACCACCTATAGTAGGTATTGAGGGTGGTCGTAGATCAGAGCTTTATTGAAGAAATTTGCCTCCAACTCAAAACAGAACAGAACGTTCCTTCCGCAACGCAAGGCCGATATCTTTCGTAGCAGCCAAGGATGAGTTCGATCCATTAGGTTCTTCGATTTGTTCAGAAAAGAAACTATCGACAAGAAAACATCTTTGATTACGATTAAAAGGAACAATCTCAAATAGACCAAGATCCAATTTCGGGTCATTTCTTGGTGAACATAATCTGCCATAATCTCTTCGATCCCTTCATTGATGTGCCAGAATAAAGAGAGATTTAGTAGGAAAGTGGAAGAGACTTTTTTGTATATGATAATCAAAGGGAGTAGGAAAGCTGCAGTAATTCTTTGGAAAAGCCCGATTCTCTTTGTCTTCGAGCTTTCATTCCTCAATCCACTCTTTCCTTCCTTCATATACCTCCCCACCAATAGATAGAGACAAATAGGAATAACCAAACCACGTCTACAAAATGCCAGTACCATGCAGCTGCTTCAAAGCCAACGTGATGCTCCTTGGTCAGATGACCAAGATATTGGCGAATACCACATATGATCAAGAAAAGAGTACCTATAATCACATGAAAACCATGAAAGCCAGTTGCTAAGTAAAAGGTAGAACCATAAATACTATCCGAAATAGTGAAGGGTGCTTGATAATACTCCATTCCTTGAAAGCCAGTGAATACTAGAGCCAGTAAAACGGTAGCTACTAAAGCATAAACTGCTCGTTTTTCCTTCCCCGCGAGTATAGCATGATGAGCCCAAGTTACGGCAGCTCCGGATGAAAGGAGAATAAGGGTATTAAGAAAAGGGATTTCCCAAGGATCTAAAACCCAAATCCCTTTTGGGGGCCAAATACCTCCGATCTCTACCGTAGGTGCCAAAGAAGAATGAAAAAAAGCCCAAAAAAAAGCAAAAAAGAACATAACCTCCGATACGATGAACAGAATAAAACCGTATCGAAGTCCTAATTGTACAACTTTGGTATGATGTCCTTCCAACGTGGATTCACGTAGAACATCGCGCCACCATACGAACATGGTATATAGGATAAATATGAGGCCCAAACTGAGAAGTGTTGCACCCCCTTGAAATGAGTGCATGTACATCACACCTCCTACGGTGGTTGCCAAAGCTCCGAGTGAACCCGAAATAGGCCATGGACTTGGATCTACCAAATGATAAGAATGCCTCTGAGATTCAATCATAAACCATTTTGCCTCGGTTGTATGTAAACCCCCCCCCTTCACCCCCACCCCCTAAAGAAGGGCTCTTTGGGGTCTAATTTTCTTTCTATCTGACAGGACAAACAAATAGGAAGGGATGGTTCTTTCATTGCATTGATAGAAGTCTAACTAGAAAAAGATCTCTCTATTACTTTGAGAAGAGA
Organism: Azadirachta indica; assembly: GCA_022749755.1. Taxonomy (NCBI): domain Eukaryota; kingdom Viridiplantae; phylum Streptophyta; class Magnoliopsida; order Sapindales; family Meliaceae; genus Azadirachta; species Azadirachta indica. The sequence continues at coordinate 3,865,499 of JAGQDM010000070.1, read as the reverse complement.
ATCGTTGGTTTGACCAACGAACTACGTGGGAAAATGGACCTTCTTTCTTTGATTTTCAGCAAGCATTTTTGGAAAGTAACAATTCCATTCAGTTTCAGTTTCAGGTAAGCTCGCCCCTGATCACACTTTGCCTTCGCCTACCGTGAAAGAAAGTCTCCTCACGATAGGCCCCCCCAGCTCCCGAATGTCTTTCTTTTCTATCAATTAGAAATCGAGAGAGGTACAACCAAATTGTGAGTCTTATAGGCCTAGTCGACGACGAAATTCTTCGTCAGTAAAGTGGGAATAAAAGCCCCTATATGGATCGGGCGCCATTTTGTTCGATATCTATAATAAATAGGTTTAGGGAGCCTTCCAAAATCTTACGTTGGAAGGGATAGCGCATCGAATTGACGCTTTTAACTTGATCTTCAATAAAGTCATAAGCTTCCTCTCGAATATCGTTGTAAGGAGACTGCTGTAAAATTGATTTTAAGCTGGGTTCGGATATCATATGATTAAAAAGGTGTTCTTGCAAACGGCTTTTTAATAGCATGATTTGTACTTCAAAAAGTTCACTGGCTACGGCTCCCCGATAATGATTTACATTAAAATGAAAAGCAGCTTCCAAATTGTTTCTTACCAGCTGCTCATATTCGCCATTATTATTATGTTGTTGAGGGGGTAGTCCATAACTAAGTTGTCTTTCGAGACTCTGTATAAGCGAAAAGAGCTGCGCTTCCGCGTCTGCGTTTTGCGCTTGATAATTGGCAAGGGCTCCTTCCGTCGAGGTGCGAAGTCAGAACGTTGAGACCTTTGGTTTTATATCCAGCTATCGGAATTAGATACATAATAAGCAAAATCAAAAAAAGAAATATAAATAATATTAGAAAAAACGGAAAAATAATAAAAAAACTTTGTCAAAATGAAAAAATACAAAATAAAAATTAATAATCGTACAAGGGGTTTGAGCATCCAAAAAACGATATAGATATAAATTCTTTTTGTCAAAGAATTTATATCTATATCTTCCCAACGCCTTAGTCATCATTTTTCTATTAAAATTCTTCCTTGGCCGTGTAGAACATGGATTAGCATTATGTCATTCCTACAAGTGATCCCCCATCCAGGATTGGAAGAAGTGCTATATGAGGACTTCGAGATCAAATAGAATATGTTTCTTTCCATTCCTCGTGAGCCACTTATTTCTCCGAAACAAGAGATCAAAGTTCTTTTCCTCCTTTTTCCCAATAAGTCGACGGCGTTACACCATTGGGATACTTCGAATAAACTAGAGTACATATAGGATACACCGGTGCTAAAACCTTTTCTCAAGATATCTTCCAAACTGTTGGGGTCGTTGCGGGGCCTCAAATAATTGTTCCCCCGGTGTGAAACCAGTTGGTTCCGTAGTTTTAGAATTCTGCTGATCCCAAGTACTCCATCTCCATCATTGCATATGAAAATATAGAAAGTAAAGAAGAAAAGGCATAACCAGAAGAATTGTGTAAAATAAGTGAATTTATCCAGTTGAGGCATGATTGATTGAGCAAAAATGATTCCCTCCAGACAGCTTAACGGAGTCAAGCCTGTACTTTTAGTGAAGAATGATAGTGAGTTGTGGTTGGTTGTTGACCAACAGAAAGTATGGGAGAAAGAAAAAGGACTGCCTTTCTTCATAAGTCCGAAAGGATCGTAGGCAAAGGGGGACCGGCTCTATGAGCTCCTGGGCGAAGGTTTCTCGTTCAACTAACACACTTGAGGAAAGATAGACTCGATTTTCTCTTTCTCTTATATAAGTTCTTTTCGGAGAGTGATTGCGCTGACTACCAATTGCGGTACTGACTGAGCTCCACTGCCTTAGAGCTCTACTGCGATGATTGAACCAGGACGGCTATTGTTATGAAATCGACTGGCAGGTCCTGACTAAGGAATGGGCTCACGACCTCAATACTGAATCTTGCAATACTGAATCTTGCCCTTTCGCATTCAATTTCCCTAACGTAGTCCTCGAAATAGTGATTCCTTAGCCCGGTAAAGGGGGGTTCGATCGTACAACATCAAGGTACGAAGTCTGTACTTCGTATACTCATAGAGTAGAACTCGCCGAATAGCTTATCGTAAAGTAAAGAACGCTTTCTCGAAGGCGAATAGACCGAGTCGAAGGGGCCAGAGATGGGGACTGAAAGTTGATCCAATTGCATTTTCCCGTTGATAGAACGTCGATTTTAGACCGTAAGTCGAAATCGATCAAATTGCTTTTTTCCCGTAAAATTGCTTGTTTTTGATCGCATTTCCGTGACTGACACTTTTTCCTTCCTTCAGTTTCGAAGTGCACTACCGTCTTCCCTTGATGTGTATGTGCTTATAGGTGTACACCGTGATCGGGAAATGAGACAGAAGAGGTTTGGAACCCAACTAGCCTGTCTGATCACTGACAACCATTTCGTTTAGTGAAAGGTGCAAAATCATCTTGTTATGTTAACCAGAGGGACAATCGTTGAAAGAAATATGGTAGATGGGCATGCACCCAACCCCTTTATCGAGGAAAAACTATAACAGCACAAGCCACTTCTTTTATCCCTTGTTTTAGGGCGGGTTCAGTCTCAGTGAAATCTCTATCTAATAGCGAACAGGGGTAGTTTCATAGAGTTCAGCAGTTCACGAGCCGTAAAATCAGTAGCGAACACCAGTAAAGTCAGTCTGTTAATGGCTCAGATCGAATAGGGAAAGACGAACCCACCGTGGTTTAGTCGGCCTGAATCTGCTGTCGATCATTCACAAGATTATCTGCATGAATAGCATACTAAGTGTAAGTGCGCGTGCACGAGATGTAGTCTCAGTACTAAGAATAGTGGTCTTCCTTCTTTCATACTGGGTTCCCAAAACTTGTTGTCGAGACTTTTCATTAAGTGAAGTAAAGCTGCACCTAATCACCCGGTACTCCTTATGTGACTGACCTACCCTACCATGGAATGGAGGAAAAAGGCAACCGCGTTACTTCTATCGATTCCTATCGTCCAACTCAATGCTACCAATCTGGGACATTCTATCGATTTGATTCCACCCGATCCATCCACAGTGGCTGGGTAGTTTGGGATTAGGGTTGCCGGTCTCATTGTTTTGAATTCCATCCTGACTGATTAGGCCTGAAAGGGGCTTTGTCGAGCTGGCGGGGTCCATAATACCTTTGTGGCGTGAACCTCTGACGGTGGGGTTGACTACTTCTATATGATCTGGAATGACTGTGAACGACTTATATATGAAATAAAAAACGAAGGACTCACCACGCGACTCCCCAGAATAAGCATGAGTTTCATTCCATTTGTGCCCAGATACGAAACCCTTCGTTTCACTTCGTTTGTGCCCAGAGACTGAGACTAGTATGTACTTCAACAACATAATGACATTATACTGATTATAGGCTCCTGGTATTGATAGGTCCCTCACTGACTTGCCTATTCCCGTGGACAACTATATATATACTCTCGTTTTGTTATACTCACTTCTACTGAACCCGGAAAGGATAACCCTAGGCCAGATGCCTGCCTGGACGAGAATATGCCTGCCTAAACAAGAAGATGCCCACCAAAACTTAATAGACGAGATGACGAAGACTCACCCCCGCTAGAAAGAAGAGTGCCGTCTGTCTAAAGAAAGCTGTCTTCTTTTCTTTCCTCTTTTTAGTAGGAACCGAGCTATGGGATGTGTCGGCAATTTCTTTGTATGTGCTGCCTGGCCCCCCGGTGCTACGAAATTCAAAATCCTACCTAATTCAACCTCCCGAAAGACTATCTGAGTAAGCAACCATGGTAAATAGAGGAGTGTGCCTAAGAGAAGACTCCTATCCGCTCCAGTTCACTATAGAACCTATTCCTGAGGGGAACCGACACACTAAAGCTTTAAGAACGGCTTCCCCACTAAGGATTTATGATGAGCCGATTTCTGATGAGCGGATTCCCGAGGAGCAACTATCCCCTTTCCTTCTATTTTGACTTCTCTTGAGCGAAGATAACAGAATGTCGCTAGTGGGCCGAGGAGAATCAAAATTCTAAAAAAAGAAGACCTTGCGCCCGCCCCAACCTGCGCGTGAGGAACAGCTCCTTGGTCAATACAATCTATCCCTAACTAGAGCCTTTCATTCATTCTATCCCTATGGAAAGGACGAAACTACTTTACTTGCTCACTGGAGCTTGAAAGCAGGAGAGAGGCGATTGGCTTTTTGGAATGATGTGCCCCAAAACCCCTTTTCTATTGGGAGTGTCTCCTTCATAATCAACTATGTCGAATCTTTCTTTAACAATATTGCATATTCCCTCACGAGGACCCGTGCCAAGTGATCAAAATGCCCTCTTTCTAGCTACCGGAAAAGAAGTCAAAATCCAATATCTCGGTCAGCCATAGCTCTTGTTGGATCTAGCTCGATAGAATCCAGTAGACCGGAAGATTGAGCTTGGATGATAGACTAGCTGAGCTACCTGGGGTTGTTAAGTGGACAATGAAGCTTTCTTCCTTCGTTCAAATGCCTAGTTTCCTGCTGCTGAGATGCATTGAATTCCCTTCCCACGAGGGTTCGAGAGCTTGCGGCACTGACTACATGATAGCATTTACTGGCCCGTCCCCCAATCCATCTTGATAGAAGGAGCGAGTCGCCTACTTGAATTAGAACGAAGTGAAGTTCAAAGGTGAAGGAAGATTTCGTAAAGTCATTTCATTTAGTTGCTACTACCGGAGCAACTCGTTCTTTACGCCTACTCCACACGGCCAATCACATAGGCAAGTCGTAAGCATCTGATACCAAAAGCTCATCGACGCCTGGTAGATCAATGCGAGTCTCACGTCAACTTGCGAAACATGAGACTCACTAGACGTATTTTTTGTTGATAGGCACTTTACTTTCTCTTTCACAGGAACCGGAACCTGACCTGCACTTAGGGCTTTCACCAGCACGGCTATATATAGCTAACTCTTATTTTGAAAATCGAAAATCGAGGCTCGACGTAGTTGAGATTTCATCTTGACTTTATTTTATATTAAAGCGGACCTAGCCAACAATTTGTTGCACGTTTCCACTTTGATTATGATGACAGGGTAGGCAGGGCAAGGATAGATCTAGCTTTCGTTTCGGAACTGGACTTGCTTTCGTGAAGAGATTTCGTTACGAAACTAGATTGATTTCGTGAAGGATGTTTGTTTTCCTAAAAACATCAAGCCAAGGTGAATAAAGAAAGAGTTTATGGATAGGAAAGGAACCACGCCTAAATAGAAAGAAAGAGGAAATGTGCAAGAAAGAGAAGAACCTAGGGAAAAAGGGAAGGTGAAAGAGAGAGAAAGAGAGCTGACTAAAGGGCTGCCGCAATCGTCTTAGCCTTTCCTAAAAAGTCCCGAGCGAGGACTTCTTAACAGCCAGCCGTCTTGTGCGTGCGTCTTGCCTGTCCTTGCTTTAGTCAAACCTATTCTTGTTCCTGTCCGTCCTTGCCTTCCTTGCTTTAGGTCAGTCAGTCCAGTCCAGGAATCCTTCCTAAAAGCGGTCTAGTTTAGTTAATAGGTTAGTGGATATCTCAGTTATTGATAGCAAAGGTCCACGCCTAATATGAAAGGGACACGCCTAACAAGAGAGGTAAGGGTGGTCGTAGATCAGGGGAAAGGAATCGATCTCTCTTTCGTTTAGGGAAGGAGAGTTTCTAAGTTTGAGAGCCTTCGCTGGGTTCCTTCTATCTGTTTAAGCACCACCCACACCACCGGGCCTTCTTGTACCTGCACCAGGCTTAGTGGGTATCTCCCTCTATAAAGATCCATATCCATATCTTATTGAGCGGGATCCTGATCCAGATTGATATCCAGGGATCAAAATCCAGTTATCCAGTCGATGAAGTGGAACCAAGACTGATTGACGCTAAGGGCAAAGGTACCCTTCTTATTACGATCTTCGAGCTGCTAAAGCTGACTCTTCTTCTGAGCCGACGTCAACAACCTCCTCTCTCCTTAACATTGATCTGACTCCCGGCAAGAAAACGTATGCGCGTGCTAACGCGCAACGGCTTTCGCGCCAGTGCGCTCAGGAGTTGCTTGTTCCCCGAACCGTAGTCTTTTAACTGATATGCTACCCTAACTACCATATGTACAAATAGTTAGTCTCTCTGATCTTATACCCTAACTACCATATGTACAAATAGTTAGTCTCTCTGATCTTATTCCCTAACTACCATATGTCAATTCTCCAGAACAATGGGAAGTTATCTCTTTCTATTCCATAGCGTACATATGTACATAGCTTTGACACTAAGGGTAAGGGCAGCTGATCCAGGTCAACACTGAGTCTCCAGTTTGTCGAGCAGCATAATTGGAAGGAAGAACAGACTCAAGACCTTGCGCGGTACACTTCGCTAATCCGTTTTCCAGGTGCCCATACTTTGATTTTAGTGCATTTTCGAGATCTGATGAGGCAAATAGCAATATTAATAAATCAAAATCTCATCTGAGGGAAAAGATTCGGGATCAACAGCCCCTTATCAGTCTAACTACGCTACGCCCTAGGCTTCTTTGTTTTCCCCACACAAGAACCACTTCCACTTCTGTCTTGAAGGCTTGCTTTCTCACGACTTCTCATTCGTACCTTGTCAGTCTCACTCGTACCAGACCCTATGGTCGTATCTCCCCTTTCTTTAGGTGCCCACCAACAGAAAATAGCTTCTTCGGATGCTTTTGAAACAGCGTATAGGTCCTCGTCGAGAGTACGATAGATAGTCTCCTTCCTCACTGATGCTCGCTACCATCGCGTCTCCTGTAGCCTCTAATTCCTCTTTCTATATACAATCTTGAAGACAAAAATCCCGGGTATAATTGAAGTTATGATTCTCACGTAGCTTAAAGATCGATCACCTTGCCTAAGATCGGTTAGTACCCGCTCCCTGGATCAGTCAATATCACGCCGGCGAGGTCGAGAGGGGTGTACTTTACCCGGGGTAGTAGGACTATGAATAATACCTAAGTAGAGTGGTTGGAGGCTACCTTCCCTTCATGGACTCCCGAATACTGGATTAATTCATACTTAGGCATTTTTAAAAGCATTCCTTCCGGGTGGTTACTATGAGTCGGATGTGGATGCCTATGCCTCTTCATTGGTACCTTTTTTTCTTTCTTAGACTGGTGGAACAAGAACAAGCACAACACTTTCAGGTCGTCAATCGATCGCTGGTTCAATAAGAAGAGCTAAAGCTAAGACGGGCGGGAGACCTAGACTTTCCTACTTCAAGACCCCCCCTCAAACCAATCCATTTTCACAGGTCTCTCATCGACACTTTCCAAACTGACACCCTCTCGGGTAGATTTGGAGGACAAAGCAATTGCCAGACATACTCCGTTGGGCGGCACAAGGTAGAGGAGAACCGCTCTGTACAAGGTGTTGATAGAGCGTCGCACACTGCTATACTTGATTGCTTAGTTCCCTCTCCTGACAGGAACTCGGACGAGTCAATTGACTTAGTTTCGAGCCCTCCCGGGACTTCTTTATTCGTCAATATCTATACCCCGTGACTTTCTTTTTCTTGACTTTCTTGCTCGAAAGAGATTGCCAGTGGAGCCCCAAAAGTGGCTATGAAAGGGCAGCGTGGCAAGCAGATATCTTGTTGGTGATTTTTCCCATGGGACACCTCCTGGCAGCAACCACAGGAGTTAATCAGCCAGCTGAGTCAACCTATCCTCTGACTTCTCATTTCGGAAACTCCTGACCCTAATCGGCGAAGGAGTCCTCCCCGTCAATGGGCTACTAGGCTAGGAACATTCTCTCTTCCTTGCTGGGAAAGCCACCTACGTCTTTGTGCAAAATAAAGACTCTCAGAGGGCGAGCGAAATAGGGGCTGAAGGCTAAGCTCTTTTCATGGCAAAAATCCATGGTTGGAACCTTCCCAAACTTGTAGTTTCTCTACTTATGATGACGGCAAAGTGAGTTCTCATCAAGAAGGAGTGGAAAACTCTCCAATTGATTAGACTACCTTGTCCGCACGAAGAGTATCGAGAAAAGGTTTGGAACCCTGAGTTCTTCTAATTGCCACCCTGTTGATTCGTAACGTGCATTCGATCAGCTGAATAGGAAGCTGTACCTCAGAGGCACGGAACACGGCTTGAAGGCCACTAAATGGCAATTTATATCCTTTCTTTCAGTTGACAGATTTGATCCCAAGCTAGTAGACGAATTCGATTCAGACCCAAAAGTTGCTTCCTTCTTTGTCAAGCGCCTCTTTGATTGACGAAAGATTAATCGATTCCTGGGATAGATGCCCAACGATTAGGAACTTCCACCCCCATCCCAAACTTGGAGAACGTAGTTTTCACTCCCTTTTGGTTGTGGGCGCAAGGCAGCGCTCACTTCCATTTGTTGATTTGGGATATTAGCCCCTCTCTCTATCCGTCCGAAGTCCTTCTCGTCCCTTTTCCCTTTTGGTAGCTACTTCGTCTTTCGATAGAATCTCTCTTGGAACTGAACCCAAAGGGCTTTTTTGGGCGGCAATGAGAACCTAGGCATAGAACTTGTCAGGTGAAAAAGAAAGGCATTTCTTTCCGTTCGGAGGGTTTGCAGTTCGATTTACGCGATCTAAATCTTCTTCATTACCACCTAAAGACAGGGGAACTCGCCGAAGTTGTTCCGTCACATGCGTTCGACCAACCAGGGCGTGGGACACCAAAGGGTGGTGTGGTGGCGTGCTAGCAGCGCGACCTCGCACACATCGACAAAGTCCATTCTCTTTAAGTGAGTGATATCAAAGACGTCGTCGTTATCTACGTCCATTCCACTTGTCCACTTGACCGATCTGGAACAACCTGTTGACCGAGCGGAGGCTTTCCGCTTCTCGGGTGTTTACCCATCAGCACTTCCAAGCTTTACGCTTTCTTTAGCCGATTTCTTCAAAGGGGAGACAGCAGCTGTGGAACTCTTCTCTTGTCAAGCCCCCTCTTCCGTATAGTGATAGTTCCATTTCCTAAACCAAAATCACTAGCCCGCTTCACTAATAAATAAACTAATTCCGTGCTCCAATTAGCTATTTTTCGAATCCCGTCCTTGTAGAAAAGGACGTTTATCCAGAGGTGAGCTACTCATCTTATCTTCAATCCGGCGGCTTGATTCCACTACTCGAGTATGGACTCTACTTGAAGTTGATCCTTACTAATCCATATTCAGTTAGCTATTTCCCCAAGGCAAGTCTGCAAGAGCTGAGGCCTAGGAATTCCTACTTTATGGACGAGCTACTAAGTATTAAACTGCCTTCCCCCGCTCCAGCAGGAAGCGATTGAAGTCACCCAAAGCCAGGAACCTGCAAGGCGAAGCCAGGGTTTTAAGCAGTTCGACTTAACCGGTTCAGAGGGATGGAAGGAAGGTAGCTGAGGATGGCATCCGATAGTCAGGTTCATTGCCAGCTTTGAGAGAGAAGAGAGAGATAAAGGCCACTAGCCGGGGGGTTGGAAGGAAGCAATCCATATAGGGAGGGAGTCGAAGAGACTGACTTACTCGGTTCATACCCATGGTCCATCGCTTTCGAACGGGAAGCAGCAAGAAAGACAGACTGAAAGAGATAGGCAGCGGAGTGAAGCAAGCTTAGCTTTGAAGGTAGGGAGCTTGGTTAGAGCCTGCGATGCTGGAAGCCTTAGAAGCGGTCCGAAGGAGAGGAAATTCTTGATCATTTCAAGAATCTCATGGGAACCAGCCATAGACAAGCATTCAATCCAGATTGCCTCAATGCCATCCATTTTCACCATCGTCTCTAGTCACAAACTGAACATAAGCAGCGTGTTCGCTGCAAGACGCTCAGAGTGTGAGGCGGTAGCAATGCCTTCGGACTCATAGCGTCGTTGTGAACTGACTCTTTCCGCTTCTGTCGCTGTAGAAGGTAGGTCAGCTAGGGTAGCTCTATCAGCTCAGGTAGGGTATCTGTAGGTTGGGGCTTCAGATTGGGCACGTCAACATTTATTGGGCTAGGTAGTTAATGCCGGGTTGGGTTGTCTGCCTGCTTTACTAAACTAAAAGGGGGGCGTGGTTCTGTTCTCCCAAAGCGCTGCCGGCTAAAAACTGCTCTCTTCTCTTACGGCTCCAATAAAGAAAGACGACTCTTGCCTGAGAGCTGTTTACGTTTACAATCTAACAATTATGCCTCTCCTGACAGAAGGAGTCCACCGGAGGAGCAGTCTTGATTGACAGAGTGGATAGCTGGTTCGTATGGTGTATAGAAACCATTAGCCAACCGGGGCCCGGCTTCGCGAGACCATTTCGGTCCACACATGGCTAAGCTCTATTGGGCGGCTCTGCAGATCTTTCACCTCGAACAAACGAATACACCACAAGATCGACTCTCATCTCAGTTTCATCATTCTACAATAATACATGAATCAAAGAAGAATGATCAGAGAAGCTGGACCTGTAACCACAACTAGCCCCACAACCAGGCATAGGATGATCCGAGATAAGACACCATGCACCGTGAGGAAGAAAGACCCGACGAACACATATGAAGAAGAGACCGATAAGCAAGCCGGTACAGTAAGCCGCAGAACTCGGCATATTCAGATTCAGAACAGAACAACCAACCTGGCATTCAAAATCAGAATCCGAAGCATCAACGGGAGTGGAGAGAAAGGCTTCCAAAGAAGCCTTTAAGTGAGATACGGGGTTGGTTACGCTTGAGACTTGCCTTCGGGACTACTTCACCAAAAACAACAAGGCGTTTAGCTTTCGGGATCGCTTCCCCAAGACAAGAAGGGCAGGGGAACCGAACTCGTATGGCTAGTATGTATTGTTTCCGTCAGTAGTCTGCGTGCGAGATAGAGTACTGTCAGGGGTTCGCGAAGTCTATTAGTTGCTTGCTTTCATTTTGAGTCTTTCCCGCATGCGTGACTACCATTCTCTCTTTTCCATATTGGTAGCTCCCCCGATATTAGTTCTCGCGGCGAAGGATCGTCCTGTAAAGGGGTTTACTTGTCTCTTTTTCCTTTGCTTCCGGTCTTACTAGCCTTCCCTCCCGACTAAGATTTTGAGTTACCCGTCTATCAGGGAAATTCCCCAGTATTGCTAGTGTTCTATCTTTCTTTATCTAGTTTTATGGCTGGTCTTCCCCGCAAGCAGTTCACCCATTAGTTCATTTGCTCGCCCGAAGCCTTAGCATGGTTCTTAGTAGGATTGACCCACCCTTAGCAGGGTACCAAAGAACATGAGTATTCGCAAGTCTTTGGCAGCTAGGGTTGCAATTGGCTAGTAGGGTTTAGTATCTAAGCGGCTGGCTAATGTTGGGAATCCACCCATCTTGTCAGTAGAGTAAATCGCTCTTCTTCCTTTACCTCCGGTGTCAGTAACAATAGCAATCCTCCCTCAGTCCCAGGAAGTGATCCGGATCCGTAGTCGGTGTTCTTAGTGCTGTAAGTGGTACGCACGCCTTAGTCTTAGACTCAATCTTTATGCCAGTAAAGTTTCAGTCTTCCTATTCCCGGAGCCAAGGAATCTCTTTCTAGTGGCTAACTTTACCCAGGTTAGGCCCTTCCAAGGCGTCTTATTATGCTCGCATGGGTGGTCTTTTTCTTTGTTGGCGTCCTAGAAAATGTTAACTACAAACTGTTAAAGTGAAAACGGAAACTAGAGTGGCTTACAACAAGGGGAATCGGCAGTCTTGTCTTTTATTCATTATTCCTGGAACTCAGACTCCTGAAAGCACCTCCGGTCGAGTTTTCCAGGTCTAATGCACTAAAGGAACTGTCTGCTGCGTTGCCAAGGACGGCGCCCTGTAGGGATAATAAATCTTCTTTTTAGCAGGTGTTAGGACTCTTCTTCCTTAGCCGAAGGGAAGCACTAAGACAGAGTCTGCAGCTGGTAGAGGAGGACGGCGCCCTAGCGAAAGTCGAATTATCTTATTGGTAGTACGTGTTAGCTCTCTTGTTCTTAGACCGGAGGAGGAGGTAAGACAGGGGCAGTAGTAGTACGCGTGCGAGTAATAGTAGTTTTATAGTTTCGAATGTTGATTGTAGCTTTAGTCTAAGCCAAATCTTAGTGTTGGAAGTAGTGTCGATCCCCATCGGTAGTTGGCGAATCTACAGTGTGTATAGGTAGTAGTGGTATGTAAGTCCTATTGAGAGAATATAGACTGGACTTTTTTCTTATTTCTTAAGGCAAGTAGCTGGTAACACATAGTAATAGGCACCATTCCTCCCTCCCGTAAGCTTTTTTATACTAAATATTCCTCTTAGTCTCAGTTTTGACTCTTCTTCCTTTCCATGAGTCTTAAGAGGGGTCCCTTAGACTATGTGTTGACTATCGTGCTCTTAATAAGGTGACGGTGAAAAATACATACCCAGTCCCGCTGGTGGCTTACTTGTTCGATCGTTTGAGGAAGGCCACTTCTTTCACTAAGCTGGATTTACGGTCCGGGTACTATCAAGTCAGAATAGCGGCTGGAGATGAGCCAAAGACCACTATGTTACCCGATATGGTGTGTTTAAGTATAGCGTTATGCCCTTTGGCCTGACCAATGCTCCTGCCACTTTCGGTAATTTGATTAATTGACTTTTTCGGCTTTACATTGACCGTTTCGTTGTTGTTTTACCTCGATGATATCGTCCAGACCCTTTAAGAGCATGTGGAACATTGTTGATTAGTCCTGGCTAAGCTCAGTGAGCATGAATTGTATTTTAAGCAGGAAAAATGCAGCTTCCTCAGACAGAAGACAGAGATTCCATTTTTATGACATCGTATTTGGCGCGGACAGGTTTCTAGAAAGAAAAAGGCTATTCTTGAGTGACCTACGCCCATTAAGGTCACTGAATTGAGATTTTTCTTGGGTTTGGCAAACTATTATCGGCGTTTTCTTGAAGGTTCCACATGCGAAAGTAGTAGTACTAACAGACTTATTGAAGAAAGACCAGAAATGATTTTGGTCTCCTGATTGTAAAATGGCGTTTGAAAAGCTGAAGATAGCAATAGCGAGCGAACCGGTGCTAAAATTGCCTGAATTTGATAAACCGTTCTAAGTAGAAACGGATGCCTCTGATCGGACTTTTGGGGGTGTGTTAATGCAAGAAGATCGTCCGGTGGTCTTCGAAAGCTGGAAACTTAATGAGACGGAACAGCCTTTTACTGTTCACGAAAAGGAGATGACTGCTTTAGTACATTGCTTGCGGTTTTGGAAACATTATCTATTGGGTGGGAAGTTTTAAATCCAGACAGATCATTTTGCAATGAGCTACTTTGATACTAAAAAGAAACTTACGCCAAAACAAGCCCGAAGAGCTTTTGGGCAGAGTTGGATTTGACTTTGAAATCAAAACTATAAACTGGGCAAGACCAATGTAGTAGCCGATGCTCGCAGTAGGTTTTTATTCCAGTGGTTCAGTGTTCGTCATTGGAACAGGTTTAAGGCGATATCTTCCAACAGATTAGGGCTGAAACCGAGAAAGGTGTGGTGACCTCCCGTCTTCTAAAGCAAGTGAGAGAGGGAGTCACTCGTCGATTTTTTTTTTGGTATAGGACGGAGGCCTCTATGCTAAAGGCCAACGACCTTACGTCCCCAACAGTTGTGAGTTGAGACGTAGTAAACTTCTGAGCGAGAATCATGATACTCCATGGGCGGGTCATCCGAGCCAGCAACGGACCCTGGCTCTCCTTTCCCGAACTTTTTATTGGCCTAACATGGAGGATGATTTTGAATAGTTTTTTAAAAACCTGTCTTCTTTGTCAGCAGGACAAGGTTGAGCGGCAGAATACTGCCGGCTTGTTTAAACCATTACCTATTCCAGAGAAGCCATGGGTCAGTTTATCTATGGACTTCATCACTGGATTACCAAAGGTGAAAGATTTTTTGTTGATTATGATGGTGGTCGACCGCTTTTCAAAGTATGCTTCTTTTTCCCCCGCCCCACATGCATGTACTGCCGAGGTGGACTATTCTTCAATAATGTTTGAAGGTATTGGGGAATACCGGCAGATGTGGTGAGTGATAGGGATGCTCGGTTCACAGGACGTTTTTGGACGTCTTTCTTTGAGTTAATGGGACCTAAACTTCTCTACGACGAACCATCCTCAAACTGATGGGCAGACAGAGACAGAACGTGTGAATGGTCTCTTAGACAAATATTTTAGACATTTGATTTCGGCCAATCAAAACAATTGGGTTAATCTTTTGTATATTGAAAATTCTGTTATAACCTTAAACTGAGTTCTGCTACTGGAGCTAGTCGAGTTGGCAATTGGTCAGCTACACACGTCGCTTTCATTTCCAGCTTTTGAGCCGGGCCGATGATCTTTCGAATTTCTCGTATCCTTTTTCGTGGCGCCGCCTTTTCTTTGAAATTTGAGATTCTGATGGCTAACCCTTGGGACCGACTTTGTTGAGGTCGCGAAAGTCACCTAGAGAAAACCAATGAAAGCGGGTCAGTTGATTGGCAAGCCGACTGAGTTGATATGCGGTTCATCGGGGGCTTCTCGGGTGATCGGAAGGGCTTAAGGCAAATAGGTGGAAACCGGCTGGAGCATATCCCGTGATCGTGATGCTTGGGCCAAGCCAAAAATATAGCAAAAAAAAAAAATAAAGAGTTTTGTTTTGGCTTGATCCTTTCCATCGAGCTGTCTTGTCTAGTTCCAATTTTATTGGCCTTTTGACGTAGCTTAAAGTGCAAGTGAGAACGTCATGTGAGGGATAAAAATAGATAGGAAAGAATGTTCCCTACCTAACCGTATACTAAGTTATCATTCGAGAAGCCGTCGGGGAGAAAGCGCTCTCCCCATCTTAGCTTACATAGCTTATAGGCTTCTTTCCTTGCTGCACTCATTCATTCCGGTGGTAAGGTCTTTCCAGCCTTTGATTTCAGGTCTAGTTCAACTAGCCTTGTCACCAGCCATTCCGATAGTAGGTGTACCGTGAGTGGGAGAAAGGCAGCAAGAATATAACCAACCCTGAGCAAGGAAGTCTTCTTTCTTTATATTTATTTGTTGGTTCATACCAGGGGAATTCTCTGATAATGTAATGAATTAGATGGCATGTTAAGTTAATTAAGCCTAGTCCCTCTCCCTCTGTGACCTTCTTCGATCGATTGAAGAGGCATGAGACTGAAGGACAAGCGTCACTTATTAAATTCAAGAGATGCGGGTTTTCCGGTTTCAGTCTTGCTTCCCCTTGGTCCAGTGATTAACAAACAGCTTGGCTTGTTTACGCTTTTCAGCCCGTGCTGGGCTGGGATCGTTTCATTCATTCAATATGGGCTATAGACCAGAAAGGATAGTGATGATGAGGCGGAGTGAAAGCCCAAGGCAAGTGCCAATTCATAAACACCGTAAGACAGACGATATCAATATTACTCAATAAATAGGAAAGGAAGATCTAACCAAGCGAATGAACGAAGGTTATAAAACAACTTGAAGCTAAGACAAGGTGGTATGGGGCGGAGCGAGTCCCAGCACCTTGAGGTGAACATGAGAGAGATGAATGCTCATGCCGATGAGAAATCCGTTTTGAAAGTTCCTTGCGGATAAGGTGACCATTTTTGGTCAGATCCCCGAAAGAGGAACTAATCAGAGCTAGAATAAACACACCATGGGGAGCTACACCTGCGCTTAGGAGAAGAATCCTGTCTGACTGACCCTACCATGATTGAATGACTGAGCTATGCCATGGAGGAAGTCTTTCTTTGAGCATGCCGTGGAAAAACTACAACGCTGCTGCCTTGGCTAAGCTGCTTGCCCGAAGCTCTGTTCCTATCACGCAAGAAAGAGACATCTTTAACTGACATGGATATCTTTCGGTCTCAATTCCCGTATTTCAAGCTGATGGTCGGAAATTCCATATCTTTTGACATGTCACTGAGCGATCTCCCTCGTATGGCAATGCCAAAGCAAAAGAGTAGAGCAGCGTCTCGCGGAAATGAATTGACCAGATCGATGGAATTGCACGATGCCGAGTTCTCTCCTTGTCCACTACTGATGATGAACGAAAGCGATCGGACAAAAGCAAGATATCTGAGTATATAAGGAGAAGACCGACCGACGCCTATTGAGGTAAGATCTCAGCCGAAGGAACTTGACCACGTACTCGAGCTTTGGATCGATACCCCGCCCACCTCCCTTCTCGTGTTAACACACTCACGAATGAAATATCAAATATGTATACTGACTCGTTACTACTATTTGAACCTTGACTACCCGAGCTAGAATACAACCAGATAGCCTAGGACCATCAAATGATCGGCTAATCCGCTCAAGCAAGAGAATAATAGGACTAATTTTTTCACTACGCAATTAGACCTATGTGCCTTATCATCCCTAAAGAAGACTCCTTCCCTTGTAGTAGGAAGACCTGGAAATTGATATCATCAGTAGTGGGCTTTCCGAGCTTGAAGCAGCAGGCATCACGAGAACTCAACTTTCAATGTTTGGCGTGGATCTGGGATGGATTCCCAAAGGTTCTTATGACCTTGTCTGGGAGTAGTGCGCTTAGCGTGGGACCTCTTTACGGCGAAGGTAGGAAATCGATCGGAGGCTAGGGAGCGGATAAATTCCTTTGACCTGTCGTTTCGAGTCTTAAGTTTTTCGAATTGCTAAAAAACATCGTATGAGGCCCCCATTCATAAGCGGCAAAGATAGACCTGATCCAGGGGAGAGATTACTTGCCCAAGGCCCGAAATGCACAGATGCAAGAAGAGAGCAGAGGAGGATGATGCTAAGACCGGAAAAGCATGAATTTACCTTTTTTTTTTCAAACAGTGGCACTAAGACTTGCAGCCTTTTCTGTGCTCGTGGATATATATACTATTTACTTTGCTGCTCGCATTCCTGCTTTCAGGCAAGAAAGAACTCTCAAAAAGACGGAAGATCTTGCCATATAATAGTAAAATGATCCCATGCTGTTATGTTAATAGTAAATCGGACTCGAAGATGGACATTATTTACAATACCTTGGCTTCCCGCCTTAAGAAAGGAAAGCCCGGATGGAGCTAACAGCCTATTTGTCATTCATCCCCATCTTCCTTACTATGCATGTCCCCTTCCTCGTACAAAAACAATGTCTTAATGGCAGCACCCCTTCTTTCCCCACCCTAGCCATGGATGAGAATCTGACCTACCTTCCTTTTCCCCTTATGTCTTGTCCAGCTCTAAAATCTCACTTTTCTTTTCGAGCCCCTCAAAGAAAAGGGGCTCGGTAACTCAACCTTCGCCTATAGAGGCAGCGGACCCTTAGTTGTTTCATTTCTTTCGATTTGGTTTCGGTAAAGGGTCAACCGGCCCAGGAGACAAAAGTGGAAGCTGACCGCAACATACAAATAGACCTGATTGATTGAGCCTGCGAGGTTTTTTCCTTGTAGCGAATCTTGACCGATAGCGTGGAGGCCTATACGTCTTGAAAGAAAGAATTGCCTTAAAAAACCTCTATAGCGACTCGGACACAACCTTGAGGCGAGTTAGCGCCCAAAAGAAAGGATTGGTATTCACCGAGTCCTAGAATTTTCATTCTTTACGTCCTGCAAAACTCATCTTAGTAGCGGATGGTAAAGCCTTCGATACCGGGCCTGGGTTTCTTTTCGAATCGTTCTTCCTCACAGCTTCCATTCTCTTCCTATTCCTTTTCCTTTGTAAGAGTCAAGACAGCTACTATGGACATGAAAATCTCTGTCTCGCCTGCGAATCCTGCTAACTCCTCTTTTAATGCCCAAAACACTCAGCTAAGGCATAGCAAGACCGTTGTTGAGAATAGTTAGGATATCCCCTCAAAGGCGCCCTTTGAGCCTTACTCTTTTATTTAGCATCCCGCCACTGAGAGGACACAACTCTTTTTTTTTTATTAAATTCACTCTCTTATCAGCATAAATTGTTTGATGTGATGGTCTCCGTGTGTGCGAGTCAAAACATAATAGGTGATGGAAAATCCACATAACACTTTTCGGGTATTCAAAGGATGAAGCTCCTTATATACGCAGTAGCATAGTAGCACGGACTTCTTTGAGTAGACGGTTGAGATAAATCCCGAAAAATCCGTCAATAAATGACGAACCCCATGTTGAAGTTTCCTATCGTGTGGCGCGAGGAGGAGTAGAGCAGACTTCAAATGCAGACACAACAATCTGACTCGGAAAAAGACTTTTTTGATTGATAGAGTGGTTAATAATAACGACTAAAAGCACAAGGCAGCAGCTCGGGAAGCTTCTTTCGTGCGTGCTTGGCTTCTTATCTTAATTCTCGAGTCATTGATAGAGAGGAATGCCCTAGGCTTTCTCTTGGCGAAGGAATGGAACCTGTTGGAGAGGAAGAAGCGTAACTAGTCTTTCTAAGTCCAAATTTTGCTCTCTCTCTTTGACACCGAATCCGCTCTGGGGAACGACTCGGCTGGCTTTGAAGAGAAGACAGAGGAAATAGGAGGTGGGATTGGCATGGCAGGTCTACGAACCTGGGCTTTGGCAAGACTTGGGATAGGCAGAAATTTAGTATAAGTCCCCCGCGGATAAGAATCCTTTAATACCCGGAAACTCCCAGTAAAAAATCCAAAGGTAGTTCATTCGGGTGAGGAAGTTCACTCGTAGGGCGAGGCCGAGACGAAACCTTAATTTAATATTAATAATAATAAGGATATGATATCAAGATTCCAGAGTCAGAATTCTTTTTGAAGCTCAAGCCAAGGAACTCCTTTATCATCACATACTAATGCAAGACATGAGTGACACACACGAGACTCCACTCGCCTGCGCTCCGCGTTCTTTATCTTTACGGGCAACCCCTTTCTGATTCCAGCCGATAAGACTATTCATTTTAGTCATCCGGGCAGATAATGGTGGTGAATAAAGGGGCCCGTTCTAATAGTATTGCGCTCAAAAGCTACAAAAATCTTTTCTGTGATCAGGCAAAGTGAGACGGTCATGCGGTACACATCTCTATTCCACAAAACAAAAAGGAGTTATTTTTTTTTTATTGGAATACTGATGGCTCTTCTAGAGAGACTCAAAATCACAATGGGTCATGTCACTCTTTATCCCTTTTGGCCAGAGTGAAGGGCGGACTTATCTATTTTTCATATAATTTTTAGGGGTTGGCACTTTCTTTTTTGATAATGACTCAAAGGTGAAAAAGAAAGCTATCACTCACCTATTCTTGATCCTATTCTGGAGGAAGAGGATAGGCACGATTGATGTGTATGGGCTTTCCCATAGAAAAAATCGCGGGTTGTGATAATGATGTGTGCCATGAGGTGGATCTTCAACAAAAGCATACTACGGCTTAGCATGCTAGGAGCGGGAGTTCCATCTTCACTCTCCCGGAGACATACTCTATCATTCTAATTCGATTAAAATATCCTCACTCATCATGGGAGAAAGGGAAAAAAGATCGAATGGAGACAATCTAAGCCAAGAGGGAAGGGAGGATGTCAGATGTCCAAGATCCACTGATGGAAGTGAACTTAGGAAAACAATAGGAACATAGGATTGATAAGCAAAGTGCTCGAGCCAGGTATGCGGGAACATATTATCCAGTTGCCAGTACAGAGATTGCTTTGCATGGGGACTATCATGAGATGCCTGGTTTAAAGAAAAGAGGAAGTTAAGTTAGTTGAGCCCAAGCTTCCAATTCAATGTTGCAAGGGTCCATTCAAGCAGCCAAAAAGAAGAACCCGATGTGATTAGAAAGTGAAAGGAAGAGATCGAACACCGCCTCTGACAGGCTAATTAGAACTGCCTGGTATGTAGAATGGTTATATAATCTTCTTCCTGTTCTCAAAAAGAATGGAAAATAGATAGTCTATATAGACTTTAGATATCTTAATGTAGCAAGACAAAAGGAAAAATATCCAATGCCTATTTCTGATTGACTGGGCAGCATCGAGGCATGAATAAAGATTATATGCCATTTGGCATTAATCATAAAAGAAAAGGAAAACAAGGGATGCGCCAATAATCCAATAATAGAGTAATTGGGCAAGGCAAATAGCCAGACAATGGTAAGTGCTTGAGAAGGAGCTGTGAAAGAAGGGGCTGCTAGAGAATAGGGAGCTCTTTAATAAGAAGGGGACTTTGAATGCCCTTTGCCACGTGAAGTGAATCAGACTAGGTTGATTCTCAGATGCGGGATTACCAATGTCACGATTGGAATTAAGAAAGAAAGCTGTGGCACTTCTGACTTTATCTTTCTATTCGGAGGAGGTCTACATGAAGCAGCCCCAAGGCTTTGTTGATCCAAATTTTCCCAACCATCTTTGTCTGCTTCGTAAAGCAATCTATGGTCTCAAGCAGGCTCTACGTGCCTGGTATATGCGTCTCAGCAATTTTCTTTACAGCCTTTTGGTTTTGTTTTGTGGGCTCCAAGGTCTTCTCTCTTTATTCAGCACTCTTACTCTCAAACCCTCTATGTTCTTATATATGTTTATGACATCGTCATCACTGGTTCTCATGCTGGAGCGATTCGTGGCCTTATTGCTTCTCTTGCTACTGAGTTTGCGTTGTTGGTATGTTTCTTCCTTTGTACTATTTTATTGGTGTATAAGCATGGCGAGATGATGAGGGTCCTTTCTTATGTCAGAGTAAATACATCCATGACTTGATCAAAAAATGGTTTATGGAAGGTGCAAAGCCCTACAAGTCTTCTATGGCTACAGGTTTACAGCTCTCTCGTCATCAAGGGGAACCTTTTGAAAATCCCACACTGTACAGGAGCATTGTTGGTTCTCTTCAGTACCTCTCCTTCACTAGACCTGACATAGCCTTTGTTGTCAACTTTGGCTATGTCAGTTTATGCAAGCACCTTCTGTTGATCACTGGGCTGCTGTCAAGCGTATTATTCGATATCTCAAGCATACTATCACTTTTGGCCTTAACAGAAGCCCAAATTCACTTCTGAAACTTAGTGCATATTCAGATGCTGATTGGGCTGGATGTCCAGATGACAGACGCAGCACTAGTGGGTACTGTGTCCATATGGGTTCTAATCTTGTCTCCTGGAGCTCAAGGAAACAAAAGACCGTTTCGAAGTCAAGTACTGAAGCCGAATACCGCGGTCTTGCTATAGCCACAGCTGAACTATGTTGGATGCAATCTATCTTATCTGAGCTTGGCATACCTCGCTCTCCTCCTATACTTTGGTGTGACAACCTTGGTTGGGTGCTACGTATCTATCAGCCAACCCGGTCTTTCATGCTCGCACTAAGCATATAGAAATTGATTTTCACTTTGTTTGTCAAAAGGTTGCTCGCAAGCAGTTGAAAATTCAGTTTATCTCAAAAAAGGATCAGCTTGCCGACATATTCACCAAAGCTCTCAGTGTCAAGCGTTTTGAACTGTTGAGGACAGGAAATCGTACAGGCCCAGAAGCTCATAGGCCCACGGCGCCTATTGATAGAACGATTCTCTCCAAAGGTTGGATTATCATACTTCCTCCCTGCCGGCTTCCACTGAGCCATAGGTTGGTGACTTGGCCGTGCTAGTGGTTTTATCATTGGTTTTTGCTTAGCAAAGTTGCTTCCGCTAAGTCCCTGATTCGCCTTTCTGCCTTTCAGGCTCGGTTGCCTTCTTTCTGCTTTCTGGTTTGAAAGGAGCACCGGTTGTCTTACCTACCGGATTCTTCTGGGAGGCACGGGCCTAAGAAGCAATTTCCGTTTTCCTCTTCTGGTCCAGTATCTTTATCTTTAGGTGGAAGTCTTCTCGATAGAAGAAATTCGAATAAGAAGCACTCTAAGTAAGTTCTGGCCTGAAGTGAGATAGACCTACGGAAAGGAATAGCGGTAAGAAGGGGAGCGAGTGCATTACGTAAAAGAAAAGGAAGGATTTCCGAGACGTTCTTGGAGCTACGGACCCAGCTTGATTCCTGAGCGGATGAACGAAGGTATTACAGGTCAAAGAAATTCGAATAACAAGCATTCCAATACGGAACGAAATTAATGATTGAATCGCTTGTTATAGGATTCGCTATTGATAGAAAGGGCTGATGCTGGGCATGGGTATGGGTATCGATCATGATCCGGAAATGGAACTGCTGCGATCGTCACTGAATCCAGAAGGACTAATGGCACTGCTCCGCTGCTCTAGGCTTATACTCCAACAACGGGATCAATGATTGGACTTGGATCTACTAGTGAAGCTACTCGAGCTCGATCCGCCAGGAACAACTGCTGGGCATGGAACCCGCAGGAGATGAAACCAGTGAAGCTACTTAGGGATGCTACCTCGCCCTCCGCTCAGAGTGATGTAATGGTGGTCGGGAATCTAATAACTAACTCTAGGTTTCCCAATCTTTGTGATGAAAAAGGGATCCCCCGTTGTTTTTAGCAGAAACGAGGAGCTTTCCTGTCTCACTACGGAGATCGCTGACTAGAGCAAAACGAACAATTCTGTACAGAATTTTTGTCTATAACGACTTGGAACCCCTAAATCTAACCAAAAAGTCAATTCCATGTGGGTTATAAACTTGAAGGCCTTTTAGAAAGAATGAATTTGATTTACCTGCTCAGGACAGGAGAAGTAGGGGGGTATTCTAGTTCCATTCTATGCGGGGTTTAAGCACGATTCTGGGCCTTTTCGGGAAATGAGATAGGGTTGCTAACAACCAGTAGAAAAAAGGTTGGTAACCGGTGAAGGATAAACAGAATGAAAATAGCGAAGAGCAAACAAGGACGTGACTGAAGGAAGTAGCTCACGATCCAGTCTAGGAAGTCGGGTTCGAGCCGTGTGAGTAGGAAGTTGCTTTCGACGACAGTCTTACACCCCGACCTCTCTCTGAAGAGAGAAGAAAGAACATATAGAATGACTTATCATCTATAGATGACTTAGGCAAAGAAAAAGACGAAGCGAAACAAAAGCTACTACGTCTCAGGCTTGCTTTTCGTTTTCTTTTTTTTCATCGAGATTGGGTTGGTGTTCAGTGTACTTAGTACAAGATCGAAAAAGAGACTGGCCGGACAGAGGCAGGCCAACTCCCATACAATTACAAGGCTGGGTGACCGGTCTTGGGTTGTGTGGCCCCCTACAGGGTTCGGCACCCCCAATGGAGCGCGGGGTGTGAGTAGGTTCCTATCCCTGTGCCTTTATGGTACGTTCTATTCCTGAGAAAGATCATATGTGCTCATTGGCCTGCAATGTGCCCGGACAGGACACTTGCAGCTGTCAGGGGATGTTCACCTTAAAACCTCATAGTTTCAATTTCACTATGTCTCTTATATCGAGAAAATGTTCGTATGTAATTCTCCTGCGAATTCTCGTCTTAGCTTCTTTGATTTTCTTTTTTGAAAGATTTTGGGATTCCTTTGGGCTCACTCTCTTTGTCAAGGTTGGGGGCGCTATAGTAACAAGGGCCCTCTCCTTTTGTTTGCTTAAGGCGGGCTTCTGTGGGGGGCTTGCTATAGCTATAGGATTTGCTGTGAGAGCCCTCCTATCTGCTATGATGATGGCGGCGGGGCCGGAGCCGTCTGGAACCGGGCAAGAGGGAGCTGCTGCGCCTGTTGATCCAGACGTTTACCAGCCCTTACTCTCAGATGAAATTAGGAAAGAAGAGCTAAGCGATCGGCTAAGGATTAATGTTATTGGGAAGGGGTACAGCCCCCAGGTAGAAGATTCTATTCTTTCTCAACAATTAGAGATTGAAAAAAAGATCGAGCAAGCTCTGCTGTCCGACGGCTATTCTCGGGATTCTATTCTTGCGAAGAGACATCAGATAAGGGGTTTTATCTTCTACCCAAGGGGTACCGCTTTTTCGGAATCCACCTACAGCGAATATCTTGACTTTATGGAGAATTATGGGACGCACCGCAGCCTTCCCTATCGGCGACTTATGGAAGCAATCTATCAGTTTGATCTCTCTCTGTAATGTAATTCATTGAGAGGGACGCCTCGCGAGCCGGGCTTATACGGAACGGAGCAGATTTGACTCGGCACACAACCTAAGGATACATCCAAAAAGTGCTTAGTTTCGTTGGAAAAACCAACGCAAATAGTTTATTGACTTTCTCTCGCCCGGATAGATAGTTCAGGTTGGAGAGAATGACTTTCAACAATTCTCTCCTTTCTAAAGCTGCGAAAGGCGGCCCCCCACCCCTCTTTTCTCCCCTTGTTTGAAAGACCCTCGCCCCGCTTCCTACCCATTTGTGGGTCGGGACCCGAGGGCCTTTTTTTTTTCTCAAGAGGTGATTTCGAGAATCAACCAACCGACAAATCCGTAGCCCAGGTGACTCACAGCCTCCCTCTCGCCCAAATGGGATGAATCAAATCAATAAGCTTTTTGATTGATTCAGGGCGCAGCGAAGCCAAATTCAATCAAGGCAAAAGGGGTGGCTTACTTTTTCTGACGCTGAGTCATTTTCTATTCCAATTTAGCAGCTATGCAAAATTGGAATAGGAGAAAAGTTTGAAGATGATATGGACCCCCACCCAATAGCTTAGGGGGCGCACTCTGTTCCACTTGGTGAACGAGATCTTCTCCCCTTTTAGAATTCTTTCTCCCACACACCCTTGCCCTCTTTCACCGAAGAGGAAAGAAAGAAGAATCTTCCAAGCGGACAGAGACCTAAATTCCCATTAGATTGATTCTATTCTTAAGCTTGCTTTGTTGCAGCAAGATGATCAGTCCGAGAGTGCTGGAGAGAAGAGAAAGCGGTAAACCCTCTCTGATTCGGTCACCGAGCGGTCGGACGACTCTTCAGTAACCCAGGATGACCCCTTCGGCGCTTCTTTCGCTGTATACCCCCTCCATCCTTCGAAAGTCAAAGAAAGGCTTTATATATCTTTATTAGATATTATATATGTAATATAATATTTGGAGTAAGTAGGGCATTTTGAGTAAGTAGGGCCCAGAACGCTAAAAAGGTGGGGGAACAAGAGTTGTCACGATAGGAAAGATAAATGACTATAAGGAACCAACGATTCTCTCTTCTTAAACAACCTATATCCTCCACACTTAATCAGCATTTGATAGATTATCCAACCCCGAGCAATCTTAGTTATTGGTGGGGGTTCGGTCCGTTAGCTGGTATTTGTTTAGTCATTCAGATAGTGACTGGCGTTTTTTTAGCTATGCATTACACACCTCATGTGGATCTAGCTTTCAACAGCGTAGAACACGTTATGAGAGATGTTGAAGGGGGCTGGTTGCTCCGTTATATGCATGCTAATGGGGCAAGTATGTTTCTCATTGTGGTTCACCTTCATATTTTTCGTGGTCTATATCATGCGAGTTATAGCAGTCCTAGGGAATTTGTTTGGTGTCTCGGAGTTGTAATCTTCCTATTAATGATTGTGACAGCTTTTACAGGATACGTACTCCCTTGGGGTCAGATGAGCTTTTGGGGAGCTACAGTAATTACAAGCTTAGCTAGCGCCATACCTGTAGTAGGAGATACCATAGTGACTTGGCTTTGGGGTGGTTTCTCCGTGGACAATGCCACCTTAAATCGTTTTTTTAGTCTTCATCATTTACTCCCCTTTATTTTAGTAGGCGCCAGTCTTCTTCATCTGGCCGCATTGCATCAATATGGATCAAATAATCCATTGGGTGTACATTCAGAGATGGATCAAATTGCTTTTTACCCTTATTTTTATGTAAAGGATCTAGTAGGTTGGGTAGCTTTTGCTATCTTTTTTTCCATTTGGATTTTTTATGCTCCTAATGTTTTGGGGCATCCCGACAATTATATACCTGCTAATCCGATGCCCACCCCGCCTCATATTGTGCCGGAATGGTATTTCCTACCGATCCATGCCATTCTTCGTAGTATACCTGACAAATCGGGAGGTGTAGCCGCAATAGCACCAGTTTTTATATGTCTGTTGGCTTTACCTTTTTTTAAAAGTATGTATGTGCGTAGTTCAAGTTTTCGCCCGATTCACCAAGGAATATTTTGGTTGCTTTTGGCGGATTGCTTACTACTAGGTTGGATCGGATGTCAACCTGTGGAGGCACCCTTTGTTACTATTGGACAAATTTCTCCTTTTGTTTTTTTCTTGTTCTTTGCCATAACGCCTATTCCGGGACGAGTTGGAAGAGGAATTCCTAATTCTTACACGGATGAGACTGATCACACCTGATCAGTGAAAAATTCTGACACCAATCATTTACAAGTGAGTATTACTTAATAAGTAAAAGCAAAAATTTTGCAAGCCTTTCCCGTTAACGTTAAAAGCGGGCACTGATTTCGCAAAACCAACAAAAAACAAAGAAGAAAGAGGAGAACAGCCTCTTCTCTTCGGGAGCAATAAGAAAAAAGTTAATTGACAAATGCTAGCCTTCAAAATTTTCCTCAGGAAAGCCGCAGGTTAGAAGGCCTTTCGGGAATAACTCAAGCTATGATACGAAGTAACAACCTGCTCACGCGGCAGTTCCTGAATGGGTAAGACAAATAAAAAAGGGGGGATAGACATACAGAAAATTCCCACTAGTAGCCAGAAGAAAGCAAGATTTACCACAATTTTACATTTTTGAACGGGGAGAAATCCTTTCTTAGAAATAAAGTACTTTCTACGTAAGAAAGAAAAACGACTCGCGATTATGGAAAAAAAAAGCAAGGATAGAGAAATTTCGAGAAATAAGACAGGAAATGAGTGAGAAACCTGATGGATGGAGATTCCAATTTCTACAGAAAGCTTAAACAGAGAACACTTTTCGACCATGAAAACCATCACCTTCGAATCGCACTTTTGATTTCATTTTCCTTTTTCTTTTGCGCTAAGTCAATCTCTCCAAAACTAAAGTGAAAGAAGCCCGCGTACCCTCTCTTCTTTCCCACTCCAACGGAAGAACGGATTTAGATAAAAAATGGAGTGGCCTCACCTTGGAGCGAACTATATTGCTTTAAGCTCAGCCTAGAAATATCCATCAACGTTTTGGGTTAGGAAAGACTAACTCCTAACTAGGTTCGACTTTACAGGAGAAAGAACCCCATCGAAACTAAAAAACTCGATCATCTCCTTCCCTGTTCAGAAAGAGCTCTTTCATTTCATAAAGGCAATATGGATGGACTAGACTCAATATCTACGCGGGTCAAGGTACAAGATTCCTTAAGAAAAGGTTGAATCCAAAACTCTCAATGCGCGAGCGAAATCAATCCCTTCACTCTCCTCTTTCTATATCTCTTCTCTTGACCGGGTCAGATATGTGAGAACCAACTAAGTAGAATAGTAAACTCCTAAATCTGTGTCTTCTGGACCTGAGCATCTTTTTCATAGTTGATGCTCTGCTTGGGTTGAGGAGAAAGAGATGTTAGGTGGGTAGCTTTGTTGGCCCAGGCAAGAGTTGCATGTGGTCGGTCGTCAGATGCCACCGGTTCATCATTCAGACAGATGCGCGATATGTGAGATAGAATGCCCGCCTTTATACAATCCATTTTTGCTTGCCTCTCACCAAAGTTCGTACTAAATGGGCAAAGCTCCGGCTAAGAAAAGAGAGGCGGGGCTAGGGAGGGTGGCATCGTACTATTTCATCCGAGGGGAAGGAGAGATTGCGAGCAGGGAAAGAAAGGGACTCATTAGGCGGGTAGTTCGATATGGCCACGGTGCCGCCGCGTTCCCGATGTCCATAATGTAAGTGCTTTTCGGCTCATTGTGCTTGCGAGACGAGGATCGGTGATTTGAAAAGTCTGTTGGGAACACGTAAACGCCACTGTGCTATGCCGGATCAAACCATTACCGGCCATATCAACACTGTTTCGGGCCCCACGATTCAGAGATGCATAGATAGAATTTTTGAGATACGAGTCTCTCAGTATACTTGCAGGAAGGAGACCCCGAAACAGATTGTCCGGTGCTTCTGGCTCTGCCACCAAAACAAGGGTTCACTTTTTTTAGCGTCGAAATATCCTATTGAATCGATCTCTTGCATCCAAAGTCTCTTTTTGTCGGGAGGCACCCATCTTCGTAAAGGCTGTGGCATCTATCGAACTATCTTTCTCACCGGCTCGAGAAATCCGATTCAAGGGAATCTTCAATCAAGGCTTAGATTCCATGAAATTATGTTCTGTTATAGAGGCTCATCTTTCATTGATAGGAATGCGGGTAAAATACCCGCACTTGGCATTCCAGACTTTTTTGCACAAGAGTATCAATTTTCCGCCAATCCCGGGGATAGGAACAGTCAGATGAGACCCGCTATTTGGGTTCAATACCGGTGAAAGAGGGATCTTTAGGAACAAAGTGTGGCGATCAAGAGGAATGAGCTACCTTTTATACGGACGGATTATCCCCCACCGATAAAAAAGAAAGAATAGGCTGATCTAGAGAGACAGGCGAAAACTCCGCTGCTCTCCCCAGAGGT
Source organism: Azadirachta indica (assembly GCA_022749755.1). Classification (NCBI taxonomy): domain Eukaryota; kingdom Viridiplantae; phylum Streptophyta; class Magnoliopsida; order Sapindales; family Meliaceae; genus Azadirachta; species Azadirachta indica. The sequence continues at coordinate 3,837,283 of JAGQDM010000070.1, read as the reverse complement.
TCATCATGCAGAAAGATGTAACAGGAAGGCAGGAGGGATTGAATCGGGTCGAGTAGGGGAATCGGAAGCAAGCGACCAGAAAGGGCGGAATACTATACTCTACTTGGGCGAGACGCATGGGCGGAAGAAGAGGATCGGTACTCTTTTTCCCGCCCCCAGACGGATCAGTTGATGGATAGAGGTTCATCTTGCGTCGAATATGCCACTCCTACGTCTCTTTGGACAGGAATCATTACCTTCGATAACATAGACTCATCTTGCAACTCATCTCTCCGCCGCACTTTGAGGGAGGGAGGAATGGAATAGATAAGCTTCAAAACTGTGTGTGTTAGACTTCCCTGTGCAACACCATAGCCGTCTCGTAGGCACCGTTTTCTTCAAGTCCGGAGACTCGAGCTTTGATAAGAAGTGGACTTTGTCCACCTAGGCCGCCTAGGCTCGTTGGAGTGAACAACTCTCCAGATCTATTTTCAACTGCCATATCAAAACGGTGCGCTTTCTATGCTTATATATACGATTTTAGAATCCGAAGATTGGTTGGTGAAGGGAACAAGTACTTCCCGCCAGGAGAAGTCGAGTGAACGGCACTCCGGTCAGGAAGGGTTTCACCCCTAAAGTCAAGGGGGAAGAGCGAAGCGAAGGGGTTTTTCTTTTTTTGACACGCCCAACCCCGAGTGAGACTGGATGGACCCGGTCGAGCGAGGAATGTACTGTTCCCACTTGAGGGGGCTAGGGGGTAGGGGGTGAGGTCACTGAACACGACGCATATTCAAGTCAGTGACCGAGTGCTTCCCGTTAGGAGAAGCACGAGGGAACAGTAACGTCTGTCCTTCCTTTGCTTGAACTGGACCAAAGACCTCGAGAACGCCTGCCGCTTATTTATCTCGTAGTGGAACTTTCAGATCGTGGAGCAAGACCAAAAGGAGTGAGCTTTTAGGGTTAGGAAGCGAGAGGAAGAGTGAAGGTCGCCCCCGTCACAAAGTTGCTAATTTCGGTACGCCGTGCGCACGAAAGGATCTCAACTGGTGTAGGGTTTTCGTCCCACAGACCCCATTTCGGTGCCATTGCAGTGGGCTCACTGGCCCTCCAGTTTTTCCGATCGCTCTTCTTGCGCGCGAAGTACAGCAAGCTATAGCCACTTTGCTTCCAAGCGCGGATCGCTAATCAAGTTGAGAGATCGGTCCTGACGTCGAACAGGTTGCCTCCCTAGCTAGGCGCGTCGGTGCGCGCGAAGGTTTTGTGGCCCTTGATCCGATCCCTCTCTGACTTGACTTGACTCGCAAGACGCGCTTCACCACTAGAATAGAATAGATCGAGAAGCAAAGCAACCATTGCCTGCCTGTCAGGCGTCATTCCATCCGATCTTGTTTGACTGCTTATATACCCATCCAAAATTTGTTAACCCTTCCAAATAGCCCAGAAAATGACAGCCATCAAAAGGCCTAAGCCCATATAGCCTCGGCCTGTCCAAATGATGTTCATCGGTCTCTACCCAAGTAGCTGTGGCCCATGATCCAAAGGACCCGCAACCAGTCAATCATGCTATCCTTACCTTCCAACCAATCGGCCAATCACGCTATCCTTACCTTTCAACCAACCCCTTCGATTCCGCTTCTGCAGCAGTATATAATCTCGGTCCCTTACCTTGATGCCTACAGCTCAATTTGTTTTCCAGTGATGGCAAGAATTCGCGAAATACTGCTTTTTCTTCTTCTTGTGTTCAATGGCATCATAGCTACACGAGGGAAAGCGATGCTGCCCACTCTGCCGCAAAAGGGGGCCGCTTTCTTCCCCCCAAAAATGCCAGTTCCACCATCAGGGCCCAGCAACCAGCATAATTCTGTTCCGAGGCTGCGTTTCATTCCAGCAACAGTAGTCTATGGTTCAAAACGCCTTGTTCCATCCGGCGCAAATCTGCTGTACTGGTTACAGTACAGGTGTTATTTTGATTTGTATTTCAATAATGAATAAAGAACACAAATAATGAGCAGACCAACCCACTTTTATATGTGGGTTCATTTCATAATGTATTTTTGTTTTGAATAAAGAAGCGCGCTCCTGTTAGTGTAACGTAGGTGTGTCTTTCTCGGTTGATGGATGGGATAAATGCCTATATCGCTTTGTAATGTTATTGTCATGTTGATGCTATATTAAAGAATAGAATCTAAAAAAGTTGCTCAAGACTTAGTCCCATTCTTTATAATTGTCTTTCTCGTACTGTGTAAACGAAAAAAAAGTCTTAATTGTGTACTCAACAGGAAGCGTCACAGCCTAGGTTTGGGCCACCTCCCTCGATCGATCTTAGTAGTCGTTTTTTTAGAAAGTCTATTTTTTTCCGAGGTAGGTTCTATTTTAACCTAGAGCGATTTGCCTGCTTCTTTCTAGGCTATGCTATAGTTTACCTGTATCATGCAAATGTCCAACACTTAGGTGCTTTCTAAGATCATCCTATATTCAAGATGTATGACATGTGTGGATAATGAATGACTTGCATGGTATGCAATCTGAACGTCCACAGAGTACAAAAGGTAAGACCTAATAAGAGAAATGAGCTTAGCACAAGACGATATGGGATAGAAACCTAATCCTAAAAGGAGAAACCCCATCACTGAACAATCATAGGAATAGAAGAAATAGGTTCAGACCAAGTGACAGAACTCTCTATGAGTTGGGCTACATAAAAGATCCTATTCTAAAATGGATGTAGCTTAACTAAAGCCCAATGCAGGTTGAACTCTATGGAATCTAAGCCTCACTACCCTCTTAGACTTAGAGCGTTACAAGGAATTTTGGGCCTAATGACAAGAGTTTAAAGTATGGGTTAAACCATAGGTGAAAGATAGCCTACACAAGCTAGGCCTAAGACAAGGCCCCATATAGATTCAGCTTAGGGGTTTATGAGAGATTGATTGATGGACCTAAGCGTCACTTAGTTGATTGAACCTAAACCAAAGCCTATAGACTGAATTAGGAGAGCAGAGGTTTAATCCAAGACCAGGATATCGAAGCCCAATGCCAAGCAAAGCCCTAGACTACAAGTGAAGAAATTGGGTTCAACTAAGCCCTTAACCCAACATGAGGTGGAGCCTTAACCCGACACAAGATGGGACCCTATTAGGATAGTGGGCTTAGTCAGCCCAACATAGGTTGTCAACCAAAAAAAAAAAAAAAGGAGAAGTTCCCGTGATTTAAGGTTTATGGATATCCTACCCTAAGGCGAGAGGATTGGGCCAAGACCGATAAGATCACATCTTCATGACAAGAGGTGTACACGTTAGGCCTCACTCAAGGTAATGGGCCAAACCTAACGAGTCCAAACAAGTTGGATCTTATTGTATGACAAAACCACAGATTGGGCTTAATTCAAGGCCCACAACCAATGGAAGAGCCTACAACTTGACCATGCACTTACACACCAACACTAGGCTCTATTCGAAGGTCTCGACCAATTGGGCTTAATTCAAAGCCCTTCCCTATTTATTCTAAAGGTCCATCCCATCATAGGGCCCAGAAACACAGCCTATAAGTCAATTTTCCTAAGGTGAAAAAGAGTGGGCCCAACATAGAACCCCAAGCAATCTAACAAGCACACGCAGTCACACAAGACAGGGTGGACCTATGGGAAATTTCTAAGCTCTCTAGTGTGGCTAAGTGTCTCCTTATAACTCCGGTAAGGCTTGGGGGAGGAAGCTCCCATTGTGCCTCTCAAGATGGGCTATTTAAGGTGGCCTACCTTGGGCGGTTGCTCTCCTTGACGTATCTCATGGTCTGGAGTGGGCCATGGGTACTGGTCCGGGGGGGGGGGAGGAAACTGGGCGGAAACTGGTCGCGGTCACAGCACAGGCCGAGTGGGCCAGGCGCCCGAAACTAGAATCCGCCGGGTTATAGGGCGAAAAAAGTGCAAGTGTGTGCAGGTCAAGCTCATTGAATTGGGTCTTTGTTTGGAAATAGCCATGGACACATTGGAGTCTACCTTTTCTATCCCCAGTGGAGTCGCCACTGTGGGCACCCACACTTTCATCTCTCCACATCACTCTTAGGGATTCGAGTGAAGTAGAGGTATATGAGAATAAGAAATTCTTTTTCCTATTCTGCTAATTCTCTTCTTGTTGCACCATGTCCAGACGATAGCAGTGAAAAAAAAGTCACCATCGGATTCAAAGAATAAACCTTTCTTCCATAAACCTAGGCAAGACCAGAAGTTTATCTATCTGCAAAAGGCGCTGGAAACAGGTCGAAAGTAGGGCGGAGGGTGGGCGTAGCGGATTTGATCATCCTCTGCTCGTAGGGATCCGGGGCACCGCCCAAGCGTCACGGACGAACCTAACGTCTCGAACCTAATCGTCTCGCAGTTACGCGAACCAGCTCAATCAGCCACGACCGATAAGAAGTCAGACTAGTAAAAAGAGCAGTACGCACCCACATTCTAATACCTTCCAGCAGAAAGGCCCAACTAACAACAACAATAGACTGAGAGAATACCATACCAATAAACTAAACGAACCCCCCCCCCCCCCCCGCTACAAGGATAGAACACACCAACATAATACGAATAAAGATCGCCCTCCTATCATTCACCAGGCTGACGCTTTAGCACTCAGAGGGATAAGCCTTTTTTTCAAATCAAAATAAAGGAAGTGACTTTATGCCCTCGGAGGTTGAATCAATAGTTAGTTGATACCACGTCTCGGCAGAATCTGACCCACTTTCTGCCACTCTCGCACAAACCTATCTTATCTTCGGCCCTATGGGTGGCATAGATAAGGGGGGAGTTTCAATTAGCCGTGCGGCCATACCGGTGTGGGCCGTTCGGCGGTGCTGTGTCGGTCGAACTCTACTCTATCTTAGGAGGGAGGGAGGGAATTAGTTTTTTTGCCATCGACTTGAGGTTCTGGCCTCAGACGCAGTGTGGTCTAGTTCCTCACTCCTGTCTTACTCAACACGAACCCCATACGAGACAGAGTCTGCAAGATCGTCCGCAAGATCGTCTGCTGATAGTAGTAAGTAGGAAGAGTAGTGCCATCTGCTTTCCGAAAAGAAAGAAAGCTACCATCTTTATCAGAGATTGGGGATTGGGCATTTGGATCAGGAATGGAGGGCTGTTCCCGAACAGTGGGCTGGAATCGAGGGTAGCAGGTTCAGCCTATCCTTGGGTGTTCATTACCATGGGGGTGGTGATGCATTTCTATTGCTGATTTTAGTTTTGAGTGTTGTTGTTAGAGTAACAGTGAGAGGTAATATTAAAATACATGTTCAATTCTTTTATATCTGAAACTTAATTCAATAAAGAATTCTTTCGAGTCATGCGTTATTTTTCAGATAAATTTGGTTTGTTAACATGATAGTTGGTAGAATAATTGAAGACTAATATGACAAAAGAAGACACAGAGTGGGCGTGGAACAGATTCAGAATGTGAACTGACTGCCGTTCATTCTATGATTGGGGATAGTATTGAGTAGATTCTTTTAATGTGAGTGAGATGCACCACTCCACTCTGGTGCGTCATAATATTCAATTTAGTCTATCTTATTTCAGAATTTGATTAATTTGATGCGATTAGATTAGATTAGGATTTATTATATATAGAAGTATGCTTTTCTATTGCGAGTGCGAGTGCTGTACGGACTTACTGTACTGGTGTCTTTCTAGTGGACTGTAATAGCTAGTGGACTTACAGAGCGAGCTGTACTGGTAGCTATTGCTGTTTGCTGTAAGAGCAAGTGCTGTACTGGTTACAGTACTTACTGAGCTGTAAAGGGTACTTACTTGACTGGGCAAAAGAAAAAAAAGCAAAAGCAAGCGTCTGATCAGATCAATCAAGAGCGGCTTTTCCAAAGCAAGGACGGAGCTGGCGAGTGACGATTGGCCGAGGGGCCCTTTGGCCTAAGGGAATAGATTGTAGCTGGGTACAAATAGGCCGGTTAAAGACGAGTAGGCAGGGTACGACGAAGCCCGCGGGGTGACACATGGTTGTACTGGTCAGCTTTGGGCTGGAGATTGACGATTGACTGAGCGTGCTTTGGCAGCTCGTGGTGGAGTACTCTCTGACGGATTCGCTCTATTATTGCGTCCTATTCAAGAGGTTCCATATTCATGAAAAGCCAAGTTTGAAATGATCCTGTTACAGAACCAAGACAACCTATCTTACTAATAAGAAAAAAGGGTTAAGGGCCTCCAACGCCTATAAATAGAAGCTTCTTTCAGTCTCTATTTGGCAAAGGGCACTTAGAAGTCGGCAAGAAAGTGAGTAGCCATGGATCTCGCTATCAGACTCGAGAGAATTGAGCAAGAAATACGTCAGGTGGAAGAGGAGAAGCTCGAATTGGAGCAAAGGCTGGGTCTGTTCTGGGAGCATCCGCCTGCTCTCGATCCGGAGGCCGTAGGAAGAGCGATGCAATTGATCCGGGACCGCATTCGCGGTCTGGAAGACAGGAGAGGAAGCAAAGCAACCTCGACGAACAGCACGAGCTGATTGTTCGGGCTGCCACCCTCGGTCACCGGGGAGACTAGAAGAGTCCGTCGAGTCTTTCTAGAAGATTTCAATAAGTAGTCCGTCGACGCAAAGTAGTGTGTTTTAATGCATGGCTTTCTTTGTCTTTGTTTAATGTTGTTCTATGTCTTTTGTTAACAACATATGTTGTTAGTTAACTTTGTAATGTTGTTGTGTTTGTGTTGTGTGGCTGGTCTATGTGTGTGTAAGCTTCCTATTGAATGTACTCCCATGTATAAAAATGCTTGTAGTGCTGGAAAAAAAAAAAAAATCTGCTTTGTTCTAGTTCATTCTCTTCCTGTGCATTAGCTCCCCCTTTTCCTCGCAAATCTGGCTCTTATCCTTACATAGAACTACGGCGGTCAAAGTCCCTTTCTTCCACTCCTGCGGCAGGAACACGCTCCAACTTTCATTTCAAGAAGACAAGAAAAAAAGGCATCAGCTTCCTTAGCCTTAGGGGAAGCGGAAAGCTTAGGTTGAGCTATTCCCCCTGCATACTCTTTACCAAGGTTTCCTATTCCTAGAGTGCGTTCCTTTTTTTTTTTTTCCGGTCGAAGTAGGGCGAACTGTATTTTCTTTGAGATTGTACCGGTCTGATTGTGAATGTCGGCCCGGTCAGTCCTCCGAGTAGGGTTTGCCGAGTCTGATCTGGTCTGAGATGCCTCTCTCTGTTATATCTTTATTGAAATAGATAGAAAGATCGAGCCTTTCAGTGGAAGTCTGTTCCCGCTCTAGTTTTTTTTTATATATAATGAGAAGAAGGAGAAGCCTTCAGTATACCTTGAAAGTCTTCGTGGGACTCAGCCGAGTAGGGCTTTTCGAGCCTTAGGCCAACAGCGGAAAACCTAACTCTCTTTGCAAACCCTTTTTCCTTTTCGAACTCACCAAGTCCGAATTCCTTACCTGGAGGTTAAACAGGTTGGTGAACAATCCCCTTATTCCGGTCTTGATCGGAGATGACTACACTACATGAGAGAAAGACCTAGCCTGCCTATCAAACCAAGCAACCTAGCTGCCATCATTGGCCATTTCTCTGATCCGTATAAACATTGGGCCAGGCCAGGAAATAGTGGACTAAGGCTTGGTTTCCGGGGTAGATTGAATCTTTTGCTTATCAAAATAGTAGCTCCAGTTGCCGGTAGGCTCGCCTCCCTACCGATGAAAGGGAATAGTGGGCAGGATCTTGTTTACCAAGAGACCAATAGTAAAGAGGGCAACCTGCATCTTCCACAAGGACTTTCTGATTAGGTTGAATGCCTTCTGCTTTCCTAAAAGCAAGCACTGAGACAAGCAACGCTGACAGAAGGGAATGGATAAGGACTTCCGTTCATAACGGAACGGAGGGGAAAGCTCTTTTGCATTTTCTCTTATCTTCAAAGAAAGAAGGGGCACGAATCCGGTAAACTAAAATAGGTTGCTTCGCTTCCTTCATCCGGATTGGAAGATGCCATCTTATCTGCTAATTTCGGCCTTACGCCTGGAAAAACCCTCGCTGGCGGTCAATCACAATCGGGTTAATCCCTCTCTTACTTGCCCATTTTCTTTCATTAAAGACTCCTTGCTTGACTTCTTTGGACTGGCTAGCTTGACTAAAATGAAAATCCCTACCACAGGTTTGTGCTTGTTTTTATTGAATCACTTTATATTTAGGGAATTGGCCTGCAAACTCTTACCTCGTATCGCCCTCTTGCTTTCAAAAATGACTTGCCTTATCCTATTGGGTTAAAGTCCTATTACTGCTATACCCGTATACCCCGGATTACTGTGAGCCCCCCCACTATTGGAAGAAGTCACACCGACGACACGGTAGGATATAGTAAGATTAGAACTTCAAGGCCCTTAGACCATTACACAATGGAGCACTTGCTTACACCACTAGTTATATAACTGTATCACTGGGAAGGGGATCTATTTTGAAGAAAGAAAACAGCAACTACTCTCGATGGTAATATAGTCAAAAAGCACTTTCTTAAACAAAGGATTAACAAAGAAAAGGGAAAAAACTAGCCGGGCTGATACGATAATAGCCTTTTAGCTCTTATGCTCGTTATCCCAGGCAATATGATATGCTTAGTGCTAGAAAGACGAAATGCAATTTGAGGAGCTCACCTAGACCCTATTGTCTGTATGGACCGCTACTATGGACTTATTACTTACTAAGTGGTAGAACCCAGCGTCTTTTCTCCTCCGCATTCGCTCTGGCCTCTTAGGGAGGAAATAGACTGTTAGCAAAAAGATTAGAAGTTAGAATTGTACAATGTTATTACTTCATCCGCTGTGAATGAATAGGCTGAAGGAATCGGATCTTGTCTCTTTTAATCTGCTTTTAAGGCAGGAAGCAAGAACTCTAAATCTCTTTAGGTATCTCTTTAGGTAGCGAAGCCCCATTCGTTCCCTGGATGAAGGAACAGTAGAATCAGTCCTTGCTTTCTTCCCATAGCAGCTGGGAGCGCAGAGAGTAGCCAACACAGTCAGCCAGTCCAGTAGCACGGTCTCGGTCCTGCAAGCCAACGGTTGCTAACTTTCTTTCAAATAAGATCTGTCCCAGCGGTCAGTCTCATCGGCTGGCATTATTCTTTCTTTAAACCACCTTCTCTTGATGTAGAAAATCGTTTTTGAGGGAAATACAGAATTAGCTCTATCTTATCCAATGGGAAACTTTCGAGTTCATCCTTTAGCTGTCCAGGCAGTCCTATCAGTGCAGTACTTGTCTGAGGAGTGCTTCCTCCCGAGCCAGTAGGCCGATTGGTGTATAGAAAAGAACCTTCCCAGCCGGACAAGGAGCCAGAGCCACCGAGCCTGTGTTACTAATTGGCTTGATAGTTCAAGTAGTAATGGCGGTCTCCTGTCTGTGGTGGTGTCAAGCATGTCTGTGGCTAGAGAAGTCAAAAAGCAGTCAATCTTAGTGCCCTGTAAGCGGTAGTTGAAGTCAGGCTTTCTAACTCCTAGTCGGCTAGTAGAAGGAGAGGATAGGATAGAGACTAAAGAAAGAGCTCTTAGTCTACCCGAAGCGAAGGAAAGTCAAGAGAAGAGGTGGTAGCTGTCCATGCAAGGAAGTTACACAAGCTATTCTAGCAAGTCTTCTGTGGAGGAAGGAAGCCAGGGAGTAGCACTAGGGCAAGTAACTTATTTCACTAGTCTCATATGTTAGTCTCGATGCACAGATTCCTCAAGGCATTGTTTTTGTACGAGCAGTAATAGTATAAGAAAGGAAAACTGCTATTGAATGCGCTTTTGAGGGAGAATGACCCATTGACTTCTCTCTAGAACCCATAGGGCCAATAGACAGAATTCGTCTTAGTGCCTTAGGGTACTTTTGACTTTGAGTGGACCTTCCTATCATGATAAGTAGTAGCACCGAAGCTCATCATGCTGTCATCAAGTTGAGGACTTCTTGAGGATTCCTTGCAACGGGACAGAAACTAGAGAGTCAAGACAGGTCTCTTACTGCCACTGCCCCTTCTTGTTGAATAGTCTTTCATGTTGAAACTGCGCGGCAGACTCTCTCTATAAGAGCAAGACTCGTGCTGAGAAAGACCATACAAGATCAGTAGGTAAGTAAACTGCTTTCTTTCGTCCAAGTCCTTCTTCTATTCGTTCTTTTCTTTGAGCATCCACAGCTAAGGCTTTCGCTAAATCCCTTCTTTTGTTCATTAAGCACTCTATTTATTACGAACTGTAAGCCTTCTTTATTCTCTTTAAGCAGTGAGTCAGAGTCAGCAGTAACTCCATTTGTTAAATTATGTTATGCTTCTGTTTTGTTAGAACTTTTAAAGCAGGGATTTTAGGCTTGCTCAACCGAGCAAGGAAGGATCATATTCTTAACACATGCTAATCGAAGCCTAGATAATAAACTTTGAAATTGAATCCCTAAAATCTGCAAGGAAAGCGGCTACGCGACTTGATCCAAGCAAGCACTCCACTCTCGTAATGAAGTCTCCTGTACCCATTATGCTCTCTTCTTCATTGATAAGAAAGAAAGGTAGAAAAGAAGAACCTATATAGTATAAATAAACTCTTGTTTTCCAACCGGGTCGATAACTCTCCAAAGTTCCGACTCTCTCTTTCTATATGTAAAAATTGGAATTTGGTACGCCCCTTCTGGCACAACACACACCCCCACTCACAAGAGCATACCTGAAATTCGGATAGAGCACACCACCCTAATCCCTAAACCAAGGAAAGGACCGCGGTCATACTTTTAAACGAGATAGGCCTTACACCTGGGGCGATTGATCGATTCTGCCGTTGACTCGAATTCTTCGGAAACGAAGGATACCAGTACCAGACTAATAGAATAGAATCGTCGAGCACTAGAATCCGACGGACCGACCTAGTGATAGGAAGAGAAAGAGTAGCTCGCTCGCAACTGGGCGATTGGCGAGCGATTGATTGGGGATTGATTGAGTGACCTATTACAGAAGGCCGATGGGTAGACCCAATATCTATCAGTACTCGCGATCTGGAGAGTACCTAGGGAACAACTAAGGCCTCTACATTGAGGGAAAACCCGCTCTACGTGAAAAAGGAGAAGTTCACTTTTGCATAACCTTTGTTTTCCTTGTGATTGTGGAAATCACAAGTGCAGGAAAGAACTTGTTGATATAAGAAGATCTCTTACCATATGGTCAACAGTTGAGTATAGTACTCAGCAACAGTCATATCCCCCTGACTAAGATTTTGGACTTCTTCTTCTGCGCTGGAATATCTTAGCTTCATTTCCTATGGAATAAAGATCATGGAAATAAAAGACCATACCCGTTTAGCCGATGCCATAAACATAAGACTGGTAGAAATTGTAGGCTCAATTGCATTGAGAAGCCATGACATGACCGGCTGATTTGTGGAACTCCAGTCAGCCATCTTGGTCTCACTCATATTGGAGATCAGAGACAGAAGGACAGCGGGCTGATACATGAAGCTCCATAAACGCTTTCCTCCAATGAACAGACGAACCGAGCGAGCTCAATGCAAAGAAAGAACTCGAGTGAGGAGATCTGGTTACTTTGTATAATATGTAATACGAGGAGGCAATGAATATGGAATGGTTGGTTGTATACCGAGGCAATGCTAATGGAAGACGGAAGTCAGACAAGGCAATGACTATTGACATAGCCTATAGATTTGGCAATTCATATTGTTCCATATTCAGAGAAAGACGAGCTAAAGCCAAGCGAACAACAGCTATAACAACAATTGCATACCTTCCTGTTCCTGTGGCTTAGACCCGCGGCTTGCTCACAGTGTGGTAGACGTGTTTTGCATGAAGACAGAGGCAATGCTATGATTCTTTTCAGCCAAAAGCCTATTCTTTATGGTGTGCCAGTTTCTGGTCATAATCCCTAAAAATAGAGGTAACGGGACGGACAGTAAATCAAAAAAAAAAAAGATAAGGGACGAGAGGTAGCGGTTCTGTGGTTCGGCGGGTAGAGGAGATCACTATGAAGAATAAAAGGCATCGGAAGAGGGCTTTAGCCCAAGAGGTAGCATTTGGGAACTCTTTTCTATCCTTGTCCCTTGCCGGCTAGAGCCACGGAGCTAAAGGCAGATTCTTTAGTCGCTTATGACTTAGTCCTGACCAAGCAAGGCAAATCCGAATACGGATGAAGAAAAGAAGCAAAGCAAGGCCTCTTTTAGATTGACTGTTGGCAGATTGAGATTGAACAACGAAGTGCTTTCACCTCTTGTAGTAGATCCGTCTATATAAATATCCTTATTTATTTCTGTCTAGTTTCCCTTTCTTCGCTTGTTCAGAAGCTTGGCTAGTTCTCCTTACTCGGACATTCTGTTCATCCGACCACCGCCCAGGCTTCAACATCTAAGTTTTCACCAAAAAAAAAAACCCAATTTTTCTTATGGAAAAAGAGTTGGTAGAGCAGAAAGATTAGATTTAGTTAGATTTAGTTCAGGGAAAGCAAACAAAGAAAGCCAATCGGAAAAATCATTTTACGCGAATCACTACGCGAATCCAAAATCAAACTCGGAGCGAGAATCAACATCCTTACTTAGGGCTAGGCTAGGTTGCTTGGGGCTTATGGCCCTTCCTCGGCGGCTTGTCGCGCTTGGCTGCTTTCCGCGCTTAAAGAAGGCAAAAAGCTGTCAACAAGGGCAGTACCGGGGGAAGGAAGCAGATGGAATCCAGCCGGACAAGCACACTGGCTTTCGGCAGACTAGCTCGCTGCTCCAGATAACGAATACAAAGAAAGAAGAATAAGAATGAATGTCACGTACGGCGCTGCCGAAGGAGCTCTTGAAAGAGCCCACAATACTAAGAGTGGCTAGGACAGGCAACTTCACTCCGTGCATCCTTTGGTTGTGAGCCCCGCCTAGAGTGAGGCGCTAAGGGAAGGGCGTAGCGTTCAATCTGCCTCGCAGCTCGTAGAGGCACCGAAGGTGATCGCGCACTGTCACACTGTCTCATGCAGTGTTCCCGCAATCTCAGTCCAGTTCAGTCTTCTCACATATGGCTTAGTGGAAAAAGTTCCTTGCCCTGTAGTTAGAAAGGATAGCTATTCAATTACAATCAGTTTGCCGCACCGGTGCTTGCTCGCTACAGCTCTATCATGCCGTAAACACCTTCTGTCTAGACACCAAACTCAACGAAATAGTTGCCATCAATGATATTCATCCAATGGTATTCACCACCCACGTCGGCCAAGGTGGCTTTTTGCCCTAAAAAAATGGGCTTTACGACTGTTTTTGAGTTTGTTGAGCATGACGAGCTAGTCAGTATCCCGTCCCGGGTTTTCCCTTCTATTTAGAAGAGTTCTAGAAGCTGAACAGCTAGCGTGGTTTTGAGGAGCAGTGCCGGGCAGCAGGGATTGAAAGAAGTAGTTCCTTCTCGGCTTCAGAAGGACCGAAGGTTGCAATACGTTCAGGGATTGGTCTTCCTGTTCTTTCTCAGCCGCTAAAGGAAGAAAGATCTCTGAATCCAGTGGATGCTTGAAAGTGAGGTAAGCCGATCCCATGAGAAGGGTTCGAGCCGAGCACTTTCCTTTTAGCCGTGTAACTTGGTCTATTGGTCTAGGGCTCTTCGGTTAAATGTCCTTTTTTTGTTGTCCCGTCGTTAAAGGTCGAGCGCAGAACTTTGGGTTAGAGCTCGAGGGCAATGAATGAAGGGCACCGATGCCACCAATCCCCTTTCATCTTGGGGGCGAGCCGAGCTGCTTTAGCTGGCAGAAAGCGGTTAGCGCCTGTCGTAAAGGGCTTTAGGTTTTGAAAGAAGACCTGAAGACCGGGTTGTGACAATGAACATTTTTCCTATTGATTTGAGTGCCGATATTATCGTGTTGTAAAATATTAAAGGTTGACAAGGTACGGTACGTCAGTTCCGGGACTTATCTTGAGAAGTGGAGTTTGAAGCCCGCCCCATTGAAGGTGGGATTCGAACGATTCGAACGTCACGTCTTTAGTTCGTACTTGGGAGTTGTTGGGAAAGTAGGAAATTCTCCTTGAAGTAACTCAGCTAAGAGCACGAGGTTATGCAAGACTGTTCGGGATTTTCATTTTTCTTAGTAGAGACGAAGTTATGACTCAACCTCGAAGATGAGGGGCGAACGAGACGTCTTTAGTTGCGCCCGGAAGCGGGTAAGGTCAAGTTGTACCCGATCTACTGATCTACGATCAGTCTCGTAGTTGATTCTTCGGCTGTTATTGATTCTTCTTTAAAGGATGCACTACGCGGGATTGAATCTTGTTTAGTGAAGCGAAGAAGGGTAATATTTTGACTCCTTAGAAGATTGGATTCGAGTGTCACACTCTTTAGCTGCCGTTAAGCGGTTAAGTAGGAAGGATAGGTTTATTGTTGTTGTAGTAGAAGCTAAAGGTTTTCAACTGACGTTCTGTTCCAGGTTTTCCAGCTTTAAAGTGAAGACGAAGCCAGCCATCCCATGGAAGATGGGTGGTGAGTCGAAAGGCTTTTAGCGCTGCTGCTGTGCTGCGGCATGGGCCCTTCAGCTTCTTAGGCAAACTCTTTCATAACTTTGTCCCTTGTGTCGTTGAGAGGAGTCTAAAGCCAGATAAGACCATTCCCTAAGGGACTTTTTCTTAGAAAGTAAGGCTGGTTGTCAATAAGAAGATCAGGCTAAAATCGACGATTCTAGACTGGGTTGAGACATTCTTGTCGGTCAATGTGGATTTCTTGCCTGACAGATAGCCTTTTTTTTTTTCTGCCGGAGGTAGTAAGTTAGCGAGAGGGGTGAAGCAGGCTGGCGATTCTACTATTACGCTCCAGTAGTAAGCGGATAGTCGCTATCTTTTCTTTTCTTAGGTAGCAGCACATGGGAGTAGCAAGAATCTGCCTCCCGAGAGGCATAAGAAGAGGCGAAGCGCTAGTTAGTGGGAATAGTCCTTTCCTGGGTATACCTCGTCAGCCAGCATCCACCTCACGAACAAGCAGTCCCACGGAGCGCTAACTATCAATTGAATAATCGAAGAGAGATCGTAAGGAGATTTTCGATTAGTGAGCACTACCTCGATGTGACGGAATAAGAGTAAGAGTAAGAAAGCAGCAAATCCTTCTTCCTCTGATTCGGCTTAATGAAAATAGAACTAGTAGCGGAGTTAAGTAGAGAAGACTTGTTGTTCTGCTTTAGCCATGTCTCCCTACCTAGCCCTAGCTACTTGAATTTGAATACCAGGAAATCTCAGACAAAAGGGTATGGGGCACGAACGGTATAACAATAGGGAGGGGGCTTGCTCTAAACTTCAAAAGAGATTCTCGCATTTCAGTGAACAAGGCAGTGATTCGACGATCATATAGTAGGTGTATCGCGGGTGGCTTCTCTCTTTTGGTTGTCATGAAGGGAGAAGGTCCAGCTTTACTTATTACACTTTCTTTAGGAATGGAAAGCCAGTTGATGCGGAAGAAACGGTCTTAGCTGCTATCTTACTTCCAGAGAGTGAATTCTCTAGGGGAGGAAAAAGAAGCTCTTCTTCTTCTTGCTAACGTTGAATCAGCTCTTCTTCCTATTGTCGACTCGGAACGAATGCTAGCATGGCTTAAATAATGACTCTCTTTCCCTTGCATTGAGTCAGTGTCGATAGTAGGCTTTCGGATAGAGAGAATGCTTTCGGCTTTCGGGTAGGGTGGTAGGCTTGATGATAGTCAACATGCTTAATCGGTATCGGTCTTGTTAAAATGCTTTTCGTAGTAGATCCCTTAAAGGAATTTTTCGACTAAAGGAAGAATTGGTGCTTGACAAAGAATTAGCCTGGACCCGAGAAAGCAAAAAGGCTAGATTTCTCTTTGCCAACAAGAACAAGAGAATTTAGTAGTTCACGATGAAAGGCATAGTAGAGAAAGGCGAGAAAGACCAGGCAATCTCCGAGTTGAAATAGATCCCAGACCCGGTAAATAGGGGTTTTCCCAGCTCCAGGGAAATTTCTTTTTGAACGATCCCAAGTGCTAGCCGAAAGGTTGATTCGGATGATGCTTTAACTACCATAGTTGAAGGAAGGAGAGCATAAAGTCTAGCAGCAAATCCTTCTCACTTTCTCGATATGAAGAATAGCCGCGATGTTTCGGTTTCGTAGTAAAGAGATGAGACTTTACTTCTTCCCCCGGCACCTTAAGCGCTAGTTCTGCTTTCACATCCGGATGCCGAGATGGTTGAATATAGTATGTGTGCAGCGACTGCCCTCTTTTATTGTCGATGAAGTGGAACGAATCCTGGGATATAATCCGAACCTTCTGACTATCTTCCCTTTTCGACATAATTCAGTCTGCATCTGGGCTGAGTTCCTAGCCATTTATTTTGTTCAAGACCTCATTGAGGAGGGTCAAATCCAACTTGATGGGAATTCTACCCAACTCTCAACATCTACCGTTGCTCCATCGAACCCGAATCTGAACATGGTTTATGAACCCACTTGCTGACCATGTTCAGAGAGTGAGGGATAAGCTTTCCCCGTACGGATTGGAGTACGAAAGGCCCCCCACCCCAAAGAGCGAATAGTCCTTTGTTTTTCGCGGGTATCGCCACGCGGCTTAATCCCGATCACTCCTTCAAGAATAGGAGCCAATAATAGAGCGCACATCAGAGACTACTCCCCTTTTAATAATAAGGCAGGGTTTTCCAAAGCCCCTTTCTTAAGAGATAGAGCAATCCTCACTCGACAGCTCAAAGCTGACCAGTACAAAACCATGTGATCCGTCCTCGTTTACGTACCCCACTGGCTTCGTCGTACCCTTACTACTCCTCGTTCACTGGCTTCTAGTTGTCTTTTACTGGCTTATTTGTACCCAGCTACATGATGGAACTCCCCTCGGCCAATCCTTACTCGCCAGCTCCGTCCTAGCTTAGGAAAAAGATGTTTGCACCATCTCTTGATTGATCTGATCAGACGCTTGCTTTTTCCCGCGTGCTTGTTCTCTTGATATTATTTCAACAACTATAGATTTGGAGCCAATCAGGTATCACCGCTGTCAAACTGTGTCAGGTCAGGCGGGAGACAGAAGGAATATTCAGCCGATTCCTTTCCAATGAGAACTAGACAGGCGTCCCATACCCCCATGTGCATATAACTCATTTTCGACACTTCCGTTAGTTCTCCGCGTGCACATGTCCAAAAACCTTCTAAACATCGACTCTGTACTTCTTGCAACTTCATCTCCAGAACGCAACATACCTACTCTATACCCTGAAGGAAACTGGAACACGATAATGAAGAAAGTAGCTCTACACCCTACGGGAGTTGGAATGCAAGCACTTCATCAGCCAAATTTCGAAAACGCGGACTCTAGACCTAGAGGGAGGGTTGAAGATATGGAAGTAGGAACGCCACAAACCTAAATTTTGACTTGACTAACGTTCCAAAAATGCCGTTCACGCTTATGAGCAAAACGGGTTCTAAATAATCAGCCCTTTGAATAAGCGACAAAGAGTACACCGTTCAAACGGAAAACCAAACGGGAATGAAACTCAAGATCTTCTTCTTTTATCCTTAGGCCAACTCACGAGCTGGACTCGAACCAGCACTTCCGGATTAATTACATCAGCTTTATACCAATAATCGTGATATTTGGTTACCCGGTTCATCCTACGCGATTACATCTGGGTCAGTCCCTTTACCCGACAAACGGAAAACCTAAGGTTGTTTGATCTAAAATCTTTGTCTTTGGGTACGTTGTCCTTTTCTGAAATGGGAGAATCAACTTGCTGGTGGATCTCGTGCTTTCTTTTTTTGAGCACTTTTCAAAGTCAACCTGAAGGAAGTCTCACAGCGAGGGAGTTTGAACTGTTAACAGGACAGGTTATTCTCTTGAATCACTGTGGCAGGTTATTCTCTTGAATCACGCCTTTGCTGCTCTCATTCCTGGCATTTGTCCATCAAAGAGCTTAGTCTGGGCATCAATACACCTCCTGCGCCTTAGCCTATCCTCGTCGCGGATTCTGATGCCTATTCTTATATATGCAACCTAAGCAGCTACTCTGATTCAGTATTCATTCAGTAGCGGCAGCTTCTCTATTCTACGATCTGATCTTTTTTGTCGAAAATCGTCAACAATCTTCGTTCTACAGCTCCTTCTGGGCATCTACTAGTGTCCTCGGCACCTTAATAGCTTATTCAAACTAAAACTAAAGGCAATGATAGAGGCATACTTGTTTATGTTATCCCATAACATAAGACTTAAACAATCGCAAAAAGTCTGTTTTCAAGGGGCCTAGCGCTTTCAAAGCAAAGCATTGAAATAAGACAGGGAGCCTTTCCCTCTACTTACAACTCTTAGAAAGAATCAACCTTCCCTCATTGGCTACGCTCCTTCATCAATCTATTTTCTAGCTTTTGACTTTCACCCCCTTCTCTGGAAGGCGGCGGCAAAGAAAGATGATGCAGCACCAGTGCCCTTTGAGGGCTTCAATAGTTGTGGTATAAATTAGAAAGTGATTAAGAATGTGGTCCTCAATACGGTTTTTGGTACTGATGAATGGAATGCCAGCCATTCTTTATCGAGTAAGAAGCTCTTCGGGGTCTGATGATCAAGAATATCATCATACCACCTGGGCAGTATCTGTAGGAGGTAGGAGTGGAAAAACGAAGATTGGATCAATCCAGAAGATCAAGATAGGAAGTTCGCCCCAGAATACAGTAATTCCATCAGTCCTTTTTTTTTTTGATATCATCTACGTCCGTATCTCTTTAAAAACTTAATGTGCAATCAGATGTCATTGTGGCGATCGATCAAGCACTTAGAGTTAAAGATCGTAGAAGGAAAGACCTAAACGCGATACCACTGTGTATCCGCTTTGAACTAGAAAGTTCTTTCTTTTCTGGAGGGAGATCGGCAACCAAAAGAGTTGCCAGGGAGTAAGGGAAGGGGTGGCGCCAAGAAAAGAAAGGTATAAATGCTGTCCACCAGTTAAATCAAATTAGCCCTACGTAATGCAAACTGGCACAGTTTATTTAGAGAACGAAGACGGGCTATAGATGTTTGCCCTCCCAGAGTTAGTTACTGAGTTTTATGGAGAGTTTAGAACGAACAAAGATAGTTAACGTCGGGGAATTAGACCAAGAAGTTTAGCTCCCCTTTCTTAGCGCGGAGTGATAGCCCGACTAGTAGGATTTCATCAAGACTCGGAATGGAGCTTCGGGAAG
This sequence comes from Azadirachta indica, assembly GCA_022749755.1. NCBI lineage: Eukaryota > Viridiplantae > Streptophyta > Magnoliopsida > Sapindales > Meliaceae > Azadirachta > Azadirachta indica. The sequence goes on along the minus strand of JAGQDM010000070.1, from coordinate 3,818,195 downwards.
AATGCTTCGCCTGCTACCTTAAGTAGGAGCCCCTGCTACCCTAGTTCCATTTTCCCTAACGCGGACCAAGATCAGTGTTTACCCAGAGGTCTGGTCTTAGGGAAGATCCCTTAAGCGTATGGAGTCCTGCCTTATAGGGGTCAGTTTACCCAAGCTTATAGTGGATGGAGTAGACATACCACGGGAGGCCTAGATATGCTCCCTTTCCCCCTAACTAAACTCCTTTTCTTAAAAACGGTGCAACTAAGTCGCTTTTTAAAGTAGATAGAGAGAAGAGAGTGTTGATTTTACAACATTCTACGAAAATATTCAAAAAATCCTTCAGCTAAGATTGAATAGCATAATGAAGAAGCTAATTTAGAGCACACGCCCCCCCCCTTCCTTTCTCAATAAGTTCACGAAGCGAAGGCGCAGGCGGTATTGAAAATGAAATAAAATAAGCGGCGGTTGGGGTTGGGGTTGTTGTTATCTTGGCTGTCCTCACGACGCCCGCCACGACTTGGTTCCACGCCAGAAGAGGAAAATTGTCCCCCAAGCAGAGGAGAACGAGATCCGGGCACTAGCGTGTTAAAGGAAAAAGGGGTATGGGTATGAAAATCGTATGAATCGATAAGACCTGATCTCCGATCTGTTTCACGAAAAGGAGCTAAAATGCCACTTTCGAATGACGAAAGAGGTTCTTTTAGGCCCCCTCGAGAAGCTGATGCCAGAACTGCCGTAGCTAACCTAGGAGTTCCGTTGTTAGGGGCCCGGGGAGTACCATGAGTTGATGTCTAGAGAACTATTCTTATAGGACCGGACTAGGGAAAAACTATCCCACACCGGAGGAACGGAAACACCCCTTTAACAAGCAAGCTACTACGCACCTTTGAGTTCCCGGGGTGAGGTGCGAAGCTAGTTCCCGCTAGTTCCCGAGTAAGTAGCTAAAGCAAGAGGGCAATCAAGCACGCGATTGTAGGTACGCTAAGTTTATATTTTCTTTATATAAGACAAACTTTTTGGTGTTGAACTATATACTCTGCTAGAGTAAGAGTTGTTGTGTAGCCAAGAGTTCACCTGCCCAATGCCAATGATACGAGGAGCTAGCTTTGCTACCCTGGAGCTCAGAGAAAAGTCTACTTGCTTGCTAGAGAAGGTGACCTTTTAGTTTTCGGGTTTGCTTGTCGTTTTTGTTTGAACAGAGATTCTGTTAGTTTTCAGTGTACCGGTCGAAAAGAAAGAAAGACAATAAAAGAATTTAGAATAACAATATCAAGAATTGCCTAAATAACTCAGCGCGTCCAAAATCAGAGTCACGCTCTTGCCCTTTAGAAATAGGCTTAATCGGTTCGAATCCGAATAAGGGCTTCTCTTCTCTTCTCTTTCTTCTTTCTTTTTTTTTTTCCCGGTATGCCGCTCCGCGAGCAAGGAGCGAAAGAAAGAAGCTAAAGCTCCCCTCTTGTGATGTTAGAATTTGCACCGATTTTTGATCTATTTAGTGATTAGTCTGCTAGTTTCTTTGATCTTAGTCGGTCTTCCTTTTTTATTTTATTCCAATACAACTTATCCACCGCGATGTGTCATAAAGGGATTGATGATCAAACTTTCGATCTTGTTCTTTCTATTCTGTGTCTGCTATTTGCTTTGTCTCATACTCGGTTCCATTGAAATTTTTTGGGCCTTGCTCTCAAAGGTTGGATTCTCCTGTGGGAATCGAGCCATGTATATATCGTTCATTAAAATGACAGGTTGCTCCGGGGGTCTTAGCTTTGCAATGGTTTGGATTGTGAGGGCCTTGACCATTGCCGCTTTTGGAAACATGATGGCTCCTTCGGGGGATTACGGCGCTTCAAGCTCAAACCCTTGCCCTCGGGGGAACCTGGATCTCAATCGCGCCCAGAAGAAAAGAAATAGAAGTTGTTCCCGTTGAGGAGCAAAAGGGGGATGTCTACAGGGAGCAGCAGGGTAGTCCTAATTTCAATTTCAATTTGACGCTAGCTCCACCTAGCGAAAATGATCCAGAACCTGTAGTAACACCTTCTTCTGAAGAAATAAGGAAGATCATCGAACGGCTTCCTAAGAGAGAAGTTGAAAACATAATAGGAAAAACAGAAATTTCGCGTCCCATAGATGAGTATTCCGCGGAATCTAGGGCTTCCTCATTGCATGCTATTGCATGCAATAGAAAAGCATTTTTTTATGAAAAACAACATACTAAAAGAAATGGCATCTCTTTATCCCTCAAAAGGATGGGAATGTTCCCAGCTTATCCGGGATAAATTTTTTCTGAGCAGAGGGGAGAGAGAACTAGACTTAATAACCCTTGAAAAAATCTTTTTAAACTTGACAGCCGAAAAGAAGAAGTGTGGCTGGGCTCGTGAATTTAACCATAGATTAGAGAATTGGAACTGGAAAGAGTAATCCATGTTATATATTCCATTTCCATTATTTTATTGGATGCCGAGATCCTCCCTTTCTTCAATATAGTATTTAAGCGGGCTAGTCCCCGAAAATGCTCGTTCCGAAGTCGTTGGGGCTTACAATTCACCTTGCGCAAAATTCCTTCGTCGAGCGTTCTCGGACGTCGATCAATCTATCACTCAGCCGCTCTGTCATTGTCTGATTTTTGGTTGTCTGATCACACTCGAAATTATGTATCTACTTATCGTATTTTTGCCCCTGCTCGGTAGTTCCATTTCAGGTTTTTTCGGACGTTTTCTAGGATCAGAAGGAAGCGCTATAATGACCACTACGTGCGTTTCATTCTCTTATCTCTTATCTTTGATTGCTTTTTATGAAGTCGCACCGGGAGCTAGTGCTTGCTATCTAAGAATTGCTCCATGGATCTCATCGGAAATGTTTGATGCTTCTTGGGGCTTCTTTGGCGACCGTGAAGTCACCGGATGAATTGCCGAGTAGATAGATCAGATCCGGACGCGGCTGTTGCTCCGCGGCGATACGGACTCGACCCGCTCCTACCCTACCCCCCGGGGCACCATAGCATGTCGGGAATAAGGGGGGACACAAACACAAATCGACTCGTGCTTGACGTGATGAATCGCTCAACGAAAAACCTTTTTCGAGTAAGGCGAGCGGAGTGAGGAGTTAGGCGAGTAAGAATAAGGCCTGGGCTCGCAAAGGCACAGCTTAAGCTGCTCTACCTGCGGCATAGTATGTTTACTAAGCTCAACCTGCTGCAGGCAGAGAAAGTAGTTCTAGTTGGCGAGGTTGAAGATGTGCTTTTCCTGATCGACCAACGTCAACCCTCTCACCTGATCCTGATTTGTGCACTATTTTGATTGAGCCTTTCGCTCTCCGAGTTCGCTACTCTTTATCTCTTTGTCCATACATCTCATAGTTTGAGTTCTCATTTTAGAAATCTTCTTCGGTAGAAAGAAAGAGGCCAGGTAACCGATATCATATTAGGGATCAACCTCCGACTTGAAAGACGCCGGATGGCGTGCCTGCCTGTTTGTCGCACTACTCTATGGTCTGTCTCTATTGACATAGATAGGTTACGTGTCCTGAGCGCGTGACATCTGCTCGAAGTGGTCTTTTTGCGAGAAGTTCGCTAAAGCCCTCTTCTTCCTTCCCCACCCACCGTATCCTTAGCAGTCGAGTAAAGACCTGAACCCGCTGACGGAAGTGATCGATTATCCACTGGTGGGTGAGCGAAGAAAGAGATGAATGAGATGGCTGGCTACTTTATCCGGCCGGAAGTTGGTGATTCTAGACCGGCTAGTGACTTCTTCCTTCCCTCTTTGGCTATTCGTTAATACATATATCCGATCAGTTGGTTCCCCGCTGACTGGAAGATGAGTTGGTTTCCCGCTGACTGGACTCACAAATAGTTCATTCAGCAGTAGGGGTTCGAATCCTCTATAAATTCTGAGTGTGTTTACGGCTGTGACCGAACGCGACTCGAGGAACTGGCAAAAAAACGGGTTCGAGGGTCGAATGGATGAGAGTTTGCGGATGGATGGAATGACGCCTGGGAAAGGGGAGAAGTGCACCTATGATCGCCAACCCTATTTGACACTATTCATTCCTACCACCCACCGAATACCACCTGGGATGGCCCGTTTCTACCACCTATGAAAGAATTTCATGGTCTCCGCTTCAAACAATCAATCGCTGCCTTCTCCATCTACATCATTTCTCATGTCAGTCATCCCGGGGATAACGCTGCATTTCTTGGTGCGTACGGCAAGGCAATCCTCATCCATTTTTCACTGCTCCCCACTCCCCGCCCAAAAGATTTGCTGGAGACGGAATCGGAAAAAGAACCTCTTGTTCTTGTGATTTCATCTCGAGCGGACGAGAACCCTGAACTAGAGTCATTGCAGGTGGACTAATGCATAAGAAAGCTATCTGGATCGAATCCGTAAACCTGAATGAATGAAGTCTGTAATACTCCGCTGACCACAAGAATTCGGCTCCAGCGCAGTTGGGAGGGGGATAGATATCCAGCTAACATCCTCGACGACGTTCTGTTTCGCGGGAAACACAGAAAAATTCTTAATCTGATTCCATCGCTGCGCCACTCCTGCAATAAAGATTGGCTTCGTAGTGGCGACCCCTCCGGTGCCCAAAGCACGGTTAGACTGCTGCGATGCGCAATACCTGCCGATAGCAGGAAGGGCTTTCTTCCGCTAGGAAATTGGACTCTGACTGAGTGTGAATGACCGACTTGGCATTCTCAGCCGGCTTCGCCGGCCTTGCTACGTTGAAAGAAAAGAACACAGGGGGTGGAGCGGCCCGTCTGAGTACATAAGAGATTGTTTACCAGAAGAGGTTCTTAGAGAAGTCCCCGGATAGGCAGATCCGGATAAACGAAAGGGGCTTGTCCTCACTTACTTGAGCAAGGAATGAAAGACTCGCTTGCTTAGCGCAGGACGGAACAAGAAAGGAAAGAAAAAGAGAAAGACCCATTATTCAACTAAGAGAAAAGCAAGTAGCACAATCCCCTCACCTAGGGAGAAGACCCCTTCATATTATTGAACGTATACTAGATATGTCTGGGTTGGATAGAAGAGGCATCACTCTTTTTATGCCTCTATTTATGCCTTTAGGCAGGAGGAGCGACTGGGCTTGGGCTCTCTCGATCCATAGCAACTGGGAGAGGGGATGGCGGAACACTTAAACCAGTACTTGTCTGGCATGGCCGGTTTAATAATTCCTTATAGAGATAGAGCTAGAAGCGCGGTTAAGCTATCACGCTTAGTGACTTCAACAAACTAGGGAAGAATCCTGGTAAAACCCGAAAAGAAAGCTACTTTTAAGAGAAGAAGAAAACCGAGGGGTAAAGTCTGTCGAAGAGTTACCCAGGAAAGCAAGATGCTATGGAAGGAGGGAAACCCGCTAACTACGATTTCATAGTTACCTTAGCCTGGTAAACCCGACACCTATGAGGATATCCGGGGGGCATTCTCCTCACTTTCGGGAGAAATGCACGACTTGATAGCTCATCTGCAGCCCTTCTCTTGCTCGGGCGATAGAAGCACACTCCAGAGACCTGCCCGCTTAGTGACATAAACAAAGAAGCTCCCTGGGGCAAGGAAAGTTAGCCACCTCTTTCACCCTCGGAGGGGTTTCCTTCGATAGAGGATTGGAAAAGGCATTACTACTATAACTATATTACTTGGCAGGTTTCATCATTCTTCCACCTCGAGGGGGAAGGGCGCTTTCCACTATATGAGCTAGGAAAGCCCGTCTTTTGAATGAATTAACAAACCTTTTCCATCCGTGGAGTGAGATCATCACGAGAAGGTTTTAGAAAACCCGGGATTTTCGCTTGTACGAACTTGTTGGTGCTTGGAATAAGAACCTGCGCTAGGCGCTCAGTAGTGCAGGTGAAGTTGTTTCGTTAGGTTCATGAGGAGTTACAGGCGGACATGGTAACATGCAGTATGTCAATCACAAAGAAGCTGTTGGGGCTCTTGCGACGTAATGTGCGCGGTAATGTGCTCTTTGAATAAAAGCTGTTGCTCTTGTTGGTATACAACTAATAGAATAGTATGGGAAATCTGGAAAAGAGGAGTAGACAGGAGGTACAGGTCCGGCCCGGCGCACGAAGGAGGAGGAAATCGGTACCCCGCGAGGGGCTGGCGAAGCCGGCACAAGAAGTAGGCGGAGTAGAGGCAGCAAAGGGTTCAGGTGCGGCTAAATCAATATCCCCGTCTGGGGTTGGCGGAGTTGGTAGGAAGCACGGTTGGCGATAAGCTGGTACTGCTTTCATTCTTTCTATGAAAAGTAGGTATGCAACGCGGAATAACCGACCGGTTAAGAGATATAGGGAAGGGAAGAGGACATGAAGAGGAAGCAAAGACCGAAGGGTCCACACGACTGCTCTTCTTTCCTGTTTGCTGTAACTGTAAACAGCCGATTTGCTTATTCAACGGCTCTCTAATCAGTTTGGACACTAGACAGTAATAACTGGTAAGGTTAGTACGGACCCTTTTCAAAGGGCTTTAGCGGAGTGGCTCCCGTCTTCCTTCACTCGAGGTCTAGCTTTCCCTTGGATTGCTTTGCATCCTTCCTGCTTGAAGGAAAGTGCCGCACTATTTATTGCCACTCGGAGATAGCCTTTTCTTATTGGCTTAAGCAGACCATTCGTGAGCAGATAAGATCAAAGAAAGCAACCTACAGCCCCATGCATACTAATAGGACAAGGAAGTGACAGTTAATACTAATCGAAGTAGAAGAGGAAGCTGGTATTCAATTAGCTAGGGAGGGAGACAGGGCTAAGGCGGATGCCAGTCTAATCTTCCTTAGAATGGCTTGTACAATTGAACACGAATCGCTTGGTTTAATCAATAGTATAAGGAAGATGGCATAGAATGTGCTGTTGTCATATGAATAGGAATAGGTTGGAAGTGGTTCTTTGACAGAGTTGAAAGCAAGTGGGCAAATAGTTCTTTCGGAAGAGAAGAGCGGGCTTGTTTGCGACTAGCAGTAGCTAGCAACGGCATCTATTTGACACATCTATTATTAGTTATTAGCTGAAGAGGTCTTTCTCCTCTCGTACCATGCCTGTTGAAAGTTTCTTGCCTTAGACTCTACCTTCTAGTGTTTACAAGGGCTTTCGGAATAGTGAATCCAATAGGAAATGCACGGACAGAAGGATCAGCTTTGGGAGAAAGCATCTAGTTCATTTTCCTCATCCGATTACTGAACACCTTCACAAGAAGACGCCATACTGAAGCAAGGGATGTACTTAGTAGTTAGGTTGTGCATGTGGTTACCTATCTCGAGTCTCTTTAATTAACAGCCTATTCTGATTTATCAAGCCCTTCTGTAACAGAAATATTTGACAACAGGGGATGATTTCACAGTTACTTTATCTGTCACACCGGCAAGGAACGAAAGTACTCTGTCCCAGAGCCTATGATTGCAAAGAAGACCTAGTCTGATTAGTCTGATTAACTTCCTCCAAGCCAAGCCAAAGGGTCACAAAAGACAAGAGCGAAGCTGTAACTAAGGAAAGAATTCGGTACAGCTGTTTGTGGGGATTCGCTTATCCCTGCCAGTGAGTGGACGCCCCCGAAGGAGAGAACTTGTTTGGTATGAAAGAATGTGAGTTTCAGGCTAAGTTAGTTGTCGCCCTTGAGTATAGGGCTGTTGTACGATACCTATAAAGTTTCTTAGACCGAGCCCAATGCATTTGAATAAAGTTAGCAAATTCAGTGTTGGTTGGCCATCTCGGTGATAGCATGCTCTCGTAAAGAAAGCACGCCGACTAGTTGACAGATTAAAGATCTGTCTCTCCTTTCTTCATTGAATTCATTGGACTGCCTATTAGCGGGTTCCCTATTATTTGAGTCTTGGTCGAGCCATTCCGGCTACAGGACCGAAAATAGCCAGGATTGGGATCCCAAAGAGCTTTCCAATAACTGAACCCCATTGTCAACCAAGCTACTACATCCAACACAACAGCCTAGTGCCCCTTCTAAAGTAGTAGTTCCGGCTTTACGTAATAGGGACATCTCAAGTCTTATATATGGACCCTTCTTTCATAAAATGTACTTGATCCGAACAAGTCAACTACTAGTATAGTTGTTTTTTCCATATGCATATAAAGGGCACAGGTCTTTCTTCGAACTGAGCAAATAAATATAGATTTGATCTGCCCTCACTAACAAGATTTTCTTTCGCTTTATAGGAAAGCACCCACTTTACTAGCTTTATAACCAGATGCCAAAACATTCTGTGTGGTGAGAGGCGAGCGAAGTGAGGACGACTGTCAAGAGAGAAAGGAACGAAGGAGACGAGAGCAAGTTTCCAACCAAAGCCGTAGCGCGTCAGGGCCTCTGTTTGCTCATCCCCCTCCCCTGTGCCCATAGTTCAACTACAGGGGGCCAAGATACGGCTTAAAAGCTTGATACGTAAAGTCAAGCCATAGTGCGCTAGTAGCAAACTACGGAGCAAGTGACAGACTACGGATATTAGGCTTCACTGACTAACTAAACTTTCTATCAGTAGGCTAGGCCCAACAGCAAGATACGGCTGCTTTTAAGCCTACTTCATAGCATAGATAGTGACAACAATTCACTTTTCGATTCTTTATCTTCTCACAATTGAAGAGAAGCGTAAGCGATTATAGGCTGCTCTTCAATCTCAGTACAGTAAGCGATTAGATTGTCAGTCGAATCGCCATCCATAACATAAGAAGGAATCATTCACGAAAGAGTAATGACGTATCCACCGGTTACCGACCCGGTACTCTTTGGCGATGGTTCCTTGTCTTTTGCCTTTCGATCTGGATTCTCTTCTTATGAAACGGTTTCCCTTGTCTTTGATTGGTGCAGACCGACCTAGTAAGGCCGCCCAAAGGGCGGTGGCACCTTCTCTTTCCATCTCACAACAAGAGCGAGTCAACAATCGAATCTGAATCTATATTCTATATATATAAGACATTCCCGAAACCCTTTAGAACCAAGAAAGAAAAGAACGCTTCAGTCATAAGTTAAGAACACTTTTCACCACTGGCTGGACGGTGAAATCTTTAGTTGGTTTCCGACAGCAACCCTTCTTTCTTTATCTATAGTCCCGTTCTTCGGTTGATTTACTTGATTGGCTAGTCTCACACAAGTCGATCAATAAATCTGTTGAAGATGTCACCATCAGTCTCAGGAGGGGTCATCCCCGTGGTAGGAAAGACGCCCCAGTTCCTTCATTGGGCTAGGATTCCTGGATCCCCTTTCTTCGGTGCTGAAGAAAAACAACTAGACGGTCAAAAATATCCCCATCAATCAATATCCATCAGCTGAGGACTTTTTCAATGGGGATTGTTTTCTTTCCTTTCCCATGCATGAGGCTTTCTGACTGGAGAAAGGAATGTTACGTACGCTTTCGAAGGCTCTATGAAGAGAATCTTGCAGATATTTATTCCAGTGCCAATTCGCTTTCAAGCCTCAGGTTCTTTATATCTTCCATGGAATAATCAATGGATCCACCATGGATCCACCAGATCTTCCATTTCATAAAAAATCTTCCGTCGTAGTTCGTTCCATAAGCAGTTCGTTCTCCTGGGATTGATTCTAGTTCTAGTCTTCCTTTTGCTGAAACTATCATTCAAACGGGATTTCTTTCCTAAGCAACATCTCAATGTGAGTTGTTCATTATTCTTTCTATTTTCTTAGATTTTGAACTGATTTGATTGAGACTTTATACCGTACCTTACTTAGTCTTCCGCTGGACCTGGATTCTCTAAAGCAACAATAGAAGTACCCCTCGGGGAGGATTGAATAAGGAATTGACTTCTCTAAAAAGGAGAGAAAACTATTTCATCTGTATCTGGCACTGCTTTACTTGGCTTATCTAGTAGACTGTTTTTAGCTTTCACGTGTCGAGAGGGATAAAACCTGACGCTGACGCAAGTACTACGTATCCTATGTTTTCGGATAGTATAACCGATGATATGATGTTCTTTTCGCTCTTGGAGTAAAAAAGTATGTTTGAAAGGTGCGTAGCTGTGAAGTCAAGAGATTCCTCCATCTCTTTCCTGTGCTATCAAGAATAAGGAATAGCCAGCAAGGTATTCTTCCTTAGAATCTCCTTCTTTCTTTAATAACCTAGGGTCTCAGGCCTTTGTGCCCCATAACCACAAACTATGAGTTTCAGGCTTAGCTCTTAACTCCTAAGATAAACCTGGAGCTCGAAAGAGCGGTCTTCATCTTGTGCGAAAGACTCATTCCAGGAAAGTCAAAGAAAGAGCAGTGCGGCCAAGGCCTAGAAATTGCACTCTTCGGGATGCTAAAGTCAAGAGTCGGTCTTTTTTTCCCTCTACTCCAGTAGATTGGAATAGAATAAGAGCTGGCTTCTTACTGTCAGCGATCCACATATATGGGAAGAACCTTGATCGAGCCGCATCGAGAAAGAGTGAATTGCTTGGGTTGATCGTTATCCTTGGATTGGGCCTTCGCTTTGGACCCTTTGGGTCTTTATGATCTTTTAGTGGATTTTTAGTGGAGTCCAAGGACCCATCTTATTCCTTCCATAGGACCTTGGTTGAAGGACCCCAGGGGTCGGTCAACGACTCCAAGGACGCCACAGTCTTATCTGCTATTGGATTTAGGCTCTTTTAAAGATCCGTGGGAACAGCGGAGAATTAGGAGGATTCCCCCAACTTTGGCTCTTTGATAGAATAGGTTATGCACGTGAAAAAGAAGGAAAGGACACTGTGAGGTGGATTGGACAAATGAGATCTTCCTCCTCCTGTTTAGACATCTAGCAGCCATTGAAAGAAAAAAGAGATTCGGCTTAGTGAAAATCGAACTAGTAGCAGAGTGAATTCATACTGAATCAGTAGCCAAAGTCCTCGGAACCAATCCCTGTAGGACCTACGAAGGAGATTCTTACTCACGGCCTTTCCGGGTCAAAGAAATAGTAGTGACAGGAAAGCACAGCTTTCGCTTTCCCGGGATCTATTGCATTTAGTGGATGTCTTACTTTACTATGCTTAAGGCATGGAATTGATTTACCAACTTTCGTCCAAGCGCACTATGCCTTCAGTTGCTTTAGGAAAGTGTATCACTGCTTTCTTGCAGATTAGAGCTGGCTTTTGGAGTTGCCCCAGGAGCAGGGGGGTGTGTAAGTATGGCTCAGTCTTATCTGTCTTCTGTTGATAATGGTCTGCTGACTCACATTCAACTCACATTCATTGATGCGGTCTTTGCAAGAATGGGGGCTTAGATGGTGCCTTAGCCTTAAGCGCCAGTTAAGAGAGGCGCCGTAAGCAATTCGCATAGCCGGGCTCTTGCGCATGTCTGTTGATCGTGTGCTGGTCTTTCGTGAGCATGTCTCTCTCTCTTTCGTGGAAGTTGCCCGAGGAGCAGACCCGTGGGAGTCTTAGCTCGACCCTTCGGGGTCTTAAGTTTAGATTCGAGAGAAAGCCCAGTGATATCCTGACCCTACTATGAAGATAGAAATATTCCCATCGGTCTTGTGAGTGGTTAAAAACTACGATTACGATTGCGGTTTTCTTTAGGAAGTCCCATAGCAGTGAGGAAAGTGATCTATTAGAGAGCTTCCACCAGTAAGAAAGAGATGCTCCGTGCCAAGTATTTTAGCCTTTGAAAATCGGTTTCTGAGCATTCCAAGCTTGACGCTGTCGCTCTAGCACAGGCGGTTTGCCATCATCCTCGGGATGGATAAATTTGTGTTTTCGATCGCTTTATATGTCTCCCAATCGATGCGGTACTCGTCGACTGGGGCTGGTGACCGGCTTCAGCTCCATACACCATGATGAATGGAGTGTTTCCAGTTTTTTTTTTTTTAGGTTTTTTTTTTATATATGCCTAATGTAACCTATGTTACCAATCCTCACCATGGGTTTCACAGCACTGAGTAAGCATACTACTGAAGACCGAGTTGGTTGATTTGGCCTGTCCATTCGCTCTAGGTAACTTATCTGGAGAGGAGATAGTAAACAAGACTTTCTACGCTAGGCTGCGCTCCTATATATGATCTTTAAAGTGAAAGAAATATATCATTTCTAAACCGGAATCAACTATTGGGACCGGATACTTGACGGCATTCACCAACCTTACTGATGAAAGACCTTCGATACACCATTCCTACTACTATGGGCGAGCGATTCTGATAAAGAACATTCTTATAGAAATCTAGGCAATATTTGGCAGGTCGAAGCCATTCCCAGCCTTCAAAGAAAGTCAAAGACTGGCGGACCAGTTTTATGATAAAGCAGCAGCCTTTTTTTTAGTCCCATTATTAGCTTAGCTAGTAGAAGCCAGAAGAAAGAATTAGAGATATAAACTAAAGAAATGAGAAATGCCTGTTTGTAATTATCTTTTTCTACAAGAGTTATTAGACCATCTTGCTTAAAAAAAAAACAATCCCTGTCCTAATGAAGGTACCTGCTTATCAAGCTTGAAATCCGTTCTTAGACCTACCGGGACCGGCTTCGCGAGACCATTTCGGTCCACACATGGCTAAGCTCTATTGGGCTATTGGGCTACGCTTTCTCGATCCACTCTATCCGACAAGCATTCATCAAGATCAAACTCGAGTTCCTGCCTTCTTCGTTCAGTCAGTTGGAGCTGGAGCAGGATGGCAAATTAGTCTAGTTGAGCCGGGCAATTACTTCCGTCTCCGAGGGATGGACTCTTGGGGCTAACTACGTGACCCCACCTACTTCTCGTTCCTTTCCGACATCAATTCCAAAAGCAGGAACCCATCTTACTATACATAATTCATAGATCACCACGGAGGTGAGCCGCAGTAGACCTTGTAAGGGTAGACCACCCGTCTGACCTTGGCTTAGTATCTCAAACCGGATTCGTTGGGAGAGAAATTTATCAGAGTCTAGCAGCTGTTCTAGATGTGGACACCCAGTTTAGGATTGTTTACATGTTTTGCGTGAGTGTCACTTTGCTAAATTGATCTGGAACATCTTTATTCCCAATGAGCATCAAAGTGCCTTCTACTCCTTGGCATTCACGGATTGGTTATGTAGCAATGCTTCTGTAAGGTTTTAAGTTTTTTTTGATTGCCAGTGGCGTACGACGTGCGATAGCATGGAATTTTTTTGGTTTGGAGTGGAGGTGTTAAGCTGTTTTTGATGGAAACTTTATTCTCCCTCATGATCCTAATCGGAGGATTGCTAACGATGTTGAAATAGCTGTCTCTGCTTCTTAGGACGAAAGCAATCCGGGCAGGTCAATGAATCTTTCTAAAGGCTTGGTATCATTGCATTAGCGCTTATGTTGAAAAATGGACGCTAAGTTTGAAAGTACATCCGCTAGCTTGATCTCTAGGTATGTAAATTCAATCTCTGTGAACTCTTTCTCTCGATTCTGAGACATATCAAGATATAGCATCAATCGTAGATTACATACCTTGGTTCTGACTCCAGTTGTCGGACTAGAAATTGCTATTTTATCCGCAGAGGAAGAAGCCATTGATGCTTTTGGACGTCTTTCACGAAGGCTATAAGCATCGATCTTGCCTTGGTGTTGACCGAGGAGGAGCGGTACCCTGTTCCCTGTTCACGACTCCGGTGATATTGAATCAGCCCTTTTGCTTTAGCTGGGCACCTTGGCACTAGGATGTGAAGCTGTGAACAAAGAGTCTCTTGTCCCTTGTTAGACTGCTCTGGCTCGGTACTGTGTCGATTGGGTCTGAGGGTTGTTCCATCCACTTGGTCTTCTTTGTACCGTACCCAGGGAAAGTCGAATTAGCTCGGCCAAGGCAATCGTTAGATTGTTGACTCGAGTGGTTGGCTGTGAAGTTGGTTCATTCCAGTTCCGTGAAGAGAAGGCCTCGAAGACAAGCGCTTCATCATCCCCATAAGGTAGTTTGAATTGCTTTTCTTTCAAGCCTAACAAATCTATCAGTCCATTTTTCTAGCAGTTCTTTTCCTAGGGCCAATCTATGAGTCTGTTACAGCCATGGATCTCCTTTCAATCCTAAGGTAGACCTATGAAGTTGGAGAAGATTCTCCATTCTATTCCCCTGTTGTTGGAGTTTTAGTTCCTTTCAATGGCAGGCCAGTTACTGTTTTCGTTGCCTTTTCTGTCAATCCGCAAGTAGAAAGGATAAAGGATCAAGGGCCTCAACCACTTACTCACTTACTTTGAAAGCTAGCCAGATGGGACCAAGCAAGAACACTTTGAAACTATGTATGTTGACGGATAACTCTCGGAGTATCTCAAAAGAAAAGTCAAGAAGGTCAACCTCACCCACGGTAATCAATCCTTTCTGGACCGGACCTTTCCTCTTATTTAGTGCTAAATGCTTCGGAAATATATAGGAGAAATGTTATATTTCTTCGATACGAGCGGGACAGAAGATGTCTATAGGAAGGATCCAGCCGAGTATGTTGCAGTGGGAGTTTCTTCTGACTTCCCTTCGTTGTCTTTCCTTCTTCCTCTTTGAGATCCAGTGAAATTGGGACTGTCCAGCAAAGAAAGGATAGGGGGATTAGGGAAGCCTGTCTCAATCCAATCTGCCCTCTTTTCAAGGGCAAGGTCAAAGGAGATGGCTAGGGCTAGGAATCTCCTGTAGACGCAGAGATTCTTTCTAATGAGCTAAGAATATCCAGGCCATGGCATTCATGTGGAACAATCCAAGAAGCCAGTAAAGTTAGAGATTCAATACAGTTATCTTTTTTAGGATAGTTTTTATTAATAGTAAATCGCTTATATAATCTCCCTAAAGAGGAAAATAGCTAGGTTCTTGTAATAGTTCCGATAGTTGCTAGTGGGATTTCTTCTTCCTCGCAACCCTTTCATCCCCGCTAGCTCTCTCGTAGTTCAATCGTATCCGTCTTTGAGCCATCCTAATCAATCCTCGTAGGTAATGCTCTTGGTCTGCCTTCAATCAGTTTATCAGCCTAAGGCTTCGCTCTATTCCCTGTGTTGTACAAGTCTTTGAAGTAAGGTTCAATGCTAGGAAAAATCTTTTGCTTTGCGGGTCTATCACCCCGATTGGTTTAGTTAGGAAATTTCCTAGTTTAGTATGCCCCTATCCGTAAGACTTCCATCGTTGCAAGCCCCTTCCACTCGGCCCAAGCTTTCGATTCTGTTATTCCGTTAGCTTTTAGTTAGTCGTTTAGTCAAAGCGTATGTCCCTTTCGAATCGTTCTATCATTCGAAGTAGGAGCTGGGGTAGAGAACCATTGGTATAGCGAGTGAATGTGCTTGCAGTTGTGTTCCCATCCCCCTACCCCTAACCTTTAGTCGGATTCTCTAAGGTGCACTTGCTTTTCCTGGAGTGATTAGATTGAGTTCTTTCCTTCTGTGGGTTTGACGTAGTCTCTCATTCCATTCCTCCCTGGAAATTGCGTATGAAAAGGAGTCCCGTAACCTTCTAATCTCCGAAGTACTTTATCTTTTAACAGCTTTTCCACAGCAAGGAATGATTTTGTCTTTGTTCCTTCAGCTTGAGACTGTGGTCAGTATGGTATTTGTTCTTGAGGTGATGGTGGATCATCTAAGAAACCTTTAGGTCGGAATGCCTATCAGTCTTGGTGGTCTAGTACACGTCTAGTCTAGTACACGTCTAGTTTTCTAAGCCTTCGAAGACTTCCTGGTTTAACTGGCCCCTAAGGGAATCCATTCTCCTTGAGCTTTTAGCGATTGAATGTGGATTCCGTCTCTCGGTCTGTCCTCCTATTCGAGGAAATGACGATTGATTTTTGTATCAGCATTTTTTTTTTTTTTGCTTTAGCCAGTGTACCAGCTTTCCCGACTTCAGTCCTTCTTTTTCCTTCTCTTTTTATTGGAAGCATGAAGCATTCTTAGTGGTCAATGGCTTCTATCAAGATAGCCTTACCCCAAGCAAGTAAGGATTTTTCTTTCTTCCCTCACTCGGCTCAGTGATTGAAGTTGCTCCCGCGGTTGATCGAGTTCAGCTAGCCTTGAGTGGTAGGGTCGTACTTTGATAAATTCTCCTAGTCTAGTCAGCCCTCAGGTACTGTGTAATAGCTCCGCGGGGAATCAATCATCGTCTCTTAGATCGATGCCTCGCAGCCTCGCAGCCCGGGAATTCCGTTGTCTTTCTTTTCTTTCTCTCTTTTCTCTCTCTTTCCTCTTTCTTAGCTTAGTCTGCTATTCCGTCTGCCGGATGTGCTTTCCTTTCTGTCCGTGTGAGTCTTTCATTCTTGCCTTTCAGTTGGTTAATAGGCCCCGTCCCTGGAGGGCTTTTCTTTCCTTCTATCATCCCCTACTCTAATTATCATTCCAAAGGCATCCAAGTCGGAAATTACGTAGAGTAATAGCGAACCTAAAGAGCCTATCCAGCATTTCAATCTTCAATCCAACCATCTCTTTCTTTTTCTTCTTTTTCTTTGTGCATCTTTCTTACTCCCATGCTTTCTGTTGGTCAACAACCAACCACAACTTCTAGTTTTTTTGAAAGTATCATGAACAAAGAGATTATTCTACTCAAGACTGTTAAGTCTTTTTGTGAAATTGCAGTGGGGGAGCAAGAGCTCTACCTAAAATACGAAGCAACAGGTTCCCCAGATAAACTAATAAACCATCCCTTATTTGAATCCGCAAGGGACGCAAGGGACGTCCTGCATAGTTCTCTCTTCGAAAGGGCATAGCTCCAATTTTGGCCAAAGAAAACTTGGCGCTCCCCGAGAGAATGACCCATTCTGACCTAGTAGATAAATTAATTGATACACAAGTAATAGATCAAATAATCATTGTAGAACCTCTTGATCTTATGCGTATATACAATCTTTTGGACGATCTGATTCGTTATGATGTGAACAGTTCTTGCTTTCAGACAGTCTTAACCTTCAACAATGTCAATTAGTAATCGCAAGCCTCATGCTGTCGGTATTGGAAACGTCTTCAGTTCTTTTATTCATTCCGTTTAATCTTATTTGTATTTTGATCGGGGAACGAAGTGGATTGGTCGGCTCTCTAAGGGAGTAGACAGGAGCGTAGGCCTAGAGACGGTCCTTAGGCCGGACAGAGGTCTGAGGAAAGCCCCGGAAAAGTTCACCTTTTTCTCTTCTGTAGCCTTCTAAGGCGAGGCCACCCTATATCGTTTCGGGTATGGGGTGGAGGAGGAGAGCGGGTATGAGGGCTCCTTCCTTGAAAAAAAAAGATTATCGTAGATCTGCCTGTGGCCTGCTTTTCTTTGCTTTTGCTTGTTGAGGAAAATACACTTCGAAAATGTAAAAACCAACCTTCGAAAATGTAAATGGTGGGACTATAATGACTTGTAGAGTGTGTTTTTCCCAGTCATTTTTATAGATATAGAAAATACGGAACTATTCTCCTGAACTATTCTCCTGATAGTAATTGGTTGATATGATTGAGAATATAGAACTCCTTTCCAGTCAGATTTAGAATACGATAGTCTTTTAGAGAAGAAAAAATAAGGTCCATCATATTGATTTTTGACAAGAATCTTGACTTTACGATACGATAGAAAGGAGAGTTGGTATAGGCGAAGTAAACAGTTCATCGGCAGTGGGAAAGGCACTTACAGTAAGCTTTAGACTCTCGTCTATAGTCTAAGAGAAGTAGTTTACTTCTCAACTACTATACTAATAGAGGAAGCAGGGGAAGGGCTCCACTCTTTAACTAGACGAACGTTCAGTAGGGTTATTTGATCCATCCGTCGAAGTGAAAAGACGGGAAAAGCAGTCAAGATTCGGTAGGATTAAGGAGTCAATTGATTCAATAGAAAACAGGCGAGGAAGGAATGAAAAGAAGGCAAAGGCACTGACTGACTTTGTGATGATACCAATAGATGAGAAAGACTACTTAGGCGCATAGCCACTCCTCTCTGGAAGCTTAGGCCGTAGTTTTGGCAGAAAGAGGAACTGCTACGCCTCCTGCACTTGTTGCTGGCATAAGTCACCACTCAGTTGTCTCAGATCCAAGGGATTCCTCTTCTGAACAAGAACGGCAGGTAAGATAGATAGGGGAACTTTTGAGAGTGAGAACTTCGGGCTTTTTCTTCCAGTTCTTCCAATTCTCCTTCGCCTGTTTCTTCCCTGTTCATAAGGCTTTTTTCCGGTTGAGACAGGAGAGAGCGAGGCAATCGTTAGATTGTTGACAGAAGGGAAGGATGAGTCGTCTGTTCGGCCCTTTCTTCCTCTTTTCTTTTATTGATTTCCTAAGGTATAAGAAGCTTCAATAAGATATGCATTCAACCTAATTGGATTGAAAGTCAAGGGTACGAAGTAGAATGAGTTTCGCTGTTGCTAAGTGCACTACCAGATCGTGTGCTGCCAGGCCAGATCGATCCATTCTGATGTTCGTCAGTGGGCAAGGCCAGTTCAGTTGGTTAGGCGGGACTGCCGCAGTTAAGGCGAGGCAAATAGCTACCGAGACTCTCCTAGTGTACCGGGGGTGGAGGTATCCATAATTGCTACGATAAGGAAAGTCTAATTTTCACCTATCCTGATCGCCTACCTACTAAGTGCTGCTATTCACTATCACTTCATTCTTCCTATTAAACTGAACGATCACTTATGGCATTGATCAAGCACACAGGAACGTCTCTCGAATCTGAAGAGAGATATTCAGTCTGTCCTCCTTCGCTTCGCACTTTTCAGTCTCGCCAAGTCCATTTCCTCTATATATAAGAATTCGAATGAAAAGCTTGAGTACCCGTCTTCAGAGGGACATTCTTTCTGCATTCCCAAGTTCTTCTCAAGCGATTAGATAGACCAGCGGGGCATCTTGGTTCTACACTTCCTTTCTTTAGACTAGAAAGATCAGATCTAAGAAGGAGATTATTCAACGGAAAGGACTGGATTCAGAGGCTAGGACGGAGCTATTCGTCGGAATAATGTACGCGAAGAAGCTAAGCGCTACTATACTCTTTTTTCAGGGCTAGCAGAGGAGGAAGGTGGGTGATTCGGCTACTGATCCGTGCGCTCTAACCGTAGGCACCAATGGCTGGATTTAATCCTCTTCTGATAAGGCAAGCGAAAGCCTCACTCGTCTTAGAGTGGGCTAACCTGCAAGAAGTGAGCGGACACTATGGGACGGGATGACTTAGCAGATAGAGACATTACTAGAAGTGCATCTTCAATTCTTTAGATAATCGACAAGCCGAGGAGGGTTATTTAGCCCATTAGCCCATCCTGAAGATCAAGTTCTGAAATAGCCTTTTTTTTTACACCTTAAGTGATGACCCTTTGTGCTCCAACTTGGTAGCCAAACCTATGTCTGGATGGATTTTTTTCTTCTTCAAAAGGGAAGGGAGCTCTAATGGTGCAATTTGTGTCTAGTCCAATTGTGAAGTTAGAATAAGTAGATTTGGGGATTATTGGTCCCTGATTTAGATCTCCCTATGATAGGGATGGGAAATCCACTTCTTTTCCACGGTCTAACTCTATAGATTGGATGAACTGGAAAGAGATAAGATCTGATAAAGCAGATCTCGAAAGAAGTCTTGGACAAGCCAATCACGAAAGAAGCTTACAGAAGGAGCGTAGCCTCTTTTAGCTGATCCGGGAATTTCCCTTTCTTTCTATAGTAGAAGGAGAACTATTAGCAGCCTCAAGTCTAGAATGGATCCCTGTTATAGAAAGCTTTCGAAAAGACATCTACCAAAGCATCCGCTGTAATTGAATACACACACCGAATCATGTCATGGAAAAAGGCCCATTTCCCGGGCTTTCGTCATTTGCTGATATTGACCTTTGAAGGGAAGTTTTTTGGTAAGATTCTTTCGTGCTAGTCCCGCAAACAACCATCCTTCTGTAAAGGCAACTCCTGACGTCTACGAGTGGAATTCTTCTTCGGGAAATGGAGTTCAAAAAGCCGGGTCTTCAATTCATTCTATTCCAGGTTCAGTTCTTTCAGCTCTGATCCATGCTTACTTATCTCTAGCTAGCAGCTAGGCTAACTCAAGAAGCTCTAGTAGAAGCAAGCTCTAGCTCAGGGAGATCCTTCCTACAAGTCTGAATTTGCACTTTCCGCCCCAATCCTTGCTATAAAAGCGGTTGCACGCTAACTAACCTCAGGCTTGGAGTGAAACTATTCTAAAGTATAGAATCCTGTACGTAGAAGAAATAGCTGAACGTACGGCTTGTGGTACCGCTTATGGTACTGCTTGCGGTACGGACTGCTCTTCCTGCTGCTCACTGCCGATCGCCTGCCTTCAGAGAAAACTTCTTCTTTCGGGTCGGTCACTCTCAGTTGTTGTTTCTATACGATGATTCTTGCACACGATTCAGTCCGCCACAGAGATGGAGAGAGAGCCTGATTATTATCCTTTTTTTTAGGTCCGACCTCTCTCTTCCACTTCCACTGAAACGACTCGCTATGTCCCCCTTCACACTCCCGGGCATTCAAAAAAAAATATATGGCTAATCCTGAGGAAGGCAAGTCGCTTATCTCTAATCTCCTTTTGATTGAAAGCAGCAGTGACAGTGAGCCACCTAAGTAGTTGTAGCGTTAACCACCTAGTGTAGCGCGTTAGTTAGTCCAATAGTTTACCCGGTTACAGCAGCATCACCAATAGTTGACTATCATCAGTGAATGATTCTCTAATAATGCCCGAGCGAGTTAGATCAGAGTTTACCCCATTGATTCTCCAATAGCGGATCCTCCAGTGAGTGACAGATCCCAGATCCCGTCTTAGTCTTAGACCTTGATGACCTTTTCCATTCCGTTTCCATTCCAATGTCATCCAAAACATGCTACAATGACTAATATATATTGATTTTCATTGTGAATAGATTGCTCATGAATGCAGATATCAGCCCCCTTTTTTTACTTTCTCTTTTTCATCCATGGATGGATGGGGAGATAGCACTACACTACTACACTCTAAGAATCCCTTCCATTTTGAGAGCGAGCATCACAGTCAGAAGCGAGGGCAGAAGCGCTGTGCGAGAAAACCAAACCATACATTATTCCGAGAGAATAGAGCCGCCTAGCCTATAAGGCAGAACAGAACGAGACGACGCGACCCTTTATTTAAAGAATAAGGTTGCTCTGCTTCCACAACTAGCTCGACCAAGAGAAGGAAGTCAGCAAGAGCAGCTTCAGGGTCTTCGGGGCAACGAGTGAAACTGCTGACCCAAGTGGAGATCAAAGAGCTGCATCTCAATCTACGCAATTTTCCTTTCTGGATTTGAAGGGCTTGAAGTAAAAGAAAGAAGCCCCTACGATGACTCATCGAATTTCGGGAGAAAGCTATCAGAAAGAAAGCCAATGAGCTAATGATGACTAGCCTTTGAAGGCCGGGCCAAGGCAAGGAATGCGAGAACAAGGGAGGTCCCACTTTGACTGTATTCAAAAAGAATATGACAGCATGTCTTTCCTGTCTTTGTCAATAGAATGTATTGAATTAACAATCCAAGTTTTTCTAGCTGAAGTGTTCACGTAGGTCAAATAGCTTCTATAGCTCAATCCAATAGTAATCAACGGAGATAGAGTCAAGCGGTTCAACCAACGCTTCTAAGGAGAGCGGGTATGAGGGCTCCTTCTACCCCTTCTCTGACGAAAGACCTAGGTTGATTGATGCCGTGGATGGTCTAAACTCTGGTTTCCATTTGCTAACAGTGAGATAATGTCCCATAATTACCCAAGGGCCCCCTTCAAGTACATGCAGATAATCCTTCTTCGATTTAGTCCTCCCTCAGCAGATAGAACCCAGGTCAAGGTCCAGCATTTCTAAGCCATTTTCCAATTTCCACAGGTCTCTTAGACCTTGGTCCAGTCTTTTGTATCCCACCGATTTTCCTAGTACTTTCTAGATAAAAGCCCTCCGCCACGGCTTCCAAAGATCCTTTCTTTCGCTCAAGGGAATAAGGACTTTAGGGTAGATGCTGTTTTGCCCAGATAAAGTGCCCTCTGATCCCCTTTCCATATCCTCAACAACAAACGCATCAAATTCATCTTCCTCATCTGCCCCATCATAGATGTGTGGTTTGGCTTTCCCCTGTTCCACCTTCTCTTTGAAGAACCTAGAATCCCAGACTGGAGCAGGTGTGTACGTTTGTTGGAATGTAAAGTCAGCCATAATCACGTCGTCCACTTGAGTGGGTGCCCAAGGAAGTAGAGGAGCCGATGGTGACCCTGAACATGGTATAAAAAGGAAAATAGAAAAAGGGTGTACAAGTAACTGAACTCCTTCAAGAAGCCCAAGACTTTCTAGGAGCTCCGTCAACCGAATTCCACAAGACACGGAGTTCTACGGTTGCGTTGCAAGGTGGCAACTTGAAGAGGATGAGCCAGTCTCCGGCAAACTATACTTGAATCCACTCTTCGGAGAAGGGGAAGACCGCGAGGCGGAAACGGTTCACACAAGGTCCTCAGTTGAAAGAAGGAAAGCCGCCCACGCCACTGAGGCCGAACACCAAGTTGAGGAAGAGAATCCGACAGCTCAGGTTAACCAGTTCATGCAAGATACAAATGAACGGTTTAACCAACTGACAGCCATGATGGCCGCTATTCAAGCACAGATGAATTGGGGGCGAGTTTAAGGACTCTCACTAAGAAGCCCGAAGCTTCCAACCCTGAACAAAGACCCGAGAAGTCGAGGGTTGTGACGTCAGGACAAGATGCCTCTTCCGACGAAGCCCTCGTTTCCAAGAAACAAGTCGAAGAAATGATGTTGAAAGCCACTGATAGCAAACCCCCTTCGAACTTCGAAGGGTCAACTTCACCCGGATGGACGAAGTTGAGTAAAAAAAGTATAAGCAACCCACTCTCCAGACTTATCTTATGATGGGAAAGGGTCACCAAGGCAACACATATGCCATTTCAAAGCACTAACCGGAGCCATCTCTCATAGTGAAGCCCACGGATTCGACTCTTCATCAGCACACTTCTTAATTCGGCATTCGACTGGTACACCATGCTTCCCGAGAACTCAATCAACTCTTGGGCTGAATTAGAGGAGAGGCCAAGTTCTTGTCGCATTTCTTCGACGAGGCCGACACTGATATGGATCACCGAAGCCTCCTTCCCGCTAGTTAAGCTATTAGTGAAGCTATACCGCACCTACAGGATCTTTTTTTCTGGTGTTCCTGTAGGTGCGTCGGTGACCTCGATCAGCCTCTTTCTGGAAGTAGAGGATGAGGGGTCTTTTGGAACTTCTTCGGCTGATGGCTCGCTTCGGGTGACTCGAGGAAATTCAATTGATGTAGTCGACTTCTCGAATCTTCTCTTTGGATGGCTTGATGTCGATGCATAATGGCTTGCTTGGACGAATCTTCTGAGGAACCACCTCGTCGATCGGGTTGGAATCGTCACATGCCTCGCAGACATGCAACTTTTCTTTTCCTTCCCCTTCGAGGAAGTGCGCTTGGATGGGCGCAAGATGATCTCGATCGACGTTTTTTTTTTCGTCAGGTTCTTCCCTTTCTCTTCTTTTCCTGTGTACAGCAGCCTCTGTCTGTCCTGCGGTAAGCGAATAAGCTAGTAAAATGTTACATCATCTTGCTTGGCGAAGACTGTGCCGGTCATCAGTCGTAGCTCATTCCGTAGTGAAGTAGCGTAGCGATCTGCTTGCTGTGTGTTGTAGTTCATGCCTTCCTTTGCTTGTCGAGTCTTGTTGAAGCGGGATCAACACCTCAGCTTGGCTTGAGTGATGGATGTCACATGCTATCTTCGGTCGCTTCGCGAAGTGCCTCTGAGGCGAGCTAGGCTTCATGATTGGGTGAGGCTAGCTTGGTTCTTAGCTGTAGCGCACGTAGCTACGTAGCGATCTTGCTTGCAGCAGCCATATCTTTGAAGGGGATGGAATAGCTTGTTAATCTAGGTTTGTTTTATCCAATTGGGATGCTTGCTCGGCGGGTAAGGAGATAATAAGAAATGCCTGCCTGCTCAACCAATAGGGAGAGACGGTGCCGGCTTATATTGGGTGGACTGGACAACCAGCCATGCTAATATAAATGCTTTTTTTTTTCATTACAAAATTTGTATTTGCGATTTCATATACCATACTAACGGGATCGGGTCTCTAAAAAAGAGGTCCACTCCCGAGGAGCTGTCAAACCTCGACTGAAAGGGGAGAGAAGCTTTCGGCTTGACCACGGAGAATAATAGGGAGAAGGGCCAGGCGACATGCTTTCTTTCTTGTGATGGAGGACCCCTTCCATATCATTATGGATGAAAAGCCCCAAGGCCAACTATCCTCCACTATCCTCTTCTATAGACCCTGCATTCGAATAGAACCAGCGCTATGGCTTAGCCGATCTCTGCTACAGTTGTCTTATGCGCTTGGAAAAGACGGACTGGCAAGAGGAGTTAAATGGTGAATCGGGAAGCGTCGCCTTACACAACACACAGGAGGCGTTCGCGAGTACTCTCTTTTCTTTTGAGATTAAGTCGGGCCCTTGTATCCCCAAATGGATCTCCACTCCTAGTGTTTCACATCTAGCATGATTAGTTACTGCTTGGCTTACTCTTTCTTACTCTTTTATCCTCCTTCTCTATCAGGGCCATTACACTTCGATTCTATATAATGGGTCTGGGAACAGGATATGGTACAGAAGGTCGGTCTCCTTTTCCAATGCCCTAGCATGCTGGCCGACCCTACTCTACTCAGAGCAAGACAGCAGACAAAGCCCCCTTTAGGAACTGGGAACCGGGTAGGCTAGGTGGGTGTCTAATCCGCGTAGAAGCTCCTGGTCGAGTGTCTTAGATTAGAACTGTTTCTGCGATTTGTCCTGTTTGTGGCTCGATCTCCTGTCGTGTTTTATTTATATAGCAATACTCTCTTTAGGCCCACTCCAAGGCACAAAAGGGCATACTCCTACATCTGCGTATTCGAAGCCTGATTGAACCGCGGGTAGCTTGTATGATGCCAAAGTGAAGAAAAGAAGCGTCAGGCTCGACTGTTAGCGCTTCTCCCTACTTTAAAGTATAAGTAAGTGAAATCCCCATAAATGGAATGAAAGCACACCATTCCAAAAAGGGGCCTTGTTGTGTCCTAAACAGGCGAAGCTTGGTATCCATAAAAGGAGAGGCTTTAAGGCCCGATCAAACTTAGTTAGGCAGAATTCCATGCTTTACGCCCTAATAGAGGTCTGCAACGAGCCCTTGCGTTAAGTTGAGTCGGGCTTTACCCCTTTTCGTGCAACTAGAGCGCATGCCCCGGGCACCCTAATGAAATTGTTTCAACTGGTCTCTCTCTTGTCATCAGCTCTGATCTGCTCAAATGGAAACGAGACAAACTTTTTTGATATGTCAATGCCTCTGTCTGTCCCTGTTAGGTTGAAAATCTTAAACTGCTGCATAGGGCTTTCCTTTTCTGTAGAGCTAGGCAGAAAAGCTGAAATCTCTATACTCTCCATATTCTATATTCTCTGAACGACCTTTCTTTCCTGTCACATATATTGGCTTTGCCAAACCCAAATGGAATTCATTGCCCTATCAGAGTGAAACTCGACTCGCCCTATATAACTCATTTTGTGAAACAAAAGAATTACTGAGTCAGAGAACCATCGTTCCGGACTTTTCAACAGATAGCCCATTTCTTCTTGACTTCGTCCAGGAGAGAGGCATACTTTAAGCAACCCCACCATACGCTTCAGCTTTCTAAGCCTGAGTGCCCCAAAACACACCCCTTCTTGATAGGATTGGATTTCAATAAAAAGAAGTGCCAAACGGGGTGGGGATGGGGGAGTCTAGAGAAGCTTGCTCATATTGTTTTACAAAAAATTTCTTGGTAATTGCGCCTATAACTCAGATTTCTAATTAGAAACTCAAGGAAAAGTCAAAGTAAAAGAAAAGTAAGGCACGTGACTGCATTCCTAAATTCTATCTCTGGTTCCTTCACTGCTTCCCGAAACTGACCTGCTTACACTGCACTGCTTTTTCCAACAATACTGGAAGTGGGGCTGCCCTATAGATATATGGTCAAGCCAAGCAAAAAGGGAGTTCCCTGTTTGTATCCTATAGTCTCAAGAGTTTCTTTCATTTTCGATAGGAGAGAGAAAAGCATTAGCCAGTACCAGTACCTGAATAAGCAGCAGTTGTTTCGTGGAATCTCGAATTCTCAACGGGAATCCCCCTCTATTTTCATCTCGACATGAAAAGTCAGAGGGACTGAAAGACTCAGAAGGTTATGGTTATAGTGCGGGATCCGTTCCATTTGAATAGTTATAAAATCGAATCTACTTCTGAAAATAAAGACAAAAGGGAATCCACGGTGACAGAGAAAGATGAAGCAAAGAAAGCACATAGCGTGGCACCCCGTAACAATGGAATTGAGCTTGGCCCTGTCTCGGCTAAGCAGTTTCATCCTCTGCATGACTTCGTCATGACCTCTACATCTTAGGATGTCGGTATCGAGGAAAGACAGAAAGATGGGTTAATCAACAGTTCCCAACAGAGATAGATTTTGTGAATCTACAGACAGATATGGTTTTTGAACTGAGCCTGTTCCCACTCGTATACCATTAGGTAAAGAGGGTTTCTTTGGCTTCTGCACTTAAAATCAAAGTCCCTTCTTTCTCTTAGGGGAAGCCCAAAGCTAGCTATCTCTTCCTTGCTCGACTTCCCGACTTGCCTTCAGGAATCAAAGTGTTAGCTCGATGAATGACAGGTTTGCCTTGTGTTGGGACGGTAGGCAAGTTTCGGTACTCAGTTCCAGGCGGTTTGTTTTCCAGTAAGGTACTCAATCAAGCCGTTCAAGCAAGTGGATCGTAGAAAAACCACTTCTCTTGTGTGTCCCCCTGAATAGGCACCAGTCTCGGGGAAAGCGGCAGGGGCTTCGGCTGTTGGAAACCCGGACACTGCTCCTGCGCAATCAGAGAAAGAAGAAAGAAGAAAGGTAATCTATCTCGACATTCTGAACTTCGTTCCTAAAGCAATCACGGTAAGGTAAGTTCACTTCGGGAATCAATACAATAAGACCTTTTCACTCTTTTTCTCTATTAGTGTACCCCCGTAGTCTCCCGAAGGTGTATTAAGGGTCGTAGCTTTACCCGGACCGCAATTTCTGATGTGAGAAAGGAATAAAGTAAGGTCCGACCTTTTTCATCTAAGGGGTAAATAAGCTGTTAGGACCGAGGGCAGCGATTACATCCCGGTAGTCAGCAACAGCGGTTCAGTGTCAAATGAAAGCTAAGCGGGAAGGCTACTTCACTTCAGACAAGAAGGCGGAAGCTGCGGTGTCGGGTTCCTTCCTTTCGCCAATAGACTAGACCAGCTACTACTACTACGAAAAGTAAGAGCTCAAACTCCTAAGCACCACTACCACTACTCCTATAAAAAAAAAGTTGCTTGCTTATTCTCCACATTTCATTCGCTTTCCTTTCACATCGGTCTTACAAGGCCCTTTCTTTTTTCGGTGAGTTGCAAGGAAGAGGGGTTTTTTATGAGGATAGGTAAGGCAATATGTAATATTGCTTTGGGAGGAATTCGGGATCGGTCATCGAGGGGGTAGTGGATGGAGATGGCGACTACTAGGAGATGACAACTAATGGAGATAGCTTTCTTCTTTCTGCTGACTAATCACGCGGACTCAGAGCTAAACAACTATGACTCGTATGATTTGCTAACACAACGGATAGTTTCGAAATCTTTCTCGCCGGGTTCTGGCGCTGTCCCCCGAGTTCGCCCGCTGAATCTGCTGCTCGCTGAACAAGATCCCTTCTCAGCAATCAGTTCCAGTCCCTTGTCTTTCATCATTATGCATTCAACGCTTTCGAATGAGTCGGTTCAAGCAACTCATAAACCCAATATAAAAGTTTCACCCAGGTATACATATCCTTACCTCATCTCTGGTTCAGGACCAACCATGCACTCACAGCCACTACTTCTCTTCTTGGAGCCGGACACGTTTCGTGCTACGTGGCCAGCCTGAGGGGATGCAGGGATCATTTTTTGATTTATGCGCGCCCACAACACAAGGTGAAACTTTGAAAAGCACCACTTTGATCTTGATCTCAAACTCTTTTTGCTCTCTTCTTCAATGCTTTGAAGGTTTCCTGCTCACTGGCGAAATCTTCAATGTGAGGAGGGCAGTAGTCAAGTCAATCAAACAAATTAAAGGAACATGGCACTCGCTGGAATTCTGGAGTTACGAAGGCGGCGACATGGAACTTGTAATAGTTGGATGGACACGGCACGTACCTTCGTTCCGTATCTCAACATCTTGGGCTTGGAGGAGAGCTATAATTCTAAATTCTAATAATAATAAATAACATTCTTTTTTCTACAGTATTTGTTTCCATCCAACTTCATCCTATGCTAGCCATTTCCATGCCGTTCAACGCTCTGTTGTAATTACCAAACGGTTGTATACCCAATCCCCCGTCTTCCTCTTTCGAAATACGCTATTCCATGAGCCCCGTAAGGAAAGGAGTACATTGTCATTCCTCGATTCTCGGCACCATCGGGTCTGCTTTTTCCCAAACATCATCGTTATCTCAGCTCTCGCCATTTCAACCCATATCTAATGTAGCCCACAGCTCGCCCCAAACCCTACCCAGCTTTCCAGGCCATCCAATCTCCGTCATTCCACTTTAGCTCATCTCCAACCACCTCGCCCCTATAGCTTATGGGCAAATCCCATTCCCCCTTCGGCGACGGACGAGTATGCGGAAAGATTAAAGAAAGTTGAGTTGAGGATTTTTTGAGTAAGGCATTCGATAGAATGATAGCTATAGCTCGCTAGTGCTAGTTCATTTTTTTCTTGCTCGTTAGGGTTCATGTACTGTATCGTAAATTGGTAAATTGAAATCTGCTTTCACATATTATTATATATTAATATTATATTAACCCTCACAATCAATTCCTATATAGTTCCTAGATTCTTAATCTGGATGTTGGTTGAACCACTCGACTAATTTATAGAAAGATATAGCATACCTAAAAAAAGTTCAGCTCCGTCTCGATAGAAGTAGAGCAGTAGCAAAGTAAGTGCTAATGCCTATTGCAGAACGGATTTCCTATATAGGCTACTAGTAGTACACCAGGCACTCTAAAAAACTACTGGAATTAGTACACCTATCAATATCGAGAGGAATGGCTTTTAGGGATTCCTAAACGATAAATTGTGCTATTGTCTTTGGTATGCCATACCAGAACCAAGAAAATTAGCTCTGGCAGAAAAATCTTCTTCTTTTCCTCATAGAGGTCTCCTACCTTGACTTCTCTGAGAGTCGCTCTTATGCTTAGAAAGACTTTGCACTATCAGCCGTAAATGCGACTTTGACTTTGCATGGTCTTAATAAGCCATGTAATTCTGGCTGCTAAATAATTTTATGATGGCTACTGCTCTCGGATCTTGTCTTTTAAATTCGAAAATTTTATTATTTGAAAGTCGACTAAAGGAATTAATCTTTCTAGGAGAGTTAGTTTTAGTGGCGAATGTTTTCAGTCTCAACTCGTTACCTATCCATTGAATGTCACGCCGTATACCTTATCTGTGTTGGTTCCATGTTCTGTCTACGCCGACAAAAAGCCTCCTTTATTGTATAGAAGCGGCAATGGCTTGTATTTTAGCAAAGATAGATGACTAGAAAATCAAGAGGGCTTTTGACTATTGACTAGAAGAGGATGAGGATTTTGGCTTATGAGAATACTTGCTTGGCGTTGATTGGTATGGGCTACGAAGAAGTTAGGCCTTGCTAGCTTACCGGGTTCTCATTATATCTATTATACATTTATTGTAGCCGTTGAAATCTTTGTTTGATGCTCAACGCGGCCCGCAGCTTGATCGTACTACCAACTACCAGAAGCCTTCTTTCTGGAACTCTGTCCAATATCTATCTCTCTACTTTTCTACTTTATTAAATACATTACTATAAAATCAATCAAGGGATTCGAAGTGGCCAAGTCTTTAGCAGAATTGCCAACATAAGCCCACGGAGCGGTGGAGTTTGATCTTCCGGATCTTAATTAAGATTATTAAGATTATAAGGATTAAGATAGATGTTCAACGAGGGTGGACAATGTCTTTGGATGGCGCAGCTTTTCCAATGGGGAAATGTATAGTCTGACTAGTTCCTGACGATGCTTCTTTTCCCATTACAGTGAACCCAACAAAAAAAACGTGGCAGAAGGGACGACTTGTCCTATCGAACCATACTAGGTATGCCCGCCGGGTAGAGCATCCTGTATAGTGACGTGGGGATTATACTGTGAGCACAAGGGAAATGGAGGACTTAGGATGAGAAGCTCAAGCCGTTTCAGGAGTACTTTGACTTTGCACTTTGAGGAGTTGGCAAAATGGAAATGCTTATAAAAAGTCATGTACACCTTCTTTTGTAGAGCAAACAATCCGCTTTCGGTATAAGATTTATTACGAGACTCCTTCTTTCAGTGTAATTCCTCTTTATTCTGGAATGCTAGACAATTCTAGAATGATAAAGGGAGACCACTTTTAGGGAAAATATAATCGCATCGAAAATAACGTTCTTTGTATTCTTTGTATTGAGATTGCTTTAGATTGCCTTCCCTTCAGTTGAAGGAGAGAGGATTCAAATAAAAGGGATGAAGTTAGCACTAAGCCTTTTTTTAACAGATGAGTAATGCTTAATTACCAGACGAGCGGAAATCTGAGCTCATCAGCGCATTGCATTGAAATGAGAACTGCTAGGTTTTATCTGGGGAGAACTAATAGGCCTAGTATTCTTACTCATATTCTATATTAGGGCACTCGTGGGGAAAGCTCGTAGGCAAGGGAAACCTCGCCAACCCATTCTCTCGCTCCTTTAGATAGCTTTACCCTAGCACTTGAACTGGATTGGATAGGACTTTTTCTAAATAGGGAAAAAAAATCTTTCATTTTCTTTCTAGAAGCTCTTTTTTCTACCCTTCTAACTAGTGTCACTTGCTTGATCACTTCGGTGAGGGGGTTATGCCAGAGGGACAGCAATCAATTCACCGGGTAAGAAAAGTACAAATAACCTAGCCTTTTAGTATGACTAGACCCAAAAGATTGTATCACTATACCCATAACTAGTTGTCTACCTAGGGATATGCCATTTACGGGGAATAAGAAAGGAGCTAGTAGGATATTCTTACTTCTTACGCCAATCCTAGTACTGGTCTTACTTATTACTGCTATAAAAATTCTAACGGGTAGAATGATTAGCTCTTAGACCAGTTCAAACTCTTAGACAGGGTAGGACTACTATTGTTATAAATGATAGGCCTTTCACTTTTGGTAGCTCAGTCTTATAGAATATGCTATAGATTATCAAATACATCTTTCCTTTGCACTGAAAGCTGGCTAGCCTAAAATCTCTACTTGAACTACTGAAATGGGACTAGCAAATACAGCGACTGCAGGGAATGCCACCATTGTAACTAACTCACTCAATGCCAATTTTGAAATGCATTTCAATGTGCTTTCCAAAGATGTAAAGAACTGGCCTGCCTGAGAGTGGAACTTACCTTAAGATTCCATCCAGCATCCAGCTAGATGGGCGAAGGAAGGGGGGGAATTTTAGAAAGATAAACAAGACGGCGTACGGGTAGGTGAGCTGTAGTAGGTTCAAAGTCGGCAGAGAAAGAAATCGTTCCAACTAGGCCAGCATAGACGGAATTGGAGCTAGCCTTTTCAGAGGCCGGTTTCATTCTTTCATCGTGGGTAGACGGTCGCCGGGTATGAGCCCTCTGGTGGGGATGCGGCTTCTCTCGTTTCAGCATCTCGATCCGCAAAAGGAGTCAAAGTCCGGTGATTAAGCCTTTCTTTGAAGGCCGGTTGATGCCGGGCGAAATTAGCCTTACCAATTGGCCGATAACGAGTTCTTAATAGAAAGCACATAAGCCGGAAAGCAGCTAGCCACCTCTTCTTCTGGCACATATTCTATTATTCTATACCCGATTCCGCGTAGTTCAGTAGAAGATATCCCCTTTTGACCGCCTTCTGATTCACCGATCGCAAGTCACCACGCGCAAGCCATGAAGTCGGAATAAATGGTTCCTTAGTAAGCCAAGTCATCGAAGTCGGTTCGTGGTAAGCTCCTTGCTTCAGAGTCGTAGGTTAGGGAAAGCGGTTGATCGGCCGGTGCATCGAAATAAGGGCAGGTTGCTCGCGAAGGAAGGGGGGAGTCTTTGCAGCAAGACTTCAGTCAAGGAAAAGACTCCTTCCTCCTTCGTT
Source organism: Azadirachta indica (assembly GCA_022749755.1). NCBI lineage: Eukaryota > Viridiplantae > Streptophyta > Magnoliopsida > Sapindales > Meliaceae > Azadirachta > Azadirachta indica. The sequence goes on along the minus strand of JAGQDM010000070.1, from coordinate 3,786,203 downwards.
CACGACTCCGGTAATATTTTTGACTGCCTCCACAATAAGATAAAAAAGTCCTTGATTTCGCAGGATAAGTTTTCACCGGGGAGCCCTTGCCCTGTCTATTAATCTATTAATTAAGTAGAAAACTAGTCTTATAGGTGGGTTCTCTCTTCTCTAGATCTATTCAAATTCATCCCTACTTAGCTTTTGGATGGCTATACCATTCAAAGTGCTGCGGTGCCAACTCTTCACTTGGCAAGATCCGAGCTCTCTTCTCTTATTAAATTAATGCTTTGCACCCAAAGTAAAAGAGAGTCTTTTTGCTAATATAGTAACTAGAGCTTACCTTACTTATTTTAGAGCGTTCGTGCCCCTTGCGAAACGGTTCGCTCACTCCCTATATAGGACCATTAAGAAAAGAAAAAAAAGATAACTAGTATTGGGTGGGGATGGCACTCACTTTCTCTCCTGAGCTTGAAATAGAGAGGCTGGGCTAGGTGTCAAAGGGACTCCACCTGACGTAATATAACAAGTGGGAAAATGACATCTGCCTTGAATCCGAAGGGGCTGCCCAGACACCGAATTCACCCGGGCTTTTGAGAGCTTTTGAAAGGGGGAAAGAAGACGTCAGTAAACCGTCTAGGCAACTCGAGTTCACCAATGCCACAACGAATGCGAAATTACCCGACGTTAAGGCACCGATTTAATCTGGTTCAGCGTACGTCCTCGGCGACCGCAAGACTTGGAGCATGAAGTTTCTGGGAACTCTTCCGCAGAAAGAGATACCTTAAATCAAATCCACTTAGTAAGCTGACGTTCATGGGTCATACATAATCTTCTCCGACATGAGATAGAGTGAGGGGGCCATAGAACAAAACAAACTCAGCAAAGAAGGATCCGTATTCCACCTCAGAAAGTACTCCAACGGACATTCTCTTCTTTACGAACTTTGCTTACACTTAGCTACTTCAAATAAAGTCAAGCAAAGGTATTGCTTGTTTGCAAAACAAATGCCACTTAGATAAAGCGCTGCCCAGAATCAACTGCTATTGAATTTAAGCCAGAAGCGAATAATGCACCGAGAAGGGAGCCTGGTAAAAGGTTTCTCCCTTAGCCTTCTCCGCCACTACGAAAATAGCTACTAGCAAAGTCAAAGTAGCAACCCAAAACGCACGGGCAAGAACAATCACAATCCTCCGGCAGAAAAATAAGGTCACTTTACTCTGGACTTGTTTCCGAACTAGCCAATGCAACTAAACCCTTGTAACTTTCCCCAACTTCGAGAGGTTATCCCTTCTCCGCATCCGCAGATCTTTCCTGATTCCAGATCGCGATATAAAATGGAGTCTAATTTCCACCTAGGAGGATAAGTTGGGAGGGTGAGAAATAAAAGAAGTTATGCTCCGCTGCACTGCAATAGTTTGGAAGAATCCATTCTCTTCATTTCCTAGTATCATTCTTAGTGGGAGTAGATTTAGGTCTGAAGGAGTCCATAAAATGGAATCACCAACTAGATCCGTAGTAGTAAAAAGTTAAAGATACGAGGGTTATTGTTCATTCTTATAAATATTTTTTAAATAAATAGGCATCCCTCTCCTTTCAAACCTTTCCAGTAGTGTAAGGGTAATCCCTTCCTGCTAGCCCTTTCATTTCCTGGCGAGCTCCTTTTTAGCCAGTACCTATTTAAGCCAGCAGCAGTCTTTCCCAAGCACGCTTAATGGGGTAGGGATCCAGTTCCTTTCCAGTTCTTTCATTCAAGAAGTTCAGATGGCAAATGACTCTCTCACCTTAAGCACACTTAAAAAGAAAGTATGCCTATGGTATGGTTATTAGAAAGTACATAAACGCGTGCATTATTTATTAATTTATTATATATTATATAATAATTTATACCAGTTTGATCATTGACCTCTCTCATGCCGGCGTACCTATACCAATGAAACCTTTAAAGTAACTTATCCTCTTTAAATTGAAAGACTTTCATTCGGGTGCTATAAAATTCTTTCTCACTATCTTCTCAGCTCTTCTTCTTTTTCATCTAAGAAGGGATTAGACATTGGCAAGAGCCCTTAGCAGTCCTTGATCGAAGTTTTAGGAAAGCAAGACAAACCTTATAGAAAGTAAAGAAGAAATAGAATGTTCTTTCTTTTTTCTTGACTTTTAAAGTCAAACACTTCAAGCCTAGGCTAAGAGGGATTGGTTAGTTCCTGTCCCGATCCTCTTCTTTTTTCTTTTGCTTTCCCCTCTGCTAGTCTGAAGAAGAGCTCATAGGCGGATGCAGATCTTCCTCTTTTGTTGACTCACTTGCTAGCTTTCCAACTGGAACTACCGATTATACGACTAAAAAAACTTCATGTCTTCCTATAGTACGAAGCGAAGAAAAGAGAAAGTTTATTCTCCTCCCGTGAGTGGTTCTTCCCTGACTTAGGATCTGAGAAAATCAAGTAGATGAGATGCCCCATAAGAGGTTAGTTATTGACTGTAGGTTAGGCTGGTGCCCCTGCTCGTACATTAACAATTGCCTTCTTCCAAGAGCTCCTTATCTGTGCGCATTCTATTACTATTCTTTGACTATTGAATAAACCTCCCCCAGAACTATCTAGCAGCAATCAGTCCCTCCCTAACAGGGAAAAAGGCGCAAACAGCTTACTCGATTTCTTCAAGTAAGTGTCACAGATGATTAAATTGCTAGTCCTCCAACCCCAACTACAGTGGATGATTAAAGAGTTATCCAATCTGGAAGAACTTATGATTCTAAAACAGCAGATTCTGGGCATTCATCTGTAGCTGTAACTTTGACAACGGTTATTTAATTAACCGGATGTTCACCAAAAGAAAGAGCTTCCCCTTGATCTCTGACCATCAATATAGACAATTCAATGTTTTCGATAAGTTGAATTGTAAATGTCAGATTGATCCTCTAGATTTAGTTACTTTTAAGAGTTCTATTTTTTTTTTAAGAGTGGACTAAAGGAAAAGAGCTCCTACCCGCTTTAAAGAGGTTTTTATCGAAGAAATTTATTGCACGAGAAAAGGTAGCTAATATTTTTAGCTTCCGGATCCATTTGCCTTTAAGCTTCGTTTTGCAAGATTCGTCCCAGACCTTTTTTAATATTGTCTATCCCTGTCCTGTGGTTTGACCAAGTAGAAGGGCAGGTCCTTTGAACCTTTCGTAGTCTTCACTTCAGGACTTAAACCACTTGACTCAGTAAGCTCCTTCATGCCCACCCTATGGACAAAGATTTGTTTCACCATAGTGGCGATATCAGCCCAGCAGGACAAGCGGTAGCTTGCGTAAATAGCTGATATCAGGGACGGCAGCTCACCAGCCTGTGAAGCCTATAAGCAAGCAAATCAGGAGGCAGATGTCTCTAAAATAGGAATAAAAAAGCTCATCCCAAAAGGGGAGAAAGCTTTTATTATGTCTTTCCCCAAGGAGGACTTTAGACCATCCTCTAACGAATAACGAACCAGAAAGAAAGCTCGACCAAGGGTGCGCTTTTAAAGCACATTAATCAGGCTGTGATGTGCCTTTATCTTCACCGGTGGATTGGCATACTTCTTTTTCATTTTTGTATGCGATTCCTGCTGTTCGTTACCAGTGAGTGTAGCATTGATTAGTTATATAGTCTTGAGAAATGGTTGAGCATCGCAGTAGAATAATATAGAATAATGTCGAGCATCTTTTCGCTATGCTATGATAGCTTCCTAAATTCAGAGCGAGTTTCAAACTATAGGGTAGGGGCCTTTCGTCTTAAATCAAATTGCTTACTCAGATCTAGGCCTATTGGATTGGCCAGCTTTCCTGGCCTGGGCTTAAATAGCTCTGAGAACTAGTTTCAAAGGCTTTCTTGCTCCTCTTGCGAGAACCTTTCATCCGATCTCTCTTTCACCCTTTTTAGCATCTAGCGAAATGCTTGCTATCTTTCTCAGTTGCTTTCCTGTGGGATATACTTTGAATCAAGTTCCTTTCCTGGTTCTAAAAGTGAAAGCTCTATCACAACAAGTTCCTTTCCTGCACTACTCATTTACGTCTTCGATCCAAGCTCATGGAAAGGAGTCTATTTTCTGAATTCCTTCTTTTGTCTACGCTAAATGTACAAAAATGGAGAGAATAGATTGATTTGTGGTCATATCTGTTGAATAACTCTGCTTCCAATTCCATGCCCTGGTTATTAGGGACTGATTTGAATCTTCTTTCTAATAGCACAGAGAGTGCTGGAGGTGGAAGCATTTTTGAAATCCACAGGAATTCCGTTCTTTTATTCAGGAAGCTGGTCGGGAATAGTTAGAATGGCAGTACTCTGACTTTGTGTAATGGGCATCAACGAATTTGGCAAAGGTTGGCTAGGCTTTTGCTTTCTTGCAGTTCTCCCCTTCACATCCATCTCCAAAACAAAGAACAAAAAGGTGAAACTTATTTCGTATAGCGTATAGAAAGAAAGATGTGGGTTGTCGGGTTGAAAGAAGAAGCAGCTTTCCAATCTTCCTCTAGAAATTCTCTTTTGAATGGACATCTTCAGATATAGGAATAAAAAAGCCGACTTCAGTCTTGCCAACCCCTCCGCGAAATAACCCAGGCGGAGCCAGTTAACATGATAACTGCTGAAGAGGGCAAGGAAGATTGGCGAGAACCCTTCTAAACTACCTCCAGCACGGAAGGCTACCTGAAGACCGAGCTAAACGGGCCGAAGTACGAAGACTAGCGCTTCAGTGTGCCTGTGCCAAGGTGAAGTTATCAAGTTCATCATAGAAGGGAGAATCAGTCCGGGCAAGACAGTGCACGGTTGAAGTCCAATCAGCTCGGTCAAGGCAGTCCGTTTTAGTTTTATATATAGTACCAATCCGGGCCGGGATGGAATTACTTATATAAAGTTAAAGTATAAAGTAAAGTATAAAGTATAACCTCGCTCTCTCATTCCGGGAGGAAAGCCAAGTCGTCGACTGACCGATGGGATTGAGTGATTGACTGAACGATTTCTTTCTTTAAAAAAATCTCGTACAATAAAGAAAGTTTTTTTGTCCTATCCTATATGTTCATCCTTTTTCCATGCCAAGTCTAATCTCTAAGATTGATTCTGCTTTCCCGTCGATTTCAGTTCTCTTGAGACTTCTGTTCCATACCTTCCAACTCGCTACTACCTTCCCTATCGCTTATGTGGGGCTAAATGCCTCTGCCTTAGTCCTGAGACGAGAACTAGAACTGCAGGCTTTCATGCATGAAGGGAGTCGTTAGACTGACTCTTTTAGTCAATGAACCCAAGCATCAATCCAAATAAAGAGAGTTTGATTACTTTAGCAATAGTCATAGCTTCTATAACAGGAACATATCCCTATCTTCCAACTCAGTGATTTCATACCTGCCTCACACTCCTTGGACAGTCTCGCCTCTAGGCCCCTAACCTTAGCCTGGAAGCTAAGCCACTCCGTCCCTCTCCAACCAGTCGAGTTACTACGTCCCTTTCCCAGAATCAATCTACTAATTCTTCTTCGCTCAACATAGGTTCATGTATCGATCAGACCCGCTACCGCGCCTCTCCCGTTAGTCACATTGAGAGGAGCGTAGCCTGAGGTTCGAAGACGCTAGATATAAGCGATAGAGTCACTAGCTTTCGAGCTAGGTATGAAGTCACAAGCCAAGTAAGCAATTCTCTGTGCCAAGGTTCCATTAATAAACTCACTCTATCATTCTAGTAGCTTGGGATAATGAAAGATGAAATTAAGGAATATCCAGTATCCAGGCATAAAAGACGGGCTTGGATCAAACAAGAGGCAATGCAATTGTTGGACTATCTTAAGCTTGACTTTGAGCAGATAGTCCGTAGGAATAGTACAAAAACGAAACTTCAGGACTGCTCATCCTGACATTGCCTTAGGCTTGCTGTAACAGTCATGCTACCTTCACAGACAGGGTATGGGGTTTCAATCCTATCTTCCTTGAAGGCCTTAAAGAAAGAATCATTACAACACCTAACCCAAGTACTCTCATGATAGTAATTCAAAAGAACCTTTGGGTAAAAGTAAGATCGTTCTCTAAGAGTTTGATCATCGAAAGCGGGGGAAAGCACAGAAGGACTGTGTGAATCCAACAATAGGATAGCTATTTGAGAAAGAAAGTGGATACTTGTCTCTTTCATACGGGGGGATTGGGAAAGGTTTTCCTTATTAAGATAAGACATGGGGAAGTCAGCCTGAGGGATAGATCCCTATAAAGAATAAAGATAAGGTGTAAAGACTCATAGTCCAGAAAAGGGTTTAGAACTCTATTTCGAGATTACTGGTTAAACGATATTCTTTCATCAATCAGATGTATGGGAAAGCAGTGAATTCCTTTTGTCTATCAATCAATTCCTAAAAAGGTAGAAGTCTCCTTCTATTTCAATGATGACGATCTAGTGCCTAGGAACGAGGGCCCACCCTTTCATGAACAAAACCTAATAGCATATGATGCGATGCTCTTAGAGCAAAAGATAGAGCAGCTTCCATAGGCCGAATAAAGGGGAAAGGGCAAAATAACCTAGAAAAGTCTGCGGATGAGACGCCCGGAATGGAAGAAATTTTCCAAGTAGTCAGACCGTTCCCAAGCTAGATATTTCAATACCGCCCAAAAAGACTAACATATTTCATAACGTTGGTCTCCTTAGAATGACTTCCAATATGTAGGCTACGTTACAATACTAGTGACTTCGTACCATTCTGTCTCCAATACTCGCCAGTCAAATTTTTTTAAAAAAAGTCCAAGCCCATTGGAAAAGCGGAAATAGGCATAAGAAGAGCCGAGTAAGGACTGGTAAGGTTCCACATTCAATCTGACAAGATTGAAGTTTAGGAGAGTCCATATGATGGAACCATTAGTGCACCTCTCGTATCTTATTTATTTATGGTATATGCCATAGTAGCCCCAATCCCAGGTCTATTCTTTTCCCCGAGCAATTATCCAAAGCATTTAAAAAGGGAATACCTAGCCGATTCTTCTTAGATAGTGATAGGAAGTCAAAGAACCTAGTCAGTGAGAGTTGGACTCTTCTTAAGTTCAGATGGCATTTGGTACTAAGACTAAGAGGGTATTGGTTTTATGTCTCTTCTTTTCCTTGCTGCTTCTTCTTTGTGTTCAGACAGTCTTTATATTAAGATATAGGACCCTTCCTTACTCTATTCTTATGGAAAGTGTTCAATACTCATTTGGATACCTAGAAGACGTAGGACTCATGAATGCATTTATTTCAAGCATACCTTTCTTGTATTATGGGATAGTTATACTAACAGCACAGTGGGAGTTGTAAATGATAAGCTACTATAGACTATAGACAGGGCATTACATACCTGGAATAGGTATGCCTTTTGAGACTGTCTTACTATCACGAATACTTTTTCTTAGTATAAAAGCTAATGAGATTCAATACACTCTCATTTTTCAAGGAATCAGGAATCAAAAGAAGTGTAAAGAACCACATATAGGACGGGTCAACAAGTGCTCTTTCCAAGAATTTCAACAAAACTGGTTAACAGTGAAAAGAGTTTTGACTAGATAATCCATAATTCTAGGCTATTAAAGCGTGCTATTCATTGGAATTTCATCAACGAATGTATTTTTAGGATTTCTAAAACCACCTCTTACTCTTATGCAATCCGTATCCAAGGCCAAGGGAAGGTTGAGTCGTGCTAGGGACGATCTAGAGGCTTTGTCTCATCCTAATGAGAGTTCAATTGTCCCATGGTTCTAAGTCAATGGGAAGAGATGGATCTATCCAGTAGGATAAGTCTATCACTCTACCCCAGGGAAGTTCTACGATTTTATCTAGGTTTCCTAGATGAAGGAATGAATAATTATGAAAACAGTATACTATAGAAATATACTGGGTTCTAGTGTGTTTTCAAAGCTTTGTATGTCCCTTTCTATGAGTTTTAAGTAGATTCCCTACTAAACCCTGACGGAACTTAAATGCTGAAGAAAAGCCAGCAAGAATCTAGATTCTCAAAGGCTCACAACCTAGTTTTCTCTTTTGTCTATAGATCCTATACATTTCTCGTTTCATAGGTATTTTTTCAGCAGTTAAGAATCTAGGATAGCCTATTAGGAAGGCTTAAGCACAATTAAGGTTTTAAGATTAAGATAAAGTACGTGTGTGAAAACCCAAAAGATCAGTACGGAGTGAGATACTTTAGAGTTCCAGTGTAGCTAGATAAGATAATAAGATAACTTGTTCAAAATTATTATGCCTAGGAAATAAGGGATATCTTGGTATGTATAGAACCACTAAGCTTGGAAGTTAATAAGAGAGAACGACAATCAAACTTATCTATGAAGACAGCCTAAACTCCATCTAAGAAACCTAAGTAACTTCCTGCATGTGGAGATAGGGAAAATTTTCTTGTCCAAAAGTCTCTCATCTTCTTATCGGATAATAGTAATAGGTTCAGATGCATTTACAACATGACACATGCTAGAATTGAGTAAGTACATAAAAATCCCTCTATAGCAAGTAAAGTCATAAAGTAACTTGAATGCTGTAGACTTCCTCAATCTCTTTTCTTTCCATATATCAAAAAAAGAGGAAAGATAGAAAGAAGCGGTCTAAAAGTCTTTAGTAAACCTTTCCAACTAATCCAACTAAAGGTACCTCCGTATTTTACTGCATAAGGTATATTTCTGAACATGACTTTCCAGTCACTAGTGTAGACAGGTAAGATAGAGTCGTAGAAAGACCCGTTCACTATCCTTTAACACAAATACCAGTTTGCAAGAAGGAAAGAGTTAGAGAATAGATAAAATGCTTGGTTGGGGAGTCAGTCAACTAGTTGTCCTAAGACGTCCCCTATAATATAAGCTTTGAATGTGGGGTCGAGCTAAGATAGAATACCTGACAAGGTTCCAGATAAGTTTTGACTTTCGAATACTCTATTTATGAATAAGTGTTAACCCGACGGACAGTGTCTAATTTGTTTGAATCATGTATCTCTTGTCGAATGGAAAATGGGATGAATAGGTTAAAGCTAAAGCATGGTAGTACTTAGTAGACTAGACATAGAAAAGGTTCGCTTATGGAGCCTTATTAAGTAGCAGCTTACTATAGTAGTATAGTTACAAATCTCTCTTTTTATCATTATTCCAGTTCCGACTTTTTTTTTAACGGGACTGATAGGCTTTAATTAAATCTAAAAAGACTTTCACTGAGCTTAGTGCGTTCAAGATTAGGTGCGTTCCAAGCTTTGTCCAGTATAAGGAATATCTACTCAAGAGCTAACTTTTCTTTATATTTAGTTTGGTATTGGTAGCCCTTCGCCCTAGTTCAAGAAGTTAGTCTAGTCTATTTCCCAGTAGCGATTACTCCAGAAAAGAAAGTCAAGCCTAAGGTGAAGAATACTTAGTCCGAACATACGAGACATTAGTCTATGAAATTTCTCTATCCACCAAGTCCTATGGAACTAGCGCTACGACTCGCATTAGTATAAATATAAAAGCCAGTCCCTACCTTCCCTGATGTCTCAATGAGATAATGTAGCCCAGATAGATTCGAAAAGTAGGATATGGAATACTCTATTTTTCTGGTCTTACCTTACTAGAATGTCTTGACTGTCCTAACCGTGCTGAGAGTTTACATACATAGTTGTTAACTTGCTCTCTTTCCTATTGATCATTATGACTAAAAAATCTGGCATCACGTCATCTCTATGCCGCCTCTGATGTATTGATAAATGATAAACGATCCATTTCCCTTCTGGCTTTCTTTCGACTTCGCTCTTACGCCTTATCCATCGGTTTGTTGTTGCGGAATAAGCAATCTTTGAAGAAGCAAGCCCATCACCTTTAGGGAAAGATAATCTATTTATATATGAAAAAATGGAATAAATGGAAATTTCGATCCCACCCTAAATATCCCTCATAACATAAGCCGGTATATCTCTTTAATGAGTGTACTCAGCAATGAGTGCAGGAAAATGCTCCAGCTCCAACTGTTAGAGATAGTGTGAGTTGTAGTGTATCCTTTGACCTTCTTTCTTGAATGTTCTGGCCTAAAGATAACTTCTTTTCTTGCCTTCATCGCACGCCCTTATGAAGATTTCCATTTGAAAGCACGATTTAGTCGGGAATAGAAAATTATCATTTTTTACCCTTGACAAAAAAAAAACTAAACTAAATTGGCGCAGGAGCACCCCAAAAGGCAATTTTTTGTTCCCATTGGTATTGGACAAATATTTAGTTTGTTGAGCCATGAAGTAAACCTTCCCGTGCTATTCAACTAATAAGTTGTTGTAGTTGCTTGCTTACGCAATTTTTTTATTAGCCCAGAAACTTGCTTTGCTTGGACAACCCGATTTTTTCCAAAAAGGAAGTTGTAAAACCTATCGCATCTTCTATAATAAAGTTCAGTGCTGTCGAAAAACCTCCAGAACTTATTTTGAACTTTAGCAGAGTAGAGGGCTGTAAATGTCACTCGAACTGGCTGGGACCTTCTCGCTTCGATTCGAGACTTAGTAACTCGTAATTCCATTCCTCATTAAAAACCTTGGCTATGCTATTCGCCCCGCCCTTCTCTACTCTTCTGCTCTAACTTAAAAAGTTCAAGTCAAGTATAACCCCTACCTGCTCGCCTCTTTTAGAAAGGAAAGCATAACTTCGGACCTTCTATTGTTAACATCGACTAGACAGTATAGGCTCTGGCAACTTTCAAAACCTCCAACGAGATTGTCAGTCAGCAGATCTATGACAAAGCTCCTTGTCTTCTCTTTCTCGATCCAAAGCGTGGAATCATTTAAGCCATACCGCTTCACAAGGTCCGGGCTGGCTCCCTTCTTAATATAGATTAGATTATCCAAGATTTCTAGCTTGACTGGACGGAAAAACCCCTGCTACGTCGGAACAAGCGAAATCGAAATGTTGCGATACATTGCCTTTTATTTACCTTTCCTCATTTCCAAGTTCAATTCTTCTTCTAGGTACTTTGCCCTGTGGCGTAAAAGCCCTTATCAATGCAAGATTGCTATCAACCGGCTGTAAGGATTTCCTTGTGACTATCTGATAAATAGTACAAAAAAGTCGTGACCCAAAGACAAAGAAAGTGAGCTAGCTAATTAGTCGGGATAGGATTTGTCTGCTTTGGTCATGAATCTGCCATTAAAAGGCTTCTTCTTGAAAAGAATAGTTAGGGGAGATTTTCTTTATGGTGGTTCAGTGAACTTAGTTTCCTTTGCTCGTGAGTCTTTCTTTCCCTAAGCTAGCTAGTTAGAACTTTTGAGAAGTAGAAGCCCCCAACCCCTACCATCAACCGTAGCAGGGCGCTTTACATTCCCGTGCGCAGCGGAGTCGGCGATTCCTTTCCCGGGCCCGGATCGTGGGTGAATGGTATTCTATTCCACAACCGCTTAAATCCTGGTAGTTTTTCTGAGCTTCTGTAGTTCTAGTTAGCCTCCGGGCCAAGCTAACGACCCGAGGAATTCGTCTAGTCGATGCGAATTCTTTTGATCCAAATCCCTATATAATGTGTTTCTAAATAAGTAGGCCAGAAACGTCCTAACATACGAGTGAGAAGACAACCCTCGTTGAAGAACTTGTGTAACATTAAGAGATTTTAGACCCCAAGGTGGAGCACCTACGCACAAAGGAACACACACTACCAGACGCCTAAGAACAAGGAATCAGTAGATACTCTAGTCTAGCCTTGCTCTCTGTCCTTCTATCTCGATCAAAGCCCCGGTTTGAAGAAGTGGGAGGACCTAGCCTGGTTGACCCACTACGCGCTAAGAAGCAGACAGAAGGCAGGGCGTTAAGCAGAATCCTGAGCTAGTGGTAGTGGCTCTATTGACTATAGCCGTCCCGATGTGAAATCTAGTATCAGTAGACGCAGATGCAGATCCTATCCCCTACGGAATAAAGCTTGAATTTCGGGGTTGGAATCTCTCTTTAAGCTTTTTATACGGCTGTCATTATTATAAAGAACCTAAACCGAACCGAAAAGAAAGAACCTCCTAAAGGGTGCTCCACCCACTTATTCATCTATTCAGGACTTTTTTATCTTTATGCTACGTCCATATCTCGAAGTCTATTCGTCACAAATTGGAGCCTAAGGTTGATTGATTGCTGCATCTTTCTCGGGTACAGTGATGATCATAAAATAAAAAGGCTTCCGATTGACTGCGAAACTGTGGGGATCACTTCGCTTAGAAATCCTTTTCTAAAGATGAAGGAAATCAGTGCACTTACTTAGTTATTCAATAAGGAGAGGAGTACCGGCGAAATGGTTTAGGAAAGGAAGTGCCCTCCCTAGCCAATGCAGACCAACTTAGAAGGGAATCCACTTGTCCAATGCTTGTTGAGGGTTAGATATCCGGAACTTACATACTTAAAAGCGGAATCCAAACCTTTTTCATTAGTCTTTCGAGCTTTGTCTCATCACTGGGATGAAAGCATCCGTAACTGTAAGGCAAATAGCAGGACGACCGACCTTGCTCAGTACTAAACTTACCGATGTACGAGAGAATTCATTCTGTCCTGAATCTCCTTAGCTTAGTAAGGGACCCTCGCCACTTTATTACGCTATTTGCGGGTTTAACATCCTTTTCAAGGGTACCGCTAAGCTAGTCAGAACCAGAGGCCGCAGAGGAAGTACCGTCCAAAGTCAAAAATGTGTCTGCCCTTTAAGCAGTGCGTGGGGAAAGAGAAAAGGAGAGAAGCCCCCGATCAAAAGGAATAGGGCTGCCCCTAGAGGGTCTTCCATCAGTCGTAGTTCCTGGGGTCCATCACCCTCAGCGCGGTTTCACATCCTTTAGTCTCGCAGTTCAAGCAATAGTACAGGAGTGGGAAGGAGAGAAATTTTAGGACGGAAAGGAAAGGGGAGTACTTCAACTATCAGTTTTGCATCCCTTCTTTCTATTAGGAAATTTCCCGGTGACAGAGCTCTTATTATATCAGCGGGGTAAGAATTGTGAGCTATAGGCTCCTCTGCAATAAGCAGAAAAAGGTCCATTCCATAAGGAATGGACTCCTTATGGAATTTGCATATGAGACATCCCTTTTTAGAGGACCAGGTCGAAGAGCAGAAGACAGAAAGTAAGGCACTAACTCCTTTTATTCGGCACTCGACTCCGAGATTAGCAGAAGAAGAAGTGCAGGTATTCCAAAGCAGCCAAACAAGTCTTTTTCGGCATCTAAGCGGTCGGGAAGAAAGGCAGAAGCATACGCCGGACCAGAACTAGTCTTTCCCTTGGCCGGAGAGCAAAGCAAATAAGCAAGTCCTTTCCAAACAAGCAACGGCCCGAGCGCGCTAGCGCGAAAGCCGTTGTGCGTTAGTACGCACATCCGTTTTCTTGCTGGAGCTCTTGGCGGTCTTTTAAGCAATTCAACTCTTATGGCATTAGCCTCAGAGGGGGAGTCAGGCATTTCCCGCAGTAAGACATGCTCCCACTGGACGACATGCGGATAGAGAAGAGTGACTAAGTTAGGGCTCTTGGGGACCCTGAATGTACAAGTTTTGAATCCATCTTTTCGTATGTTGCCATCTCAGCGGGGAGGAAGACACACAGGTCGGGCAGTCTATAATGTCTAAGCTGTTGGGAAATCGATATCAGGGAAGGACGCATCTCCAGCTACCTCTCATAGGGCAGTCGGGCATTAGGCGGGGGAGAAAGGAAGGAACGAAGGAAGGAGACTGAAAGCAGAGAGAAGCGGGGAGGTCTTTCTTTTCCTTATCTGACTTCTGAAAGAAAGAAAAGAAAGAATTACAACATAAACGAGTAAAGTAAAGTAGTAGCAACGGTCGATGTAATTGAGCTCGGCTTAGCACTCTTCAGCAAGCACAGAATAAGTCTATGAAGCGAGACAAAGGCCAAAGAGCACGAGACCTAGAGCAAGAGAGAAGTCTAAGGCTGTCTTGTATAAAGAAGTCTGCTAGTAGGATCACTAGTCTTTTTTTCTAGGAAAGAGATTTCAAAAGAGAGACTGATTCCAATCTGCCAAAAGCTTGTCGAGGTGAGCAGTCTTACTTCTTATGCTATTGCCCGGCTCAATGCTCTCTCTTCGATCAGTAAGATTCACCTCATACTCCTACCTATTGCATTTCCTTACCTTCTCATCTAAGTATACCGCCTATTGCTTGCATTCCCTTATTCCTTATAGTCATACCTTGCCTTGTATGCTAAGTTATTGACATAAGCTTCCGATAAAAGGAGGGTCTATACCCACCAGCAGCCTAATAATCCGATTCTAAGCTTGCAGTGGATATGATTAAGGATAAGTATTACTTTCTTTAAGGCTTAAGCCTTGCCTAGTCGCTACAACTTGACTTTTCCTCCTTGCTCTCAGGCTACCTAGTTATTGGTCTTGAAGAGGAAGGAAGAAGTGATTCTTTCATACCATAGTCTACCTTTTCCAACTAAGTGATTGAAATAGCTTTCTTAGGGTCCATCCTCTTTCTAAGAGTTGGGCTTATGCCAGTAGGATGAGTTAGTCTGTAAACTAACTACCTTAAGAGTGGTCTAAGAGGGTCAGTGGTATAAGCAAGAATTCTTCCTGGGATTGATGACCTCCTTGCATGCCCCATATCCTCCAGCCCCTTCGTCGCTCCTTGCGTCCAAAGCCCCCAAAGCTGAGCCACTTTCCAGAGAGAGAGAAAGCCTATTACCAATCTTATAAATATTCTTTCACGTAAACCCCTCCCAAGTCATTCCATTCCTTCCTGAACCATATCAAGGTAAGATATTCACTCTTTCAGGTAAGGCTCTAAGGCTAAGGAATTTCATATACAAGGCGCGAGTAAGGGTGGGGGAAGACCAATGCAATACCACCTTCGACAGGGAAAGGCGAACCCGAACCACAGAAAGAAGAGCTTCTTCTCGGTATCAATGACTCACTTCTAGGCAAAAGAAAAAGAGTGGACTTGCCGCTATTGGTTCTCTTTAAAGATCCATCAACTCAAAGAGAATGATTGTCGGAAGTGACTTCGATAATACCTTGACAAGAGTCACTCGCTTCTTTAAGCCTTACCACCAACAGCAGTTATGCCGACAGTGGCAAGAGCTTCTTCTTGTTCTTCACTAATTCCGGCTAATTGGCCTATGGTTGATAAACTCCTAGTGCTAATCTCTCTAAGAAGGAAGAGCCGATTCGTAAGCCTAGCCTATCTTTTCTCCTTACACTCTTTGATAAAGGAGAAGGCGGGGGATCAACAACTACATCGAAGACTTCTCCGACTAAGCGATGCGGAAATGCGAACACACCTCTTACAATAGGATCTCCCTTCACTTCAGGAGTTACAAAGGATCAAATCAAGCCTACGACTTAAAGAAACTATCGGGAATGGGAACACAACCACATAAGCCACTTCCCAGACTGCCAATCCTTACAACAAGAATTTCAATTGTAAATTTAAAAGGCTCTTTCCACACCGCTCATCCAGGGAAGAAAGAAAAGTAAGCACTTGCTTCTTTTTCTGGTACAATAAAGCAAGAATCAAATGTTTTAGAGCCTTCTTGACACACAAGAGTGAGTCACTTCATTCGGAAAAGAAGAAAGAAGGAGGGAAAGCAGTTTTTCTAACCAAAGTCAAAGCAAATGCCCCAACATAAAGGCTAGGGGATGGCTTGGAGTATCAGTTGGAGGTTGGAGGACCTCTTAACTCGAAATCGAATATTCAAGAGACAAAGACAATAAAGTAAAGGATCGGGAATGCACATCTAAAAGGAAAGCCCAGAACTGACTGACGATCGTGAAGCGAAGGCGCTTCTGTCCTTCTGTCATTGCATGCGTGACGAAACATCGTAGATCAGTTGGTCGAGAAGGGGATTTCCTATTGCCGAGTGGGGTGGTTGAAACTACCTCGTATGTATGAAGAAAGCAATGAAAGCAGCCTCGGAGGAACCGGCAGAATAGATCTAAACCAATCAGAGGTCCAAGGCCCATCAGGGATCGGGGCACCAGTGTAATTCCTCATCTCTAAGTAATTGGTTGTAGTAGGTGAGGAGGTCCTTCTCTAATTTCATGAGGAAGTCAAAATGTATATGAGTAAGGGCCCGCTGGATGCCCTCTAGCCGGGCTAAGGTTCGGCGCTTGTTGTGAGTTACCGAAAACTGCCTTATTCCAATCCTTAACCGCTACTGTTAAAGTAAAGCTGAGGTTGCAGAAGTGAGAAGTGATGGAATGGCCACTTGAACGGATGGACTTGAAATCTACGCACACGCCTAAGTTCAACTTCCGCCGGAGAGGAAGATTTTCTATGAATATAAAGAGTTGCACTAGCGAGGCATCTTTGGTTTTGGCATAGCTCTGTTCTGATGAGAGCGAGGGATATTGCTCTAGACAAAAAAAAAATCCGGGGGCGGGTCAAAGATCTAGTTAGCATAAAGCTTTTGAACGGAGCCTATAAAGCAACTAGCACCACAATCGGTAAATCGAGGGACGGGATTCGTACTGGAAAGACTTTTTCGATCCTTTGTCCACTAGAAGTGATTAAGGGTCTGCCCAGTTAGAGTTTTGTTATTTCAAAAACTATTATTATATTAGCCAAAAGGAACTCTTTTGATCTTCCAGTTCCCGGGTGGCCCACTTTCTTACTTGTCGCAACCGTCTCTCAATTGCTAAATCATCAAGGAAGTTCTCAAGGATTAGAGCGATGTCCTTTTTTTTTCTTTTTTTTTTTTACTGTTGTCAACTAATACATTAGGGTATACAACCAAGTTCCCTACGAATACAAAAAAAGTTCCCAAACGATAACAAAAAAGAGTTCCAAACCCGCCTTAGTCTCAAATAGCCTGAGATACGATACCGTAAACGAAAAATCGTAGTTGCTCCGAATGGAAGGTAATATGCTTACACAGGGAGTGGACGATCTCAAAGAGGCTAGGCCAGCAGTCTAGGTAGAAGCATTTTTTTTTTTTCCAGTGGCCCTAGATGGATGCCTTTCGACTGGAAAAGTTGATATACCTCGCCCGCCTTACGAAGACTTTCTATAATACTAAGGCACCCATATTCACAAACTACTATGTTGTAGTCATGCATGAAGCTGTTTTGACTATAGAACAGAGGATGGAGTAACAATAACATAGAGAACAGCTGCGCTCTACAGACAAAGTCACCAGGGAACGAACAGAGGGAAGGCTCCTCAATAAAAAATAAACCGCAGGGTGCCAGTATAGCTGGGGACTTCTCCAATATTTCAGATTTTAGATTAGATTGACGGAACAAGCAACGGATTGATTCGAACTTAACTTCATGTATGATTCTTTACTCACCTTTAGGAACATTAAGAGTAGGAAGATGGATCGTTCACGCCCCGGGTCGCTTCACTTGTCATTAAGAGTCTTATTTTCTTCTTTCTTTAGCGGTCAAGGAACTCAACATCTGATCTCCTCCTATTTCAATTAATAGAGTATTCTAAGGTATCATATCAGGTAAGCAACAAATAGCATATATAGGGATATCATCTACTGTAATGAAAGAGATTCGGTAACAAGCAGCGGAACGGACAATTAGATTCTTATTTTCTTGAGTGAAGTGACGGGAAGACTTAATTGACTGAAAGCAGAGCAAGCGATTTCAATCCTCTCCCTGTCTTCAAGACAGGTGACCAATAAGAAAGAAGCAAGCAATTGAAAACCGAGAGGAAAGAAAGCTCAAGCTACTGCTTTTGTTTTGAATATAGTTGCAAGTGAGTCGACGGATAGGGAAAATTCAATTACACTGGCGATATCATTAGTATTCCCTGTCTGTAAGGAAAGCAAAGAAAGCGGTCACAGTACCTCGCTCTTCTCTCTATCATAGAAAGAAAGATCTCCCCAGGTAATGAGAAGCCCTAAGAAAGTAGCTGTCTAAGAAGAGTAGGAACCCTCAGGATTAGAATAAAAGGGAGTGAGCTTAATCCTCAAGCAAGAGGTCTTGGTTCGGATCCAACTCGTGAGAATGGAGGTGAAGCTTGAAAGCTGAAGCAAGGCTTACTTGCCCGGTAGCAAAGCCCGTATCCCAATCAATCCAACCGATCCTGATGCTGAATTTCCTCAATTCCATCGCTCCCTTCCTTCTCCTTCGATCAAAGCTATACCTGTTCCGTCGGTGAAAAGAACTACCATTACCCTAGCCTAGCTACAAGCTTTTCAAGTTGTGGGTTAAATGGTGCAAGTTTACTGAGGATTGGGAGGACGGCTATTAGCAGCAGAGACCCTTGAGCCCCATTCAAGCAACTCTTTTCTCGTATCATCCTTGTGAACTATCACCTCAATGAAGCATAAGCAGTCCTTCTTAGGTCCTGTTGCTGTTTCAATTGCTTCAATGAGCTTCTCTTCACAGAACACCTTGGCAGTCCAGCATTTGCCTTCCCCGTTGTGGATTGCGTCAACCAACCCAGTGTAATTCCAGTTCTTGATCACATTGTATGGCCCATCATGGATTTCCACTTCAAAGGTGTATCCACCATTGTTTATCAGGATTTTCAATTCCTCTGTCCAATCGCTACATAGACACAATACAATGTCTCACTCTCAGAGGTGGCCCTTGAGTTCATTTGCTTTTGGTTTAATATGGTATCGATAGCAATAGCTGTTTTTCCAGTTTGTCGGTCCCCAATTATAAGTTCTCGTTGACCACGGCCTATAGGAACCAGGCTATCTACCGCTTTTAACCCTGTTTGCATAGGCTCGTGCACAGATTTACGTTCAATAATCCCCGGGCTTTCTTCGACACGTCTTCGCTCGTGATCGCTTAGAGCCCCCCTCTTCCATCAATAGGTACCCCCAAGGCGTCGACCACACGCCCTAGCATAGCCTTTCCTGCAGGAACATCCACAATAGATCCAGTGCGTTTGACAAGATCCCCTCGTTCTTTTGTAGAAGTCGTACGTTTCGCGAACTTCTAGAATAAGGTTATCCATTGAACAAGCCATCTTTTACCTTGTGCTCAAAATTCTGCTGCAAAAAAGCCAACGTGATGCACTGACTCAAAAAGACTTCCCCTCTCTTCTCCTTTCCTACGCGGAAAAGAGATTTTAATAATATAGCAATTTCGTAAGAGTAAGACAGGTGCCTAAAAAAGGGGGAACGAGAAAGATAGATGGCAGGTAACTGCTTTTAGGATATATTAGGATATATATAGTACTTATGGAGGAGGAGAAGCCCTTTTAAGATAATAGGCGATAATAGGTTCTATAAGCGCTTCACCGGCCACGTATGCTTACACAAGTGTTGGAGGGAGGGATCCCGTTGCAGTGGCAGTTTGAGTTGCTCTTCCTGCCGAACCTCTTGTTCTTTCTTTTTTCTTTCGATGTGGCCAACCACAAGGAGGTTACATTTTTCTTGCAGAGCCAGTTGGAGAAAGCTTATTGGTCTAGTCGTAATCTCTTTCAGCCGGTTTTCAGTGATCTAGATCTAGTTATAAAACTTGTTTGAGTGGGAGTTGCCTCCATATAATCTAGGTCAAGCGCTAAGCATAGGTATAGATACATTTCTTTCCATGAGAGGGAAATTGCTATAAGATAAGAAGGCAAGGCTATTCATAGGTTCACGCTAAGAGATATATTTTACTGGACTAGATTGTAGGTCATCTAAGAAAGGATAATATATGTACCTTGGGGCTAGAGATTCTATCTTACTAAGCTAATAGTAATAGAGCTTTCCCTACTAGAAAGTCCTCTACTAGTCAAGTGATCAAACCGGTTCAAGAGAGCCAGCAGCAGGCCAGGCTGTGGATTTCTCTTTCTTTTATAAGGTAAGATAAAGCAATTCTCAACTCCATTCATCTTCCACTCTCCTGGGAAATCGAGTATTTCGTTCCTACTGGTCAAAACATCTTTTACACGTCCGTCCTCCTTTAGCCTTCCCTCCTCACTGAGGAAGATCTAAGCTAATAAACTGTTTTTAGACGTGCTTGAGTTGGACCAAAGTAAAGGTAGAACTCACCCTAGGTTGTATAGGTTAGATCTCCGTAAGCTACCTACGAATAAAGGAAAGTCAGCGATACCCTTTAGAGTTTGAGTAAGACCTAGCTATTAATCCACCACAGGTGAACAGGAGATCGAAACCTTCATTCAGATCGATTCCAGTCGCCGCTACGCCATAACGTATTGTTGCGCGTACCAAGCAACATATTGTAACCAAGCACGCACCCACCTTCGAAGAATGAACCACTCCAAGCTTTACTTGTTAGCCTTGTCAGTCGAGTGAAAACGAGAGGTACGTGTAGTCACTCATACACGCTATATGAGGTCATAATTAACATGCGAAAAAGGCCATAGGATAGGCTGGTTCATGCTTACCGAAGACAATCTATTCTTCTTCCCTTCTATTCTCTTTTAAGCTGGTCTAAGCCATCTGCGCTTTCCACTCCGTAAGCATTTCTTAAGGACGGTATATCTCATTCGACTCGGTAAGAAGATTCTCTCTTTACCTAAAAGTAATTATTGACTGCATTATCCCTTCTCTTTCCCATTGCTCTCACTCATTTATAGCATACCAGCCATTGATCCTCTTCACTTCGCTCGAGTGACTACGCACCTCATGGCACATATATGACTTCGTACGTACCTTCTTGTGGGAATTTCCAATCCCTGCCTTTTGCCTGGGCTTATCGGGCTAAGCGCTTGTGTACCGAGGCTAGTTGCATGGCTGATAGAGGATGAGCAGTACATTTTAGGGAGGAGCTGAAAGAGGTAACTCGCCCACCCAAGGATTTACTAAACCAGTTCATTTCATGTGCGATGTGGAGGATAGGGCAAAGGGGAAGTAACTAGACCTCTAGTGAGTCCTTCTTCCTTCCAGTCCTTATTCACCAGTCGTGCTAGTCTATTTCGAGGGATAGAGGCGTGACTACTTTTCGTTCCTTATGCAAGGTAAAGGGCCATCTAGAGGAGTGGGTGTAGTGCTCTTCTAGCTTTCAGAACTAGTATTCTCTTTCAGTCTCTTTCAGAGCCTTCACAGCCAGAGGACTTACTATAGGAGTGACTATGGGAGTTGCGAGTACTTTCTAGTGGTTGTTAGTAGTGGAAAACTAGCGGTGGCAATAGCAGTGGCAGTAGCAGTCGTAGTAGGCGCGTTAGCGGTGAGCTAGCGAGGAGCGAATGAAATGAGCTGTCACAGTAGGTATCTGAGCGAGGATTGTTGAAAGACTTTGGTCCGGTCAAACTGCGCTGCTTCCTCAAACCGCTAGTGCACTTGAAGCGAAGCATGCAATTACTCCTCCAACACCTAACGCTGGCACTTTGGATCTATCCTAAAAGAAAGAATTTACTTGCTTGCTTTGCTTTGCTTTGATTAGGACTTTGCTTCTCTAAAGAGATTTTCCCGGTGAGAACTCCGCAATTCCGAAGCGGAAATAGCTACGGTTATTGCCATTCTTGCTTCTCCTGTTCTTCTTCTATCTAAGGACAAGGCGGAAGGTAGACTGACTTCTAGGCTTCTTTCTTCCTTCTAGTCGAGGTGAAAGCTTTCAAAGAGCTGAGTCGTACCCAAACTCTATCGAGTCAGCAAGTAAACTACCTCGCTGAACTAGCTTTAGACTAGGCAAAAGAGTACGCAACTGAAGAGACAGCGCTAAGAGTGATGGCTTTTCTTTATATTGATTGAGACCTAGCCTCGGGGCACTTACTTTATTTTTATTAGAGTAGGGAACCCGGTTCAAGCAGAGTGCAAGTGCCACGCTAATCCTAGTCCAAGCCAAAAGGCTACGACTGCCTACGCCTTTAAGCCACGATTATAGCAATCCTTGTGAACAGCTGGTTCACTGTAGGCTATATTTTAGTTAGATAGGTCCGTTGATTCTTTTCTATTCTTCTTTTCTTTTTTTTTTTTTTTTTTCTTGTTTTGTTCTCCCTTTGTTCTGTGAGAAACTGTCTCTAATTCACTCCATCCCTCATCTACTACTCGTGCGTACAATGATTTTTGTGGAGGATTGATAGCACTCAGTTCTCTTCCTTGAAAGTGGGGCTGTTGATACCTTGTTGTCGCTCTTCTCTCTTTCCTGTGCGCGCTACCTATAATAGAATAAGGAATTGACTTCTTTCTTTTGTGAAGCTGTCTCTTGTTTAGCGAAAGTCTTCTTTTGCTGTCTATGGATCTGTCTTCTCTTGCAAGAGCCGATTTGTTCACAGACGATTCTTTTCTTAAACTTACTTAGATTCGAGCTATGCCCTGAGTGAGGTATAAAGGTTTAAAACCGTTAGCAAGGCTAGGCTACTTCCCGCTACTGTTCTTGTTCGAGACAATGGAAAGCCCGTATTATGGTTATTTCGGAGGTAACTTAAAATCCTAAAGTGGCACGAACTTGCTTTTGTCTTCTATTCCTTCGACACCTTTCCATGGGGGGAATTGAATTACTAGTTTGGATAGGCGAGGCTGCTAGTCCAGCGTCAGTCTTTATTCACGGGATAGGCTATCAATTCGGTTCCGTAGTTCGAAACATTTCCTTTGCTGTAGCAAGGAAGTCAATTGTCCGAGGTAAACTAAACTGCTTCCTATATATCATCCAGACGGGCAGCCATGTTCAAAAAAAACACCATTCTCTATCCAAACCGGGAAGGCGGAGGTCTTTGCTTTTGCTTGTTGAGGAAAATAGCACATTACAAAACCAACCTTCGAAAATGTAAATGGTGGGACTATAATGACTTGTAGAGTGTGTTTTTCCCAGTCATTTTTATAGATATAGAAAATACGGAACTATTCTCCTGATAGTAATTGGTTGATATGATTGAGAATATAGAACTCCTTCCAGTCAGATTTAGAATACGATAGTCTTTTAGAGAAGAAAAAATAAGGTCCATCTTTTCTTCTTCTTCTTGTTTGCAGCGAAGGAGAGAGTCCGTAGTTTTAAGCAGTTCCAGAGCTAAGAGTATTTGCAAGTAGGACCGTGATGCATAGTAACTCAACCTGTATTCCCCTCAGTTCTCAAATGAGTTTTTTAACGCTTCTCACCTTGCCTGAGATTCGCTTTCTCGGGATTTTTTCTCACTTAGCACACAAACAACATTAGGAAACCCCGTATTTTTGTCCTACCTCCAATTTCCCTTAATAGAGCTTGGTTCAGGTTGAGAAAGTTTAGGAAACCCCGTATTTTTGTCCTACCTCCAATTTCCCTTAATAGAGCTTGGTTCAGGTTGAGAAAGTTTAGGAAACCCCGTATTTTTGTCCTACTTTTGTCCTAGTTATATAAGGTAAGGTTAATAGTTAAGGTTAATAGTTATAAGATTAAGACAGGATGGGCGTATGTGATGATAGCATTGAGCATTCACATTCAAGGATACTCATTGGCTCCAGGAATTGTTCCCAAAAACCGATTATTGTTATCCCTAAGATTATTGTTGAAAGAATCTGGTCGTAGCAGCGAACTGAAACAGGGAGGTGGGGTTCGGACCCGGTTAAGCACGCTCTCCTACTTGTTGCACTAGTCCCTATCTACAATGACTCTTTCTCCAAAGCAAAGCTCGCTCTTGGTCAATCAAAGCTCAAATGTCTAACTTACAGTTAGCGAAGAAGAAGCGAAAAGAAGAAGCAAGGCGGGGACAATCCTTGAGGACCACCAGCTCCAATGCTTTCAATGATGCTACCGAAAGCACGATGTGCCGACCGCTCGCCTATGTCCCTAGGCCGCGGTACCAATTGAGCCAAGATCACCCCGTAGAACTAGCCCCATAGCAGAAGTCGAACTAACGGGCTTTCGAGGTTTAGTCTTTTCGACTCAAGTGGGTCAGGGTCAGAGAGAAAGAAATGGAAGCAGAGCTGAAGGGAAGAAGACGAAAGAGAAATAAAAAAAAAAAACATGAAAAATGAAAGCATGCGTCTTGTTGAAAGTCAAATGCTGATTTACCATGAGAAGGGACTGATTTCTTTTTAGAAACGTCCCAGTTTCTTTTTCTTAATGATGGGACTTGACTTTAGGCTACTCAAGGAGGCCAATAAGAGTCCAACTACAAGGCCTTCATTTTGGCCTTTGTTAGCATCCTTTCGAATTTGGCTCTACTGAGTTGCAATTTCCCTTCTGCCCGGCAGAAGAGGTGATTTGGCTTGGGTAGTCTTTTATTCTTCAAACTGGTATTCGGCAAGGACTACCACTGATACTTTCACTGAACCACCAACGGTATTCGTATCTGCGAATGATGCTTTTTAATAGTACCCCACCACCCTGGGTTAGGAGCGCTACTCTTACTATTGGTCTAGCTTATCGGTATCGCTGGATCGAAAAAGCCTCGGCCGGATCGAGCAGTTCTAGCTTCTGCCTACTCTCTTGATTCTCTTTCTGCGTCAATGTCATTCCAGTCCAGTCGACTCTGATCATGAATGTCGTAGATAATGTCCCTGCCCTGAGGGTGTCGTAGATTAAGTATCCAGATTCTGATTACGAAGATTATTACGAAGAAGAAGGAGAAACATGTTCTTTTTTTACGAAGA
Organism: Azadirachta indica; assembly: GCA_022749755.1. Classification (NCBI taxonomy): domain Eukaryota; kingdom Viridiplantae; phylum Streptophyta; class Magnoliopsida; order Sapindales; family Meliaceae; genus Azadirachta; species Azadirachta indica. The sequence continues at coordinate 3,761,870 of JAGQDM010000070.1, read as the reverse complement.
AGAAGTGCTACGACGGGACAGAAGTAGTGCAGGGTAGTTCACAGATTTGCTTCTCTTCTCTATTTGATTGAATGGCATAAGTGTCTGGTGGTTTCCTCGTCAAGGGTGTAAGAAGGCGATTCCGAAGTCTTGTTGGTGTCAAACAAAGAAGGGCAGCACATGGTGCAACAAACAAGGCGGTCAGACATTCAATTCTGTTGAAGCATGGTCGGCGGGTGGAGAAGCCATACTGGATGGAAGGATGCCTCTTTGGTGGCTGATATGAGAGGTAACTAACAGGTATTCCAGTGAGACCGGACTGGGCTCATTCGTAATAATCGTATGAACCGGAACCAGATTTTATACATGAATGAATGAAGAAAGTCAGAACTCATGCCGGTGGATGATAGAGAGGAGAGCGTTGTCGGCCTCGAGAGTCAGTGATACGTAGTCTTGCTTCCTTGACGCTGAATTCTTCTTAATGGGCAAGCTCGACTGAGACGAGCAGAGTCCGGTTTTTGCCTCGGAGTACACATATTCAAGGAACGAGAGCGAAAAAGAGACAATTCATGGGGTCGTGTGGACTATTTGATTTTATCTTATCCTCTCGGAGGTAAAAAACATATGATATAAGTAATGACACCAAGGAGAGGAGTCAACCCCCCATACATTCAAATTCGGATCTCGGCGTTGGTGGCTGGGAAATATACCACCGTCTACTCACCACGTTTAGCGAGCGTCTCAAAAATAGAGGTTTAGGAGTGGCATTAGGAATGCGTGGCAGTCAGAGAATTTTGGTGCTTCCAACGCAGCATGAAGTTACCAAAGAGTAATAATCAATTCTACGCCAGGTTAAGTAGCTCGTTTACTACGAGGTGACTAAAAGGTAGCTCGACGCTCTCGCCCGCTCGAGGCCCGAGGCGAGGTCTACAGGCGATAGGAGATAGGAGTGAGGCTCGTCAGAGAGCAGAGGGAGTCAGAAGATATCCCTGATCGCACCTCTGGAGAAGAAGCTGACTTACTAAGCTCTAACCTCTATAGATATACGGTTGACTCAACCAAACTAAGAATATGCGGAATCCGCTTCAAGCTTTGAATGAGACGTGAGCTTATACTGGACTTGTGAAACCAACCCTTTCTGAATGTTCCGCAGGGCAGGGACGGGGGGGGGGGATAATCACCCAAGCACGTAAATGAATCCAATTTAGAATACCTCAACGCCTTCGAGGTACCCCATTCTACTTATCTACCGTGAAATGATCAATACAATATGTCCTCTCGCTCTTTATCTAGTAATCCTCTATGGAATGACTAGACTAATTTATAGTCTGCATGGACTCGACACCGCCTCTCCACGGGTCGCTGTGACTAATCAACTCAGGTCGCCTATCAATCCTCCCGCCCTCCGGAGCATACTACCAAGGCTCGAAGACCTCTGTCTTTTATTTTAGCCCAACCTCTCTGTTAAAGAGCCTATCTAGTCGATGGGAATCCCCACCAACTTTTGATATTGTTAAAGGGTACCCAAGTGGAAGGGAAGAAGTAAACTCCCATACAACTATATGAAGTCAGTGATTGAATTGAAGTGGGAGAGTAGGCTTGGGGTCAGGGAAGCCCACGGAGCGGTTAAAATATAGTATAGGGGTCAGGGACGGGAAGACTTGCTTTTGTTGTTCCTTTCCTATTCCTTATCATACTGCCTTTCTCTTTTTTAGGAGTGGCGATTGACTACGTGCCTGCTCATCTTCCAGTGACTTTCATATTGATATTAGATCAACCATATGCCTTCATAGGCTTGCTAGCGAGCGGGCTTGTCTTTGTTGTACTGGAAGAGATCCTCTTTCCTTTTCTTGCTGGCATTCAACCCTTGGCTCGCTCTTTCCAACCTGTGGCTCACTCTTTCTGGTTTTCCTGGTTCCTGCTTGAAGTCGGTAAGGCTTACCGATGAATGATTGAAGAATTGAATTGATAAGGGGCGGAGTCTCAACTACCACACAACTATATACCACTAGCACTCCACGTGTGGATTAGTTGAGTGACTAGACTGAGACTCTCTTTGATATCATTTCGAGGTTGAGGATTTGGCTTTAGATTGATTTATATATCAATATATATTCTAAGTATTTGAGAATGAAACTTCCTTTTCCAGTTCTATACTATTTGCTACTATTGGAATTTCCCATTGCTGTAGTAGTACGCTCTGGCTAGTGTCAAAATGTCTGATTGTCAATGAGCGAGTAATTGTTTGACTATGATTCTCCTACTTCATATGTGGGCTTACCGGACTAAGCTAATCATTGGATACTCCAAACTTTCGATCGTTGCAACTTTTCGTTAGCGGGAAATCGACACACATTGATATAGGATGTTGAGCTTGCGTATCCCGGGACGATGCCCATTGTATCATCCTTTGTTTGACCAACTGTGTAATCTCAACATAGGTGTCACCTGCCATTGCTGGATCAGCGATTTCGGCTTTCCTTGTGGTTCCCATTAAATATGTGTGAATTTGTCTGTTGACCCCACAAAAAGAAAGCTTTTCGTGCGTGCAGGAAGTAGTTTCTTTCTCTCGATACGCAGAGGGGAGAGCATGCCCTGTCTTAGGCAGTATATCAGTCATTAACGATTTTACCAGGACACATCCAATTGAAACTGTAATCCCAACTTCTTCTGAAGGAGCTCCAAAACACAAAGACTTTACGGGAATCTTCCTACAAGTAAGCACCAACTCAAATGTGTTCAAACAAAAATGGCTATACCTCTGCCTAGAAAAAACAGGAGTTTCAGGCACCCTCGTGGGAGACATTGGATGTTGTCAATCGGCCAACAAATGCTAATAAACAGTTCTTCCCCCTTTGACTTAGTTTTCGCCCTTCTCTGTCTCTAGTAGACTAAGCCTGATCCGCAGCCTTCTTAAGCCGAAAGAAAGCCGGGCAGAAAAAAGAAGAGTTTCGACTCCGAAGAAAAGGGGATTCCAAAAGTCAAAGCTCCAGCGGAACAATCGTTAAGAGAAGGTCGGGCCATCTCAAGGCCACGACCTATCATCAAGCGAGCGGCATGAAAAAGCCTTCACCCGAGAGATCGAGAGGTAGAATAGGTGAAATCAGACTCCCTCAAGCCCGAACAACCGTCGAGACGTGAAATTGACTTTCTTTCTATGGCTAGTGGTGGCATATCTATGGGGTGATAGTAGTTGACCAAGTGGCAGTTGGTTCTCTTCCCGCACACATCAACAAGAAGGGGCTCGGGGGAATCCATCTTCTCAGGGACCGAGGAAAGAGCAGTTGAGTGAATGAGCTATTTGATCAACTGCTCTTTTCTTTTTATGTGCAGCCTTTCTCTTATTATACGATTTACCAAATTCAACTGACTTCCTTCCCCCTTTCCTGTCTACTTATTCTACTATTGATATCATGATCATGTCCGATCTTATTTATTTCAATCTTCTTCTTCTCTTACTCTTATGAGTTTGATGTTTGTGATCGATCGCTTACTACTCTGCTCTTCCAGCGTAGACGGCCTGTGGTGACCGACCGGTGAAGTGAATAAGGCTCCTCTTGGGGCGAAGGCTTCTTGAATTATTTTAGATCACAGGGATGATGGAGATGGATAGGCAGGTATTGTACTGGTTCTCGGGGAAGGATAGGGCTGAGCAGAATGAGACTATGAGAGTCCTATGTCTCTTAGGTGGGAGACAAAAGCTACAGAAGCTTCTTGTATTATTTATATATATATATATTTGGTTGGCTTCAGCCCAATCGCGAAGTTCTCATAAGCGGATTTCCGGCTTGCTTGAGTTCGCCATCCTCTTATCTTAGGTAGACCGGCCCCTACCCTATTATTCATTCAATAGGCGGGCAGGGAAGCCCAAAGAGTGGAACTTCTTCTCTTTAATAGGTATGTATGACCGCTTGTTCCATTGCTGAAATAGAAAAGAAAGTCAAGCAGGTGCTCGTAACATAAGAGAAGACTGGTGATTCATCCAATCAATCAATCAATAAGGATCGAAGCGGCCGTAAGAAAGGACTTGCCTAGCCTCTCGCCCAGTAATAGAGTAAGAAAGAAAGGGGCCAGTAACTGGTCAGTAGAAAGCCGAGTCCAGAAAGTGAGAGCCAGGAAAGCATAAGAAGTGAACTTCCTTCCCATTCAATTATTTTTCATAGATTTTTTAAGGAAAATTAGAAAGCAACTCGACGGAGGAAGCAAGAAAGGCAGTCAAACTAAGAAAAGAAAAGCAGGTTTTAGATACTAAACTAAAGAGACTCTAGTCCGAGACTTGAAACTAGCAACCATGAGATCCTTACTATAGCGCATGACGTAACTAGAACATAGCACGAAAAGAGGGATACGTATAGAGACCGAATCGGATGGATAGGAGCTTGATTGTAGGGGATGCTGGGGCGAAGGCTGAGAATTCTCTCTATCCAAGTGCAGCTACTGTTTTTGAAGCACCCCCCAGGAGTTCTGGTGAAAGCTATCCTTCTAGGGACCTCTCTTATCTACCAACTTATGATGCTGGGGAAAAAAGGCCACTAAACAGATCTTCATCATATCTATCTTCAAATCCATTCTGTGGAAATGCAGTGAGGCGATCGACCAAATACCCAGCTTATGACCCGGAAGGACAAGTTATGCTTCTCCGACTGTTGCTGAACCTTTTAGTTAGATCTCTAGAGAAAGAGGGAAAGAAATAGGTGGCTATGCAAGGGCCTAATAAGCCATTGAAGACTAACTAAGGCCAATCCACTGCAGCCTCCATAATGGCAAATTCCTATTCAAGAGGAATAGTTGAGCTAGGACCTTAATCCTATAAGGAGTTCAGTTCCTAATTCCCGAAGCTTCCCTATTTGACGAAAGGGGGGCTTGGGCTGAAGGACGGGCTTTCAACAACAATCACCTCGCACTCTGTTCGCTACCTACCACCTATCAGACATCAGACTGACTAGCTGACCTACCCGTGCTGACCTAATCGCTGACAGAGCAGACTTGCTTGCCCGAGAAAGCTCTTTTTCCTTGCAACATGATTATCAAAATCGCATTAGCTTTCCCCCGTGTCGCTGACGTCAGCCCCTACTTCAATTAAAGCTCGCTCGGTGCCCGGAATCGAGACCCGGGTGGACCATGGTAACTCGGCGAGTCACTTACTCATGAGATCCAGCCTTGCCTCCCATACTCACCTCAACCTGCTTTCTCTTTTTTTTGTTTTAGA
>JAGQDM010000070.1:3741682-3744182 GCA_022749755.1 Azadirachta indica | reverse complement strand
ATATTGTATAAGTATAGGGTCAATTTGGTTTATTGATATTAGATTTGATAAATATCAAAAAAATTCATTGTTTCAAGCCCAACCCTAATGGAATTGACTTGAATTGACCTGACCCCATCAGAACGGAAGGCAACGAAGTTGATTGATACATGTACCTACCAATTCGACCATGTGATGAAGAGATTCGGTTTGTCTCCTGAACCAAATTTTTAGAGAAAAAAAAACCATTTTTGATAACTTGTTGATCCCCATTCCCAGATTTTCATATTTCTCATTTGTGAATTTTCCGGCTTAGTGTGATATAGGGGTACGCCTATCTCATCTTAACAAGGAGTGTATCAATGAATGAAAGTGGAAGAAATGAAGTTTAACCTTCTTTTATGTCGGACCAATCACTTCCTCAAAAAGTCCTCTACTTTGTCCGATTTTGATTATTATTGTTTTTAATAGCAATTTGAGTTTTAGAATAGTAGAATAGAATGGCGATTAGAATGAGTGATTGATGAATATAAATGACGAATCAAAAAATGCTATGGCTAGGGGGGGGGATCAAAAAAGACGAAAAGATCCTTCCGATCTAGTCATACCATTCCATTATATTGACAATTTCAAAAAACTGTTCATACTATGAGCATAGTATGATGGCAGTTGGGCAAGTATGCCCCCATCGTCTAGCGGTTCAGGACATCTCTCTTTCAAGGAGGCAGCGGGGATTCGACTTCCCCTGGGGGTAGGGTACTACGAAAGGAAGTTGATCGTGGATTATCAATAAGCCTAGAATTGATTCTTCCTGGGTCGATGCCCGAGCGGTTAATGGGGACGGACTGTAAATTCGTTGGCAATATGTCTACGCTGGTTCAAATCCAGCTCGGCCCAATAATTCGCTGATCCACCATGAAATGATATAACCCCTTTTGTTTTCCCGAAATCCAGATACGAAAGAATAAAGAATCAAAAAAGTCCAATTTTATGCTACCGCTATTTCTTTTTTTTATTTGTTCCCATAAATTCTGATCTTGCTAACGATCTAGATTCATATCAGGATCATTAAATAGAAAGTCTAAAGTCTAATGAAAGGAATAAAGTAAGGACAAAAAAAAAGACTTGTTCTTTCATTGAAAAATAAATAGATTATCAATCGATTTGGCAATAACGAAAGGATTACCGTGCAGCTCTCACTAAAGCGTATGCCCAGGTGGATATCAATATATCATTCGCGTTTCTGTTACAACACGGCTATTTTGATCTTTATCTAAATAGAAATGGTTTTGAAATAGAAATGGTTTGAATGAAATCATAAGAATATGTATGCTGTACATTTTCTTTCCCGGGGATTGTAGTTCAATTGGTCAGAGCACCGCCCTGTCAAGTCGGAAGTTGCGGGTTCGAGCCCCGTCAGTCCCGACGGATCCAAATCCAATAAAAAAATAGATCAATATATCTCGCCAGTTTCTGTTAAACCGGGTACAAATGGTAGAATTTCATGCCTAATTCCGTCCTTTTCTTTTTTTCTATTTCGTTTCGATTCTTTGTTTGGTTTATTTGTAAACCGTTTGTAAACAATGGAAGTGGAAAGCGGTTAGGTGGTTGGATAAAGAAGACGGTCGGTTATGGAAAAGACAGAAAGGAAAAGAATGAGAAAGAAAAGTCAAATATTAGAAAAAGGAAAGAATTTGATTGAATCAGAAATCAAAGTTTGTATTTGGTGTGTGAATAAAAGATCCGCCTATGTTATACTATTCAATTCTCGACGATGAATCGACTTGATAGCTCAGATATTGTTATTCATGATATTGATCCTATTCGCTATCATCGAAATGGAATTCATCCCATTGAATTTACAAGCGAAAGGTTTATCATCTCTATGGGATTAAATCCCGAGTTATTGCGAAGGCAAAAAAAAAGAAACGATGAAATTATGGAAGTCAATATTCTCGCATTTATTGCTACTGCACTGTTCATTCTAGTTCCTACTGCTTTTTTGCTTATAATATACGTAAAAACGGTCAGTCAAAGTGATTAATTTGACTGAAACTTGACTTTTTAGTTCGTATCAATGATTTAAGAAAAAAAATTCCAATTTCATGTCTTAAATGAAATGAACGGACTACAATCAGCAGTAGCCTATGAGATCCGATAGTATGGTAGAAAGATTCATATATTTTGGTTTATACCATACGTACTATTTTTATTATTGTAATGTATAAAGATACAAACGGAATAGAGATCAATCTACAATATGTATATGTATCTTCATCTATGTTAATATCAATTCAATGTCTGTAATGTACATAGTATCTCAATTATATTTCTTTGCTGCATCTATTTGATTTTTGTTCATTCCAATCAATCTGAAATAATCGAAAGGCAACTCTTAAGATTTGCTAATTTCTAGATTTCTGATTATTTTCAATATGAATCCCGGTATCCATTAAAAACAGAATTAAATCAATGAAAGAAAAACAAAATTGGGCATATATTACTAAAAGAAAATCAAGTT
>JAGQDM010000070.1:3734182-3736682 GCA_022749755.1 Azadirachta indica | reverse complement strand
ACCGCATCTAGAAGCCCGTTTACTCCGCAATTTAGACAAAAATGGAATTGTGATGTTGGGATCTTGGGTAGAGACGGGCGATATTTTAGTAGGTAAATTAACGCCTCAAACGGCGAAAGAATCGTCGTATGCTCCAGAAGATAGATTATTACGGGCCATACTTGGAATTCAGGTATCCACTTCAAAGGAAACTTGTCTAAAACTGCCTATAGGTGGTAGGGGTCGAGTTATTGATGTGAGATGGATCCAGAAAAAGGGGGGTTCGAGTTATAATCCAGAAACGATTTGTGTATATATTTTACAGAAACGTGAAATCAAAGTAGGTGATAAAATAGCTGGAAGACATGGAAATAAAGGTATCATTTCCTTTATTTTGCCTAGACAGGATATGCCGTATTTATTTGCAAGATGGAAGTCCTGTTGATATGGTTTTCAACCCATTAGGAGTACCCTCGCGAATGAATGTCGGACAGATATTTGAATGCTCGCTCGGGTTATCGGGGGATCTGCTAAATAGACATTATCGAATCGCACCTTTTGATGAGAGATATGAACAAGAGGCTTCGAGAAAACTCGTGTTTTCTGAATTCTATTCAGGCCAGTAAGCAAACAGCAAATCCATGGGTATTTGAACCGGAATATCCGGGAAAAAGCAGAATATTTGATGGACGAGCGGGAGATCCTTTTGAACAACCTGTTCTAATAGGAAAGCCTTATATCTTGAAATTAATTCATCAAGTTGATGATAAAGTACACGGACGTTCCAGTGGGCATTATGCACTTGTTACCCAACAACCCCTTAGAGGAAGGTCCAAACAAGGGGGACAACGGGTAGGAGAAATGGAGGTTTGGGCTCTAGAGGGCTTTGGTGTTGCTCATATTTTACAAGAGATGCTTACTTATAAATCTGATCATATTAGAGCTCGCCAAGAAGTACTTGGTACTACGATCATTGGAGGAACAATACCTAAACCCGAGGATGCTCCAGAATCTTTTCGATTGCTCGTTCGAGAACTACGATCTTTGGCTTTGGAATTGAATCATTTTCTTGTCTCTGAGAAGAACTTCCAGATTAATAAGAAGGAAGCAACATCGGAATGAATCAAAATTTTTCTTCTATGATTGATCGGTATAAACATCAACAACTCCGAATTGGATCAGTTTTCTCCTCAACAAATAAGCGCTTGGGCCAATAAAATCCTACCTAATGGAGAGATAGTTGGAGAAGTGACAAAACCCTATACTTTTCATTACAAAACCAATAAACCGGAAAGATGGATGGATTATTTTGTGAAAGAATTTTTGGGCCTATTAAAAGTGGAATTTGTGCTTGTGGAAATTATCGAATAATCGGAGATGAAAAAGAAGACCCGCAATTTTGTGAACAATGTGGAGTTGAATTTGTTGATTCTCGGATACGAAGATATCAAATGGGATACATAAAACTGGGATGCCCGGTAACCCACGTGTGGTATTTGAAACGTCTTCCTAGTTATATCGCGAATCTTTTAGATAAACCTCTTAAAGAATTAGAAGGCCTAGTATATTGCGATGTGTGATTTGATCGAAATTTTGATTTTACAGATTAGAAATATGAAACTGTCATCCCAGTCAATCAAATTGGGATGCCCTGAATCTGACATGTCTCTTGGGAGGAGTCACATGAAGCTCAGACTGATGCGATGGGTGTATTCAATACTCCCCCAAAAAGGGGAATTGGTCTATGGTCGATTCAGTAAAAAATCAATAAGAATTTCTAGTTGTACCTCGTGAAAAAAGACTGATTTTTTGGAATTAATCATTCCCCTTCTTTATCTTTCGAAAGAAATGAAATTATGTTCAAGGAAGCAAATATGTCATGGTTGTGGGAGTCTATACATCGCACATAGGCTTTAAATACATCGTGGCATAACCGTCGAGGTGAAGCAGGACCTAAAAGATCGAAAGGAACGATACATAGACAAGTAAATCCCTTATGAATTCCAAGGCACTTTTTTCCTTTAATAAGGAGATTCATTATTCGAGGGGAAGTAGACTACTCAAGAATTTCACATTTCATTTTCGTAATTTCTAATTGAATAAAGAATTTCAAAAATCTAATCTAAAAAAAAAAAGGAAAATGAAGAATGAATCAATGAAATGTTGCTCGGTCTTTACTGGGAACTTGAGTACGGAGTAGTTGTTTTGGGGGTGGGGAGTTTCTAGAATTTGAAAGCGAGAACCCCTTTCTTTATCCTTATTTGGTGTAACTATTGATGTAACTACTTGAGCCGGATGAGGGAAACGTTCATGTCCGATTTTGAGGGGGGGGGAGATCCTATAGGATCCTATCCCAATTTTGCTTTTGCTAGGCCTATAGCTAAAAAACCTACTTTTTTACGATTACGAGGTTCATTCGAATATGAAATCCAATCCTGGAAATACAGCATCCCTTTTTTTTTTTTACTACCCAAGGTTTCGATACATTTCGCAACCGAGAAATTTCTACTGGAGCTCTTGC
>JAGQDM010000070.1:3716682-3731682 GCA_022749755.1 Azadirachta indica | reverse complement strand
CATCTTGGATCTGTCGATTATGCTATGGTCGGAGTCCCACTCATAGTGACCTGGTTGAATTGGGAGAAGCCGTAGGTATTATTTCGGGTCAATCGATTGGGGAACCGGGGACTCAACTAACATTAAGAACACTTTTCACCACTGGTGGAGTATTTACAGGGGGCACTGCAGAACATGTACGAGCCCCTTCTAATGGGAAAATCAAATTCAATGAGGATTTGGTTCATCCCACACGTACACGTCACGGGCATCCTGCTTTTCTATGTTATATAGATTTGTATGTAATTATTGAGAGCGAAGATATTATGCATAACGTGTCCCCAAAAAAAAAAGTTTGATTTTAGTTCAAAATGATCAATATGTAGAATCAGAACAAGTGATTGCTGAGATTCGGGCGGGAGCATACACTTTGAATTTTAAAGAGAGGGTTCGAAAACATATTTATTCTGATTCAGAGGGAGAAATGCACTGGAGTACTGATGTGTACCACGCGCCCGAATTTACATATAGTAATGTACACCTATTACCAAAAACAAGTCATTTATGGATATTATCAGGAGGTTCATGCAGATCCAGTGCAGTTTCTTTTTCACTCCACAAGGATCAAGATCAAATGAATATTCATTCTCTTTCTGTCGAACGAAGAGATATTTCTAGCCTTTCGCTCTCAGTGAATAATGATCAAGCAAGACACAAATTATTTAGTTCTGATTTTTCTGCTAAAAAAGAAGGTGGGATTTTTGAGATTCCTGATTATTCGGGATTTAATCAAATGATAGGTACTGGTCATTCTAATCTCATACATCCTTCAATTCGCCACGAGAATTCTGATTTATTGGCAAAAAGGCGAAGAAATCGATTTCTCATTCCATTCCAATCGATTCAAGAACAAGAGAAAGAGTTAATGCCCCATTTAGGTATCTCGATTGAAATACCCATAAAGAAGGGTATTTTCCGTATCAATAGTATTCTTGCTTATTTCGATGATCCTCGATACAGAAGAAAGAGTTCAGGAATTACTAAATATGGGACTGACGGGGCGCATTCAATTGTCAAAAAAGAGGACTTGATTGAGTATCGAGGACTCAAAAAAATGAAGCCAAAATACCAAATGAAAATAGATCGCTTTTTTTTTCATTCCCGAGGAAGTGCATACTTTGCCCGAATCTTCTTACGTAATGGTACGGAATAATAGTATCATTGGAGTAGATACACGAATCACTTTAAATATAAGAAGCCGAGTGGGCGGATTGGTCCGAATGGAGAGAAAAAAAGGGGGGATTGAACTGAAATATTTTCTGGGGATATCCATTTTCCCGGAGAGACAGATAAGATATCCCGACACAGTGGCATCTTGATACCACCAGAAAAGGGAAAAAAAAACTTAAGGTAAGGAAGGAATCAAAAAAATTGAAAAAATGGATCTATGTCCAACGGATCACACCTGCCAAGAAAAAGTATTTTGTTTTGGTTCGACCCGTAGTCACATATCAAATAGCGGACGGTATAAATTTAGCAACACTCTTCCCCCAGGATCTGCTGCGGGAAAAGGATAATATGCAATTTCGAGTTGTCAATTATGTCCTTTATGGAAAGGGCAAACCCACTCGGGGAATTTCTGATACAAGTATTCAATTAGTTCGGACTTGTTTAGTGTTGAATTGGGACCAAGACAAAAAAAGTTCTTCCATCGAAGAGGTTTGCGCTTCCTTTGTTGAAGTAAGTACAAATGGTCTGATTCGAGATTTCCTAAGAATCAACTTAGTGAAATCCCAGATTTCGTATATCAGAAAAAGGAATGATCCATCAGGTTCAGGATTGATCTCTGATAATGGTTCAGATCGCACCAATATCAATCCGTTTTATTCCATTTATTTCAAGGCAAGGGTTGAACAATCACTTAGCCAAAATCAAGGAACTATTCGTACGCTGTTGAATAGAAATAAGGAATCCCAATCTTTGATAATTTTGTCATCATCTAATTGTTTTCGAATGGGTCCATTCAACGATGTAAAATATCACAATGTGATAAAACAATCAATTCAAATTCAAAAAGATTCTCTAATTCGAATTAAGAATTCGTTGGGACCCGTAGGAACAGTCCTTCAAATTGCAAATTTTTTTATTCATTTTACTATTTAATAACTCATAATCAGATCTCGGCAACTAAATATTTAAAACTTAACAACTTAAAACAGCTTTTTCAAGTATTTAAATATTATTTATGAAAACGGGGAAATTTAGAATCCTGATCCAGACAGTAAGATCGTTTTGAATCCATTTAATTTGAATTGGTATTTTCTCTATCATAATTATTGTGAGGAAATGTCGACAATAATTAATCTTGGGCAGCTTATTTGTGAAAATGTATGTATAGCCAAAAACGGACCCCACCTAAAATCGGGTCAAGTTTTAATTGTTCAAGTTGACTCTGTAGTAATAAGATCAGCTAAGCCCTATTTGGCTACTCCTGGAGCAACTGTTCATGGGCATTATGGAGAAATCCTTTACGAAGGGGATACATTAGTTACATTTATATATGAAAAATCGAGATCTGGTGATATAACGCAAGGTCTTCCAAAAGTAGAACAAGTGTTAGAAGTGCGTTCGATTGATTCAATATCGATGAACCTAGAAAAGAGAGTTGAGGGTTGGAACGCGCGTATAACAAGAATTCTTTCCATTCCTTGGGGATTCTTGATTGGTGCTGAGCTAACTATAGTGCAAAGTCGTATTTCTTTGGTTAATAAGATCCAAAAGGTTTATCGATCGCAGGGGGTGCAGATCATAATAGGCATATAGAAATTATTGTACGTCAAATAACATCAAAAGTCTTGGTTTCAGAAGATGGAATGTCTAATTTTTTTTTTACCCGGCGAAATGATTGGATTGTTACGAGCGGAACGAACGGGGCGCGCTTTGGAAGAAGCGATCCGTTATCGAGTTATCTTATTGGGAATAACGAGGGCATCTCTGAATACTCAAAGTTTTATATCCGAAGCAAGTTTTCAAGAAACCGCTCGAGTTTTAGCAAAAGCTGCTCTCCGGGGTCGTATCGATTGGTTGAAAGGCCTGAAAGAGAACGTTGTTCTGGGGGGTATAATACCTGTTGGTACCGGATTCAAAAGATTAGTGCACTGTTCAAGGCAGCATAACAACATTTTTTTGGAAAACCCCCAAAAAGAATTTATTCAGGGGGGAAATGAGAGATTCTTTCTTACACCACAGAGAATTATTTGCCTCTTGCATTTCAACGACTTTCCATGATACATCAGAACAATTACTTAGAGGGTTTAATGAATGAGTCCTAGGAGCAGATTCTTTTAACTATATTGTGATCATTTGTTTGTGATCATTTTCTTTCTTAATGATAAGAAAAGAAGGATAATATAATAATGAATCGAAAGTAATGAACGGGTGTATCAACGGTCAATCTCTGGTAGAAGAGAAGGTTCCATCGGAACAATTATTTATTTCAGGGCACCTCGTCTCTTTAAAAAAAGAGGAAGTGGGGGAGAAATGGCATGGCAAGAAGATATTGGAACATCAATTTGGAAGAGATGATGGAAGCAGGAATGAATTTTGGTCATGGTACTAGGAAATGGAATCCTAGAATGACACCTTATATATCTGCAAAACATAAGGGTATTCATATTACAAATCTGACTCGAACTGCTCGTTTTTTATCAGAAGTTTGTGATTTCGTTTTTGATGGGGAAAACAATTCAGAATTGTTGGTACTAAAAATAAAGCAGCTGATTCAGTAGCGCGAGCTGCAATAAGGGCTCGTTGTCATTATGTTAATAAAAAATGGCTCGGTGGTATGTTAACGAATTGGTCCACTACAGAAGCGAGACTTCATAAGTTCAGGGATTTGAGAACGGAACAAAAAACGGGGAGACTCAACCGTCTTCCAAAAAGGGATGCCGCTATGTTGAAGAGACAATTATCACGCCTGCAAACGTATCTGGGCGGGATTAAATATATGACGAGGGTACCCGATATTGTAATCATCGTTGATCAGCAAGAAGAATATACGGCTCTTCGAGAATGTATCACTTTGGGAATTCCAACAATTTGTTTAATCGATACAAATTGTGACCCCGATCTCGCAGATATTTCGATTCCAGCAAACGATGATGCTATAGCTTCAATCCCTTAACAAATTAGTATTCATTCGCAATTTGTGAGGGTCGTTCTAGCTATATACGAAATCCGCAGATGAATAATAAGATAAATAAATTATTTTGGTAACTCCATAGATTTATGGAATTGGTTACTATTCCTGAATCGCATAAAAGAAAAGAGACAAAAACTAGTGGATATTATGTAATTAGCAAGTATTCAATTAGCAAGTATTCAAAATATACAATTCAAGTAGACAAGTCGCAAAGAAGATGGTTGAATCAAAATAATTTATTTGAAAGTTCTATTTCTGTCAGAGGGCAATATGAATGTTCTATCATGTTCCATCAACACACTAAAGGGGTTATACGATATCTCCGGTGTGGAAGTAGGCCAACATTTCTATTGGCAACTAGGCGGTTTCCAAGTCCATGCCCAAGTACTTATTACTTCTTGGGTTGTAATTGCTATTTTATTAGGTTCAGCCTTTATAGCTGTTCGGAATCCACAAACCATTCCGACTGCGAGTCAAAATTTCTTCGAATATGTCCTTGAATTTATTCGAGACGTGAGCAAAACTCAGATTGGAGAAGAATACGGTCCATGGGTTCCTTTTATTGGTAATGTAATTCTATTTATTTTTGTTTCTAATTGGTCAGGTGCTCTTTTACCTTGGAAAATCATACAGTTACCTCATGGGGAGTTAGCCGCACCCACGAATGATATAAATACTACCGTTGCTTTAGCTTTGCTCACGTCAGTAGCATACTTCTATGCGGGTCTTTCCAAAAAAGGATTAGGTTATTTCAGTAAATACATTCAACCGACTCCAATTCTTTTACCCATTAACATTTTAGAAGATTTCACAAAACCTTTATCACTTAGTTTTCGACTTTTCGGGAATATATTAGCCGATGAATTAGTAGTTGTTGTTCTTGTTTCTTTAGTACCTTTAGTGGTGCCTATACCTGTCATGTTCCTTGGATTATTTACAAGCGGGATTCAAGCTCTGATTTTTGCAACTTTAGCTGCGGCTTATATAGGCGAATCTATGGAGGGCCATCATTAACTAGTTTTCGAAATCGTTTTTTTTTTTTTTTTTTTTTTTTTAGCTTAGAACAAGGCAATGTATGCGTAACTCAAGATAATCTACTTAGGAAACCTAAATATCCAAACATAAATCTCCCAATATACAGGATATACGACCAAGAGTCATAGAAAAAAATTACGATACTGCGGAATTGTAAAAAAAAGGAAAGAGATCTTTTAGATCTCTAACCTAAAATTCCTCTTTGGCCTTATTATATCATACCCCCCGCTAATTAATATTCTCTTTATATTTTTTTTTTTGTTCATTTTTTTGTTCATTCAATTCCAATATCAAATATCAAGAGTCATAATAAGAATCAAAATTCTTATAGTATCACAGGTAAAAAAAAAAGAAAAGAAAGATGCTTTATAGAATAATTCCCATTTCAGTTGATTTTATTAAAAAAAACGATTGACCAAAAGAAAAGATTAATATATTAAATAATAAATTGCACGAGCTTACTTCAATCAAATAATGATGTTTATTTCTATGCAATGATTCGACCTAATGAATTCGTCTATTTCGATTGAAGCCGTGTTGGATAATGATAAATAAAAGAAAAGGAATAGAAGAATTTACAAAAAACGAGATTGATAAAAAATGGGGTGAGTAGGCGAGGGGGGCAGAATTAAGTTAGGTATATGGAATCGAATGGCTATAAGCCAACTTTTGTGGATGTTTCGAAAAATGATTCTAGAATACGATTGACTTGTTGATACGAATACTTTGAATCTAAGATATGACTAGTCGGTTTACGTTATCGAAGAAAGACATGTATATGTGATATTAGATATTGCTAGTTATATATGAACTAAAGATATATCTAATACGCCCTACTATTACTATTGTGAATTTCGATAGGGATTCCAAGAAAAATTCTTCGATTTCGTCTTTGACTGGGAATTGAATGAATAAAAATAAAGAGATGAAATAAAGCGAACGAAGAATTCAAAAAACGGTTCGGAAAAAAGAAATGGAAGAAAAAAAGTCGTATGGATTCACAAAAATCCTGTGGATCGGAACTAAAGAGATATCGAAGTAGTTTTCGTTTTGATGGAATATTATTATTAATTCAATTCGGAGTTCTTTTCTTATGGATGAATCTTAGCGATGGAAGAATTAAGTCATAATTCATTGGACAATTGTATCATTAACTATTTCTTTATTTTTTCTTTATTTTAGTAAAATAGTGCGAGGAACTTATCATGAATCCACTTCTTTCTGCCGCTTCTGTTATTGCTGCTGGGTTGGCTGTCGGGCTTGCTTCTATTGGACCTGGAGTTGGTCAAGGTACTGCTGCGGGCCAAGCTGTAGAAGGTATCGCGAGACAACCCGAGGCGGAGGGATAAATACGAGGTACTTTATTGCTTAGTCTGGCTTTTATGGAAGCTTTAACAATTTATGGATTGGTTGTAGCATTAGCGCTTTTATTTGCGAATCCTTTTGTTTAATCCGGAAAATTACTTATTTTTTTTTTCTTATTTACATTTACAGACCTGTCTTTCTTGCTTTTTCGAATTCTATCAAGATTTCAATACTCCAATTGTAAGAATTGATTTGAGGATGAGGAATTAGCATAAGCATACCAATTCGCTTTTTTCTTTCCCTTTCTTAGTCTAGGGGAAACCCTCTTTTCAAGGAGTGTTGCAACAAACGAGGTTTTTTGCAATTGACACGAGACCGGGTCCCTAATACTAATAAGTATCTTTCTTATTGGGAAGCTCCAATTGAAAGAAAAGATTTCGAAATCGAATTTTTGACTCTTTTTCGAAATAGGTAAATTACTAAAAAAAAACAAAGAAATTAAATAAATATTCAAAATATTAAGTAGAAAAAAAAAAAGGTGAAGTGATACAAAAAAAAAAGGAACTCAGTTCTTTTTTTTTTAGTCTATCTAAAAGAGGAGATCATATGAAAAATGTAACCGATTCTTTCGTTTCTTTGGTTCACTGGCCATTCGCCGGGAGTTTCGGGTTTAAACCCGATATTTTAGCAACAAATCCAATAAATCTAAGTATAGTGCTTGGTGTATTGATCTTTTTTGGAAAGGGAGTGTGTGCGAGTTGTTTATTTCAAGAATAGGCTGGATCCAACCAGCTGCACTTTTTTTTTGTTATAACTAGGACCGAAAAGGGTGCATAATTCCGCGAATTACTTCTGAATCAATTTCAAATCATATTGTTGAACCATAGCATTTCGTGATTCATTGGGAAATCCATTTTGATTCTCTATCAACCAAACCAATAATGTGGGATCATTAACATGGTTAAAACTAAAGTTTGAAGTCCAGACACAGCACGGTACTCTTTCTACTACTATGTTAATATAGAATAGAAATGTTTTTCAAAATGAATAATTAATAATTGTCAATTTTTTTTTCGATATAAAACACTCATGTCGATAAAAAGATTTGAGCCTTTTATTGCTATTGGCAATTTTATTGGAAAATTTTTGAAAACTAGGTATTTCAACCAACCTTTTTTATGCTGAATCGATGACCTATGTATAAAGTAAGAAGAATTCTTTGGATTTGAAGAAAAAAAGAAACAACTTTGCTGACAATTATATATTTTTGTTTGGTCAGAAGAGTCCTCCGAATATTCTGGTCTTGGTCTTGGATCAGTCATCAGTCGCAACATTCATTTTTGAATATGAATAGAGAAGAAAGGAAGAGGATAGACTCATTACATTAAAAAAAAGATATGGGGGAACCCCCCCCCCATACATAAGTAGTTGAAGTAATTGAGTGTGAGAGCCAAATGAATCGAAAAATTCATGTTTGGTTCGGGAAGGGATCATGGAAATTTTGAGATGAATGGAAGGATAATCTACTTTCATTAAGTGATTTATTAGATAATCGAAAATTGAAGATCTTGAATACTATTCGAAATTCAGAAGAACTGCAGGGAGGGGCCATTGAACGGCTGGAAAAAGCCCGGGCCCGCTTACGGAAAGTCGAAATGGAGGCAGATCAGTTTTTCGAGCGAATGGATACTCGGAGATAGAACGAGAAAAATGGAATTTGATTAATTCAACTTCTAAGACTTTGGAAGAATTAGAAAATTACAAAAATGAAACCATTCATTTTGAACAACAAAGAGCAATTAATCAAGTCCGACAACGGGTTTTCCAACAAGCTTTACAAGCAGCTCTAGGAACTCTTCAGAGTTGTTTGAACAAGGAGTTACATTTACGTACCATTAGCGCTAATATTGGCATGTTTGGGGCGATGAAAGAAATAACTGATTAGTCCTTTTACGGTAGGCATTATTTTTTTTTCTTCCAAAAAAATTAAGAAATACTCATGGTAACAATTAGAGCCGACGAAATTAGTAATATTATCCGTGAACGTATTGAGCAATATAATAGAGAAGTCAAGATTGTAAATATAGGTACCGTACTTCAAGTAGGCGACGGCATCGCTCGTATTTATGGTCTTGATGAAGTAATGGCAGGTGAATTAGTAGAATTTGAAGAGGGTACAATAGGCATTGCTCTGAATTTGGAATCAAATAATGTTGGTGTTGTATTAATGGGTGACGGTTTAATGATACAAGAGGGAAGCTCTGTAAAAGCAACAGGAAAAATTGCTCAGATACCAGTAAGCGAGGCTTATTTGGGTCGTGTTATAAATGCCCTGGCTAAACCTATTGACGGCCGTGGTGAAATTTCAGCTTCTGAATCTCGATTAATTGAATCTCCCGCTCCAGGGATTATTTCAAGACGTTCCGTATATGAGCCTCTTCAAACAGGACTTATTGCTATTGATTCGATGATCCCTATAGGACGCGGTCAGCGAGAATTAATTATTGGGGACAGACAGACCGGTAAAACAGCAGTAGCCACGGATACGATTCTTAATCAAAAAGGTCAAAATGTAATATGTGTTTATGTAGCTATTGGTCAAAAAGCATCTTCTGTGGCTCAGGTAGTGACTACTTTTCAGGAAAGGGGGGCGATGGAATACACTATTGTGGTAGCCGAAACGGCGGATTCCCTTGCTACATTACAATATCTCGCTCCTTATACAGGAGCAGCTTTGGCTGAATATTTTATGTACCGTGAACGACACACTTTAATCATTTATGATGATCCCTCCAAACAAGCACAGGCTTATCGACAAATGTCTCTTCTATTACGAAGACCGCCCGGTCGCGAAGCTTATCCTGGAGATGTTTTTTATTTGCATTCACGACTTTTGGAAAGAGCCGCTAAATTAAGTTCGCAGTTAGGTGAAGGAAGTATGACCGCTTTACCAATAGTTGAGACCCAGTCAGGAGATGTTTCGGCTTATATTCCTACTAATGTAATTTCCATTACAGATGGACAAATATTCTTATCCGCGGATCTATTCAATGCTGGAATCAGACCCGCTATTAATGTGGGTATTTCTGTCTCCAGAGTAGGATCCGCAGCTCAAATTAAAGCGTTGAAACAAGTAGCCGGCAAATTCAAATTGGAATTGGCCCAATTCGCCGAATTAGAAGCCTTTGCACAATTTGCTTCTGATCTCGATAAAGCTACTCAGAATCAATTGGCAAGGGGTCAACGATTACGTGAGTTGCTCAAACAATCCCAATCAGCCCCTCTCGCGGTCGAAGAACAGATAATGACTATTTATACGGGAACGAATGGTTATCTTGATTCATTAGAAATTGGACAGGTAAGCAAATTTCTCGTTGAGTTACGTACTTACTTAAGTACGAATAAACCTCAGTTCCAAGAAATAATATCTTCTACCAAGACATTCACCGAGGAAGCAGAAGCCCTTTTGAAAGAAGCTATTCAGGAACAAATGGAACGCTTTCTACTTCAGGAATAATTCTAAATAAAAAAAGAGATCATTCTTAATCTTTATAATACTTTATTAAGAATACTTAATAAATAAAATAAGATATAAGTATTAAAATAAATAAAATAAATGTAAATAATATAAAAAAAATATAATAATAAAAGTATATTAATAATAATACTATTATTAAAAATATAGGGAAATGTAAAGAAATTGCGTCCAATAGGATTTGAACCTATACCTTCGGTTTAGAAGACCTCTGTCCTATCCATTAGACAATGGACGCCTTTCATTTCGAATTTTCGCACTTTTCTTTCTTGTTCGGAAAACATAAAGCATAAAGAATATGTGATAGAATTTCAGGACTTTCGTATTCAATTCAGCGATGCATTAATTAAAATTTCATTAATGTGCCGCTGAATTGATATAATTATCATACGGAGCGGGTAGCGGGAATCGAACCCGCATCGTTAGCTTGGAAGGCTAGGGGTTATAGTCGACGTCGATTCATACGTTTTAACGCCTCTAATTCAAAACCGAACATGAAACTTTGGGTTCATTCGGCTCCTTTATGGAAAATGGAGGAATTACCCGATATAAGTATAAGACGGGAACGAAATAACAAAATTCGACCCATAACATCTATGTCAGCTTTTTTTTTTTGTCTGAATACATTCAAAACAATTTGCTTTCTAGATGATCCCTTTAGAAAAGTGGGATTATAACAATTCCAATCTTTCTAGTTACTTCGTTCTCTATTTCTATTTGAGAGAATCCTTAGGAAAAGTATTTTGTTTCCGCCGAGCTAAAAATCAAAAAGTAGAATATGTCGATGTCTCTAGTAAACTAAAGTTATCGTTTAATAGCTATTTTGCTTCAATCTACCCCAAAAATGGAAGATTTAGTTACGATTCGAAATAGGCCTTTCTATCTTTATCCATGGATCCTTTACTTTTACTTAAAAAATTGGAAGTATTGATCCAATTCAAAAAAAAAAAATTATGTTTCGTAATTTCATAATCCAAATTTTCAATTTCGAACTGACCCTTGGATACAAATCACGAGAATGGATATTCTTCCTCGAATCTTTCATTTAGAGGGAAAGGATTCAAATAAATCCTTTTAAGAAATAAAGTTTTTGATTGGAATATGAATTAAACTGAAGGACCCCTTAACTATTAAGGGGATTAATCGAACGAATCACACTTTGACCACTAAACTATACCCGCTACAATGCGATTATTGTATAAAATCTGGACTTTTGTCGAACAAGAGAATCGGGCGGAATCAAGATAGGACATAAATTCTAAATAATCATGAAATGAAATTTAGAGATTAGAACGTTGACGTCTTTGTCAGGAGTCCTAATGAAATTAGGAAAAGAGGGCTTAGACTTATTTCGTTTAAATAATTCAATTTAATAATTAATAAATGGCTACGCTCCTTCTTTTTATTGTTGTTTGAATACAATAACAAGGATTTCATTTTTTTGTTTTCAAATCAAATACAAATAAATCATTTTGCCTATAGTTCGGCGGTATGGTTCATTGGAACAAAAAAAGTAGAAAAAATACAATTACAATCAAAAAAATAAAAAACCACTCGAATAAAGGGCAGAATTAAGACAGATATAGATTAAACTAAAGATATTAAGCATAACAAACATTTTGTTCTTGGAGATAATTGTATTTTGATTGAGTTATTAATATGTTATTGATATAAGATAAAAAAAAAATGAAGAAAAGAAAGTAAGGTAAACAAAAAAAGACTTCTTTGAACCGAACCCATCAAAAGAAAAATCCTTCACTTCTCACAAGAGAATAGAAGAAATCATACTTTCATACAATATCTTAATTGAATTCTATGTAATGATCAAGAAATTGTGTTTCATTTTCCATTTCCATCTACGCGTGTCAAAATCCTAACACTAAAACCAAAATCGAATTTTAGAGATTTGGATTGGAATTGACGAACAACCAATAACAATATTACTGTTTATTAGTACCGAATCGAAATTTAAATGGGGCGTGGCCAAGTGGTAAGGCAACGGGTTTTGGTCCCGGTATTCGGAGGTTCGAATCCTTCCGTCCCAGAGCGTATAGAATCAAAATGAACTTTTTGATCAACCTTCTTAAGCTTAAGAGTCTAATTTTTGAAAAAAATGTACTTCTTGTTTCGAATTTTTCAAAATGATTCTCTGAATCAGATCCTTTTTCACAAATTGAATTGAATTCAAATAATACGAAAATGTAACTGAATGCATTTGTGATCCAGGGAAGCTGGGAACATCGATCACAAGAAAAAAAGTTGGATGGGCGTTTTAGGGTATGCCCCTCCCTTTCACTTTCATATTGAAGTTAGTTTCTTAGAAAAGACTTACGTCCCATATTTAGTTGAATTTTCAAGGATCCATTCTAAATCGAAATGCGAAAGCCTCTATATGTCCTATCTTTTTTTTTTAAGAAGACAGTTCGTTCAATTATTCTCCTTTCATTTCTGAATTCTAAACAAGAGGGTATTCCTGATACTGATTGAATTCGGGATTAAGTCTCTTAAGACTTAAGACTCGGTTAGGTTAAAATATAAAAAATAGGAAAGGAAACGATGACTTAATCCGGACCTTTTTGTCTTTGTATAGATACAAAATAGTCTAGCATCTCATAAAATAGGATCTTTTTTTTTTATTTAGGATTCATCATCCCCACAGAATGAATTGGGCGTGGGAGTAGATAAGAGTTAGTGAGCAATAGAAGATATCGATTTGATTATCTGTGTCTGTCCAAATCTCATTAACCAATAATTCAGTTCCATATGGAATGGATTTTTTTGACCCTTTTTTTTTAGGTATTTTGTCTTTGGCTTTAATGAATAATTGTAAATCTATGGAAAAACAATTTATACGGGGGGATTCCTACATCTTATTCACTTTATTTTCCTAATTTTCATATTTGGGAAAGATTTAAGATTCTTTAATCTCAAGCACAAGCCAAAGAAACTACGCATAAATTGAGGAAATGCTTATATGCATGGATTTCTATCCTTCTATTTCAGTGATAACGTTCTTTTGCTTTTTTTTTTGAAAAATATTTGTGAGCCTATAACCTTCTAAATATTTAACATACAATATACATAATTATTTCCAATGAAAAAAATTGTTCAGTCTAATCTGATAGATATGGAAATCGCCGATTTTTTGCAATTCTGATTTGATCTTTCAGAATTCAGGATACAAAATCATAACGAAAGGGAATATTTAGGTTGTTATTCTTTTGTATCCAATCTAAAAAAAAAAAAAATCAATTTTCTTTTCCATTTATCTCTATCTGTTTAAATCATTGATTGATTGATGGTTCCGATTCCGTTCAATTCGAATATGGATTTATCTCTCTTATGATGATCAAATACAATCCTTAGTAAAACTTTAGTCAAATGCAAATGTCGAGGGAAAATTTTTTCAATTAAAAAGTTTGAATCTTTCTTATGGGTCCTTGATACTCGAAGAAGTGTAAGATTGTTGAATCGATTCTATCGAATCATTTGAAGATGCAATGGGGATTCAAAAAAAACTTAACCGAATTTTTAGTCGTCTTATTTATTTATTTATAAATAAATAAAATATTGTATTGATATTGATACAATATTTTAAAGGGTTAATTTGAATTCTTACTGAGGCTCTTCTTCATAAATTAACGATTCACTTCATATAGAAGGAAAAAAAAAGACTGTGTATCGGCCAAAGCAATGACTATTCATGATTCCATAATTGGAATCAATTACATACCGGTTCCAAACTCGAGAAATGTTATGGTAAAACTTCGTTTGAAACGATGTGGTAGAAAGCAACGTGCGACTTGAAGGACATGATCCGTTATTTTTTTTTTTACATCCACTGTTTTTTATTTTATATGAATGGGCTCTTGGCTCGACATCTTTTGTTCTGTTCTATTAGAATCCTCTTTTTTTGGCGGGTTGTAATGTAAATAGTAACATGATGGAGCTCGAGTCGAAAGTATTTATTCATTTCTCAAGGGCAAGGATCTAGGGTTAATACTAATCAATAAGTTGGAAAAAACTTATTGATTAGTATATTTTGATATAGAAATCGAAAGGATCTGATTCGAGCAATTTGAAAATCCAAAAGCAAAAGGAAAAGCTGTTGGAATTGGGAAACCTCTTTCGATAAAAAGTGTATCATGCAGGAATCAATTGTTTGTATGATTCTTTGATAGAAAGAAATAAAAAAAAAAAGGGTGTGTTGCTGCCATTTTTTAAACATTCAAATTAAAGATCACCGAAGTAATGTCTAAACCCAATGATTCGAGGCAAAGATAAGAGATCCTGGAACAAGGAAATACCGTTTTTAATTGTCTCAACAATTAGTCAGAATGAAGAATCTAAAAATAGATTCGAAACGAGACAAAAAAGGGGGTTCGAGACCACTCAAAAAATGAAATGCCTAAGGATTTTCTTTTGGGCTGTTCGAAAGTTATCCAACTTGAGTTATGAGAGTACGAATGCTTTGTTTTTTTTCTTTTTTGAAAAAGAAAAAAACAAAAAAGGACTTAAATCTCGAATTTATTTTATAGATCTATTTGACATTTTAATTCTCTACATAGACATAACTTCTAATTTTTTTTTTTCTCGAGCCGTACGAGGAAAAACTTCTTATACGTTTCTAGGGGGGGTATTGTTCAGCTATATCTATAAAAATGAGCCGTTTATCGAATCGTTGCAATTGATGTTCGATCCCGAAGAGAAGGAAGAGATCTTCGGAAAGTGGGTTTTTATGATCCGATAAATAAGCAAACCCATTTAAATGTTCCTGCTATTCGATATTTATTTCCTTGACAAGGGCGCTCAACCTACAGGAACCGTTCATGATATTTCAAAGAAGGCAGGTTTTTTTTTTTATAGAACTTAGTCTTAATCCCACGAAATTCTATTAAGGAATAGAACAAACCCTTGGTGTGGATAAGTCCTATATAGTTTTTTT
>JAGQDM010000070.1:3669182-3701682 GCA_022749755.1 Azadirachta indica | reverse complement strand
AGATCCTTTCAATTGGCTAGAATCCGTTACTTGAACGAAACTAGATCTTGTGGAATCATATTGAATATTTGACGATCCATTCCGTACCTTGCTAAAAAATCGATCCTTGTTTACCAACCACACATTGTCTAACCAAATCCAATTCTCTCTCGATATGTTCCTCAAAAAATCCGATTCGTGCGGATTCTTCCCCCAACTAACGAAGAGATCTTGGCGGAATTGCCACATATGAAATTGAGCACAATTTTGCAAAGAAATAGCCCACTTGTTTCTCAAGAAGAGATGGGAAAAACGCTCAATATCATTTGATTGAATAGTTGACCCAGCTCCTTGTTGTTTGAAGAAACCCTCCACTTCAATTGGTATTTTTTCACGAAAAGCAAACATGAGATAACAAATCCAGTCTTTCACTAAGATTTCGAATAGATGTCCCGAATTCAAGTTGATTATGTTTCGCCTCTTACTCGGAGAAAGACGATCAAACAATTCCAATGGGTCCTTCGGGATCATCGGATCATCCATATAATATAAAAAAAGAAACTCCAGATATTTGATATCTTTCTCTTTGAATGAGATCTCAATTCCAGCGATGGTTTCATTAGATATCTTACAACTAGAACCCCTCTTTTTTCCGAGCCAGTTCCTCCACCACCGCGAACCCCAGTTAGATTCAGGCATGATACACTTTTTAGTTATTGGGAGAACCCAAGTACTCTCTTTCGGATCCAGGAAAAAGCTCTCAGAGATCTTTTTTCCTTTTGGAAGATACAGGAGCGAAACAATCAACCTATTGATATTAGAAGACCCAAAAGATTCTTCCAATGTATCATTTCTGGGTCCAATGGAATTCATAGGTATAGGAAGAAGCCCTGTCAAATAGAGATTTTTTCTTTCGACCATATTTCGATTGTTAATACGATATATAAGGATCGCTACTACAAATAGTACTACACCCTTGATCGTGAAATATCGATTGCTTGTTGAACCCTGTGAATTGCGTTGCGTGAAAGTAGGATACTCCAAATTCGTGGGTCCAAGAGTTTTTATAAAACGTTCTTGGTGGAAAAAAATGTGAATGAAAGATCCCACTGAATTGAATTGGGTCCATGAATCTAAGAAATAGTCAGAATTCTTGATCTCTCTCAATATCTCTCTCAATTCGAAAATCCAGAATTTGAATTGATGTCCGTTCATTGATTCCTCCTAAATTGCATTGATTTATCCTAAACTAAAGATTTCATTTCAATTGGAATTTGGTTATTCACCATGTACGAGGATCCCCGCTAAGCATCCATGGCTGAATGGTTAAAGCGCCCAACTCATAATTGGCGAATTCGTAGGTTCAATTCCTACTGGATGCACGCCAATGGGACCCTCCAATAAGTCTATTGGAATTGGCTCTGTATCAATGGAATTTCATCATCTATACATAACGAATTGGTGTGGTATATGAATATCATAACATATGAACAGTAAGAACTAGCATTCTTATTGAGACTCGGGGAAGGGGAAGAAAATCGATTTATGGATGGAATCAAATATGCAGTATTTACAGACAAAAGTATTCGGTTATGGGGGAAAAATCAATATACTTCTAATGTCGAATCAGGATCAACTAGGACAGAAATAAAGCATTGGGTCGAACTCTTCTTTGGTGTCAAGGAGCGTAGCCTATGAATAGTCATCAACTCCCCCGAAAGGGTAGAAGAATGGGACCTATTATGGGACATACAACGCATTAAAGACGTATGATCATTACGCTTCAACCGGGTTATTCTATTCCACCTCTTAGAAAGAAAAGAACAACGTAGCTTAGATAATCTTTCTCTTCCTAGCGCTTGGGGCAAGGGCAGGCGACTTTGCCAGCAAGTTCCCCTTCAATCTCTCAGGTTTGATTCGTATAGATCAGTAATAATTTAGAATGCAAGGGGTTCGTCTCGGACGGTTTGATCCCCATCGCTCACTCCCACGGTCTCCTCTGTCCATCATTACGAGTCCAGTCTGAGCGCCCAGCTTTAGCGCCTTCCAGCACACAGTAGTAGTTCCTCCTCTCCTGTTCTGTAATAGCTCGCCAACGGCAGTAAGGGTTCTTCTCTTCTTCGATGAGGGGGCGGCCTGGGGTCTTGGTCACTCACTTGGTAATGAACCGATTGAATCACTTAGAATAGGTGAAGTATTACACGAGCCTTTACCATAAGACTCCCCTCTTTTTCAGTAGCCTCTTGGGGTTCGTCTGCGGTCCCTAAATTAATGGGTTGGGTTTCTTCCATGACGGGTTGAGCCTTCCTTTCCTCTGATCTCTCCACCATTTCCAAGAGTTCTGGAGGAGTTTCAGTCTAGGTTTCTTCCTCATCTACCTGCATGAGGCAGTGATCATTGGAAGGGGGGCTAAGGTCTGCTATTTGTTTTCCTTTTTTTTCAAGATTTTAAGCATCTCATCATCATCAACAAAGTCCTCCAGCTGATCTCCTATATTTCATTTCATTGCAAACCACAAGTTCCTTGATTACAGACTCTCTGGCCTCCAGGGCCGACTCGACTTCAGAAACGATAACAGACACTGACGGGACAGACACATCATTATTTGGGACAGACTTCAGACCATCCTCCGAAGAGGTTACATTAAACAGGGACTCAACAGACTTGACTAAGACTGGTTCAGATAGAAGACTGACAGACTTTAGCTGAGGAAGAGAAGACCAATTGCGTGGTGCTTCATCGGCCGGGATGATGAGAGTGGATGGGTCTTTTGCCACTGGGTCCGCAATTATCATGGACACCATCCCTTATTCCCCTGCCGCACCGTCCTGGGTAAACATAAGTTGAAGCTGGTATTCTTCCTCAATCTCTGATTCAAGAGCCTTTTCTTCTTTCTTTTCTGGATATCTGGTTCTTCCCAATGGTAGATCATTTTCGCTTTCCCCTCATCAAGCTCCCAGGTTACTTTATAAAAAATATTTCAAAACCCGGCACGCGGTTCCCGCTAGCATCGATCCATGGCTCCGGAAAACCGAAAAAAAGGGAAAAGGCTACGCTCCTTCTTTGACAAATCGCCCATTCAGAGTCTTCATCAGATATTTAACAGCTTTCTTGCTATCTCTTCTTCTTCTTTTTCTTCTTCTTGTCTTCCAATTTTTGGAGATCTTCTTCCGTAGGTATATACACCCCAACAAAAAAGGTGGCTCAATTGCCTAATTGGCTCCACGATTTCTTGGTGACGCCGGCCGAGTCCTGATCCGTGGAGGTGGCGCATTGATCGGAACATTTCCCTGACAAAGACATTTTCACTAAAATCAGGCAGGGGTAAATATTTCTTGACTGGTTCTGCCAACTCAATGACCTGCACTTGCTCGAACTGGAATCCTGCCAACTCTAAGTTCTCATCGTGCTGAATTTCTAGCACTGGGATAGGGTCCAGCACTGGCTCTTCTGGATCTCCAAAGATAGAAATGACATGATTCCCCTGTACTGTATGAACTTGACTTTCTGATGCAAAGTAGAGGGGACCGCTTCTATGGCATGAATCCACGGCCTTCTAAGTAGCAGGTTGAAGGAAGCCGGGATGTCTAGTACCTGGAATTTATCCTTAAACAGGACCGGCCCTGCTTTGAATTCTAAGGCCGGGATGCCCATTACCTCCCGCCTTGTGTTATCATATGCTCTAATGGCCTGCCCTAAGACTGCTTAATCTTTTTGCTGATATCCTATCCTAAGCAAGTGGCAGTTCTGAATGGGCACACGTTCAGGGCCGATCCAGTGTCAACCAGAACCATTGGCCCCTGTAATGATCACTGTAATGTGTAAGGCTTTGTTATGGTTCAGTTCATTCCTTCCTTCGGCGGATCCTTATCCGTGAAAGTGATAGTATTTCCCATCCGGATGTGGGAAATTATCTGGACTAGCTGAGATGGTGAAGTGTCCAATGACACATGTGTTTGACCCTGCATTCTAAGGACAGGATCACGGTGGCTCTTAGATGCCATGAGGAGGCCCCATATGGAAATGTCGCCTGAGTCTTCTTCAATTGCTTAATTACTTCATTATCTTCTTCCGCCACCTGGGATTCCTTTTTTTTTTGGCCTCAGTCTCAGCCGTTGGGTTATCAGATCTCAGATGTGCAGGCTTGAATACTTTCCTCCACGGGTCATGTGTTGTGTTGGGCTTCCTCATGTATGAAAAAATCCATATCATCATTGGTGCCGTATTGATCCAGCTCGTCAGAGTCCATCCACAAAGATGCGGGGAGGGGTTTTAGGTCTGTAGGGTCCGAGCTTATAGGGCTTTCATCAAAAGGTTGAGGAATATGAGCGAGGGGTAAAGGATTCATCACTTGCTGGGCTTTCAGGGAGTAATTGGAGGGGTTGTTCAGGGGTTGGGAGATTGTCGTAGAAATCATCCCACCGGAGCATGTGAACTCGAGGTGGGGGCTCAATCTCGTAAGTCTCCCGGATTCCAGTCATGTCTCTACCATAAGTTTCCCCCTTTTCTCCGGCTGGCGTGATAAGGAGGGACGGATCCCAACTCGACAATGTCGGCTCGATCATGTTTATATTGGCAGGAGGAGGTACAGCATGAGTGGGTAGGGGATTGGTAGTGACATTGGGACGGTTTGCCCTTGGTGGCTCAATTTTCCCCTGAATCAATAAGAATAAGGTCTTGGATGTCATGTTTCAGCCTTAAACAAAACAGCGGTCAGTATTTTGGCCATTTGTCTGATGGTACTTGTAGTAGGCATTGGTTTTGTACCTAGGAGGAAGAGGATCTGGTGGCGGAGATGGGGGAAGAGGCGTGAGTACACCATGCTTCTGAAGCTTTTCCAAGGCGCGGCTGAGAGTTATGCCTAACGGATGGAAAGTCCTGGGTTTCTTTGTCTTTGGCTTTCCGTTAGACAAGACATTGACTGAACTCTTCTTGCTTGGCTTGTTCCCCCCCGGGGCTATCTTCTTTCCTTTTGGATCTGCCTCTTTGACCTGTGATCCATGAGTCCCATTGTAGATAGCATCTTAATACGAGTGGCTGCTTCAATCAAAGAGTGATAAGTGGTCATCCCTTGGAAATAGAGATAGTCATGGTATTGCCTACTCATGTTATTGATCATTATCCGAACTTCTTCCTTTTCTGGGGGCAGACCCTTTTAGATAACAGCTATTGAGCTTCCTCGGCCAGTTCCCTTGAACTTGAAGTTCCCGTGTCTGTGGGTCTCTTCTCGCTTTGCTCTCGCGATTTCATACCTTCTCGCTGCCAATTTGATTTTGTTAGTGACATCGAGTGAGCAATCCGTGATTTGATTATAATCATCTCATATGAGAGAAAGCGAGCTAAGGACTTTTAGCTGAATTCAATTAAGTCTTTCCTATTGGCATTCCGGATATTTAGGATATGTTTCTAGGGCCAGTGTTCATCGAGTGGGAGTTTCCTTCCAGCCATTGTTCGTTTCTGTTCCAGCGATTTCATATCCTTACCTAGCCTCCTTCCTTTCCTTAAGGCCTTCAATAGCGAATTCTCGCTTCCTATCCCCAAAAAAATCAAATGTTGAAAGACTTGTTGGTAAGTATATCTTTATGTCTTTCCAGCCGAGCGAGAGAATGGGTAGGTATTCCTTTATATACTATAGGATAGGAGCGGTCCATGCGACGAGTGGTCCATTCAAGGCAAGAGAGTGCAGGTTAGTTCCTTTTTCTTCGTTTTTCCAGTTACGAGCGGTACAAAGGAGCCTGTTGGAGTCTTAAAGCCTATCTATTTCCATCTAAGTTCTAGTGCTAAACCCACCCCGTGGGACTTATGTTACACCTAAGCCAGTCCTTTTTTAGGCGCATTCAGTTGGAGAAAAAAGGACATCCCTCTATGTAGGCTCTAAAGAAAGAACCAGTAATTTTTTCCTTGTCCATTATAGGCATCTTATGAAAGCCAGTCAAAGTCCCTCCATCTAGCGATGAGCCCCTCCGTACATCTTTTTGAAGCCGCTTTCTAGCAGTCCCGTTTCCGCCAGTTCCCGGGTCCAAAATATCGAAGACGAGATCTTCCAGGCATTTCCTTAACTTAACTTTTCTCCGCCAGCTATATAGTTTTAGTTTCTGCGCCTTTTTCAAGGAGTCAAGGGTCCACTTACTTTGTGTACACGGGTAAGGAAGCACGCTTTCCAGGGTGAAGAGGGAGGAACGAGCCGAGCCTATCGCATAAGGTGCGCAGCGGACAAACAGAAGAATTCGACCTTTTTCTTTCAGTCTTTGGTTCAAAAGGCCTTTTTCTCGATCAAGTAAGGACACCCTGAGGGTAGTTTACTAAGAAGGATCTTTTGTATAGCTTCGAGCTGGTCTAAGCCTGGATTGAGAGTTAGATTCTCTTTCTATCCCGCCGGGAAAGCTCTGAAGATAACCTGTATCGAGGAAGTTCTAACCAACAATGCTAATCCTTTCCGTACTCTTACTTTACTGTAAGTGAGTGATGAAAGAACCCTCTGTTTTCAAGCCTTATTTAATAGTATTTTCGCACTTCAGTAGGAGCTTTCATAAGGCTTCCAAACCTTTATTTGTTATGGAAAGGGGTGCCTAATACGGAGTTTAAACGATAGGCTTTTTTTGTTTGGGTGGCGTGCCTCTTCACTGGCCTTCTTTTCCTGGCTGGCCAAGGGTTACACTATGGCATTGGTTGTGCATAGGACAGGACTTTGATTGCCAAAAATCTCTCACTGAAGCATCTTATTCAATGGATTGACCATTTAAGATTTTGTTCGTTCTGTCAGTCCTGTTGATTGTCATCTGCACACTTTGTCCATCATCATTGGGAGAATAAAGGGCTAATCCAGCTAAGAAGTGGGCGTCAAAGAAGAGGTCAAGCAATCATGATCCTTTCAGTCGAGCAAGAAGAAAGAATGAAGCAAAAAACCCACTCTTCCCTCCAACTCATCCCTTCGGTTGGAAATGAAAGGTTTGTCCATTGGGATTAACGATCCTGAGAAACCTCCACAAGGCCATACGCTTTTAGTCGCCGCGAAAGTGGCGAAAGTGGGAACAAGGTTACAGTTATTTACCTTGAACCAATTAATGATCCAACGGCAGAGCCTGTGAGAGGGGCTATCCACGCCACACAGCAACTGACGCAACCATCATCGAACGTCTACACCTTGATTTGTACTCAATATGTCAACCAGCGGGCGGAAACAATGGAATTAGCCAAAGATCACTTCACTACCTTTTGAGGTAAGAAGAGTTCCTATTTTCACTAAAATCGGATACCTGCTTTTTCAAGACAAAGAAAAATAGCACTTCCAAAAAGAGAAGGGAGGATCTTGGGATCTTTCATTCCTCGGCCTAAAAGACAGACAAGGGCCTAGGGCAGACCCGCGAATGAGAGCGGTGCGTGAAGGAACACCCGTTGTGTAGAAAGATAGAGCAACGATAGAGGTTTGCAAATGGCTCAATAGATAGGTTACGGAAAGGGGCAACAACTGTCCTAGCTTGTGCATACTGTGGACTGTATAACCTTCTACTCGCCGGCCTTGTTTATCTATGCTATGCCTACCTGAAACCATCCCCCTACTCTGGGGGTTTACACAGACATAGTCATTCAACCCTCGCTCCTTTAGCTACACATAGTGTATCATGCTAACTTGAATTGATAAATTGAGTCTTATTCATTTCAATGTACATCAATGATTGGAATTCCTGCCTAAGGACGCTCCCTCTAGGCATTCTTCTGAAGCAAAAAGCGAAGACCCGGCTCGAAAGCTGATGCCAACGGATCTTAAAGCGCGCTTTAGCAACCATCAAAAAGAAAGTTTAAGAAACCAAACCCTCTGACCTATGAGAGGCCAAAAACTCTTTTTAGAATGCCCGGAAATTCCCTTATTATAGGAATATTCTGCAGTGGGGCAAAAGCAATAGGGAGAAGGTCTTTCTCTGGGATTCTTTCAAAAGTTGTATATAGAAAGAATGTACCCGGAAAAAAAGCCATAGGGGTGTCAGTATACAACCCCTTTTATTAACTAATGTAGGTCTTTCAGCCTGGTATGCCATTAATGCTTTCACTTTAAGCTGTGGTATATCCTACCTACTAGTCAAACGGTAGCGAGAGGGCTCTTTCTCATCAGTTGACAGTACCAGAAGTCGAGGGGACTTTCCTTTAGTTTTGGGATCTTTCCATTGCTGTCTGTACTCTTAAAACCTGTACTGTAACCAACTAGGCAGAGAACTTATGAGCTTTAGCCGCAATGCTGTACCGGACAATGCCATCCGAAAAGCATGAACCTGCCCGAAACTGGGTAACTAACAGACCGGTTTTGGAATAAGGATGAATGCCAAAAAGGTACACCCACATCCCAGCTTCTCTTGGTGACAAATTCCATAGATAGAGTCAAAAAGCTGAAAGCAGAAAAGAACTACATACATAGAAAGTAGCCTTTCCTTACTTGTCTCTCTTTGTTGCCTACCTATCTTAATCTAACAGCACGATCGGAATAGAGGCTTCAACCTTCAGAGCTTGATCCGCTATCGAGACCGTTTTATTCCTTCTCCGGTTAGATAGCTGATACGCCCTTAATCGGCCGCCAAAGAAAAGGGGATCGTTTGAAGCCTAACTCTTGTTCTGCCTTCGTCTAGCCGCGTTTTGGAAAGTTCGGAATTTCATTTATATAATACAAGCTTGGTTCTCCTTCCCGAAATGGATCGGAATGTCAGCGAATTATAAGACTTCCGTCGAAAGTCCTTTCGAACTGGCAAGACTCAAGGTCCTTTGTTAGTCACCGTAACGCGCAATCGGACGCGCCTACATAGGTTGTGATGGGGTAGTCAATCCCCCTTTGACCCATCCTTTACGTCATTCTACTTCGGATGTTAAGGAACTAGCCCTCGAACGCCACTGAGTCTCGTTTTCATGCGCTATTAAGGCATGGTGAAATTGGACATTCAGAGGCAGGAGCTCTCCTCTGCTCATCGCTCGCAAGCCGACCAACTTCGTTGCCTTTTAGATCGGATTATGCTGTTAGCTCGTTAACCGAGTCTGTCACAACCCCGTCAAACAAAGAGGGCATTCGAAGAGGGCATTCGATGGAGAAAGACCGGATTCACTAGCTAAAGCCTATCGCTTTAGAGCACCAGCTTTGATCCCCGATTCTTGCAAAGAGCGCTAGGCACCTTCTTGATTTTCAAATATCTCATTAGCGAATGCCCAAGTTGCTGATTCATGTGCAGCTACTTCTGAATAAATAGCGGCGTCTTCTCTCCTTCTATCTACGTAACTTTATTCTTCGGTAGCTGTCTTGCCTTGGGGTTGGAATTAGGTAAGAAGCCTCCTGACTGACTATTCACCACATCCTCTTCCAATGCCTCTACCTGCTTTTAGGCGTGTCTCCGCTTTTCATAGTCAAGATGTGCCCGTGGGATGAGACTTTAGGGAGAGACTCTCTTTCTTTCTCAGATTCAAATGCGGGATTGGAAGTGGATCCGGTAGTAGGGGTCTTAGGGATTGATAGTTCCTATGACAATGGCTTGTACGTTCAATGACTGACTTAACCGAATAACAACAAAAAGTTTCTTTGTTGTTCTTCTAATAGAAAAAATTGGTCACAATACTATGGTCAGCTCCTATGCTACTAAAGGTGGTTGAATTCGTCCGGTCGGGGCATTGACCCCATGGCTATTGCGCTTGTGCCGACACCAGAATCAATGGCATCGCTGACTCATTCCATTCAACTGCCACAAAAACATATGCTTAACACATATCATTGGAAGTGGGATGTCCCTAATTTCTCTCTTTCTTTTCGCGCGTATACTGATTCTTGTTCAGAGCTTAGCCGCACTGATGAAATGCTCTTTTCGGTGATTCTCACTCCAAAATCCATTTACTCTTGGCCCTCGGGCTTTCTCGCCTTTTGCCTGCTATTCACTTTAAATGCTAGACTGCCTTTCGCATTCTCTCTTTGTTACTAGATACGGAAGTCTATTCGCATAGTAAGCGATTTCCCTCTCGAAATGAGGATGTTTCATTCTATGAATTCTTATATACTCGTTAGCTCTAAAACGAATAAGGTCTGGAAGGCAATATGTAATATTGTTCATCACTACATTGATAGGAGAAAGCGAAGGATAGAGCCACATAGATTTGGATTAAAGAGAAGAGCTTTGTTTTTTTTTAGTAAGGCAGACAGTTTCTTTGTTTTTGTTTTCGACATTATTAGTTCAAGCGTCAATTTTATCTTCCAACGTTTAAAGAGGGTCTTGTCTCGAGGATCCCGGTCGAACCGATTGAGGTGACCAATCCTAAAACTGGGATCTTACGAGCTCGGATCAGTTCCAAAGAAGTAAAGGCCCGTTTTAGATCATTCAAGGCCTTTTGATAGAACTTACGAAACCGGAGAAAAACTCTTTAAGAATCGACCCCGCTTTTGATTCCAAACAGCATGTCATCGGCGTATCTAACATAGCATATTAAGTCGTGTTCTTTTTCTATAAAGAATTGCAATTTACTATCTAGCTGATGGAGAAAAATGTTCATAAGAACTGGGGAAAGGGGGCTGCCCTGCGGTATCCCAATCTTGTAATAATAATGATTAATAATTCCCATTTTTATCTAAGATTGGTGTTTTTTTTAAAAAAGCGTCTATTAATTTCTAAATATTTTCATTTTCCCCCCCTATATAAAAAGAAAGAATTTCTAAAAGTTACTTATGATCGATGTTATCAAAACAGCCGACGATATCAGATTTGATTATTCTGTCAACGGAACCCCAATGCTCCACTTGCATAAATAAAGAAATTTCCTCTTTTTTTTTATAGTTTACACACTTTTGTATTGCCTCTTCTTACTGCCTTATGTTAATGCACTTTCCAATGATACGTAAACAAGGTCTTTCTGGACCTTTATAGAGAAGATATATCATATCTATTTGTAACATTTATGAGATGGAGATCTTAACTTAATGCCAACCGCCTGCTTGTAAATAGTGCAATTTTAATATGCCTCTAATAAGTGGGTTTAGTTTCACTTTCATCACTACTCCGGAATGAACTCTTAATAACGAGAAGGGAGATAATAAAGATATAACTTAGAGCCAGCCATCCTTCTTGGCTGTTCATGCCAAAGTAAGCCTTACTCGATAAGTAAAATATTTTACCAAAACGTCAGCCCTCATTCTTCTGTTGAGGTTTTCCAACTCCTATCGTCGAGCCCACCTTTACGATCTTCACTTATTCTAGTTTCCACTCATTACTATCTCTCAGCAGCAACATCCGCATCCGCTGCAACAAGTTACGAAAGCTTTCTTGAGGGAATATCTTTATGAGTCCTCTTCGCTTTAGTCTGTTGAGATGGGAACTTACCGCTCTTCTTTGACTCGGGATTGAATGTACCCGACAAAAGGCTTTAGTAATGTGTTTCACAAAATCTCTAAAGACATCACCTAACTGCTCTCCTGACTTGACATAGGCTGTGACATCGATTGAGAGCGGAGGGTAGGGCTTTTCTCCTGATATTCCTTTCTTCAGTTGGTTCAGGAAGCTTTCGCATTCGGTACATTTATCTCTCTCTTTCTTAGTTGTCTAGATCGCTATCTCTATCTATCTCTGCAAGGTACCCAACTGAGTCCAAGCCTCTGAAGGAGGGCCAAAGATGGGAAACCCCCTTTTTCTTTTCAACATGAAGCATTTCTCCACAAGATGACTAAGAACTCGGTGGTACTTTCCCAACTTATTCTGGTCGTTTCGGCTCTGGAAGCTCACTCCAGAGCAAAGCAAGCAGGAGTAGGGACAATTTCAACTGCTTCATCTGTACCTTTTTCTGCTCCTGTATCTTGGTCAACAGAATCAACAACTTCTGCTGGATATACTGCTACTGCATCAACCGACTCAACTCTCCTGCGACTGCTACTGAACCGACTAGCTAAGCTACCTATGAACGTCTCTGCTGCTGGTGCTGGTGATGAAGGTAGTGGTGGATGGACGGGAAGGCATGTTACTGATGGAAGTATTCGAATTCATATGGTTGTCATATATAAAGAAAAAGATGTACGTTGAGAAAACAATATCAACAACCTAAGATATGCTGTTAGGAGAGAGTTGACTATCCGTGTGGTTATTACAACAACATTAGTTTTTTTTTTTTTTTATTCTCAGTATGTATTTCCTAACTATTGAAAAAAGACACTTGCATGTTCATTGGGTTGACACCAACAGGAAGGGATGTTACTGATGGCTGGCTTTGGTAGTAGTAGTGCTGTGGGCTAGCTTGGCTCTTTCTGGCTTTGCTGCTTTCTCTCTGGCTTCTGCTTCTGGTGGTACCTTGACTTCTTCCTCTCCTGCTGCCAATGAACCTCCAGCCTCTTCTGCTCTTTCAAGTTCCAGTGCTGGCGGAAGAACCTCGCTCCTGTACTCGGATCTAAGTGATCTAGCATCGAGTGAATCTAATGAGGCAAGAGAAGCAGTCGAAG
The DNA here is from genome assembly GCA_022749755.1 of Azadirachta indica. Lineage (NCBI taxonomy): Eukaryota > Viridiplantae > Streptophyta > Magnoliopsida > Sapindales > Meliaceae > Azadirachta > Azadirachta indica. The sequence continues at coordinate 3,689,261 of JAGQDM010000070.1, read as the reverse complement.
GCGACTAGATTCTTCAAACCATTAAGCGGGACAAAGACCCGGGCGGGCTCTAGTAGTGGAAACCATGAATCCAATTCCTCTATTGCTCTCCCATCCACCAACCTCTCTCCTCTTCCCAATATCCAGCAGCACTGCAGCACTGCTAAGCAACCTCGAACAGAACCATCTTTCTCTCTATCTCTCGGCTTGGAAATAGCTACCAAAGAAGGAATCTGATGCACCACACCAGTGGGTTCTCGATCGAATGTTTTAACGTATCTAAAGGCCCACCTAATGGATCCAACGAAGAGCCATCAACAGCGAAGGAACCGGAACCAAGCTCTCAACTAATCGGGATCGACTCAACCAGATAAGCTTTCCTATGCTGGTGAGCCCACTTCTCCAAGTCCATATCTTCCGGCATCACCATTCCCAATGCATTCTATTCTCTTCCTTCCAAAGCAAAGCTATCCTTTTCTAGCTGGGAGACCTACTTGTTATGACGTAGAAAATAGGCAGCCTGAACCCACGAATGTAGGTGAATAACCATCAGCTTTCCTTCAACCTGTACCCCTTCCTTACCTTAGGCCCGTAAATACCTGGCCAATTGCTTCACTTCCAGTCCCAGGTAACCTCCTTTCTACGGCAGCAACTACCCCTTTCGATGCCTCCCCCGCAGTCAAAACTATCCTCTCCAGTGGCTAGGGCCAGAAGCCTCGTTTCCTTCAACTAATTCAAGCGATTCATGCAACCTAACAAGGGGAAAGTCATCTCATTAGAGCTGGATTCCTCTATGTTGGGGGGCTGGCGTTACGTTATGGGTAGTTTTTTTCCCTACGGCTTTTTTTTTTATTGTTATGGTTGATCTAATGTTTGTTACGCAGGAGGAAATAGGAATAGATATAGAAGGGGAGTAAGCCCCCGTCCCTCGATCTTGTGGGTTAAAGTAAATACAGATGGCTTATCTAAAAAGAATCCTGGTCTCTCTGGCGTTTTCCGGGATCATAGAGGATTGTTTCTTGGTGGTTTTGCTATGTTTCTGGGACAGCACTCTGCCTTTTTTGCGGAATTTATGGCTGTTATTTTTGCTATTGAGAATGCTTACTCTAGAGGCTGGCACCGTTTGTGGATTGAATGCGATTCTATTGCTGTTACTCACTCATGTCTTACAAACTCTCATTATGCTCCTCCTTGGCAACTTCACACTCGCAGGTTAAACTGTTTGGATATGCTAAAAGTCATGGAGTTCCATATTTCGCACATTTACAGAGAAGGCAATAAAGTAGCTGACCTGCTAGCTAATATGGGTTTGGTTTGGTGGGATATATCCCTCCTTTCATTGGTGGGATATCCCTCCTCAGGAAATGAAGAAAGATCTCCTTTCCTTCTTAACACATGGGGGGTGCCTCACTTTCGGTTTATGTTTTAGTTTTTAGTTTGTCTTGTGCCTTCGGGCTGCTCTTTACTGTACTTCTTTTCTCTATATTTTAATAACCGGGAGATTGCTAAAAAAAAAAAAAAATGTACATATCACAACTCAGGGTATATATGCATGTGTGACGAGCAAAATATTCACACCCGGGTAGCAGAAACTTTGGCAGAAGAAGAAGCTTTTGACCCGCTACGAAGATACAAAATAGAAAAGTGCCGGCGCTAGCGGTGCCGGCGCTAGCGGTGATCAGAGCTTTACTGACGGGGGTGATACTAAATGAGACAGTGCTTCAAAACGCAACATTCGGTTAAAGAGAAAGGTAATGGTAATTAGAAAGACAGAATAGAATGAAATCACATGGAAAAGTCCCGCCTCGGGGATAAGGAAGGCCTCGGCAAGAATCAGAGCCAATTGTGAAACCCAGAGTCAAAGAATAGGAGCCAGTGGGACATTAGGAAGCCTTTATACAAAAAAAAAGAAAGAAAAAAGAAGGCAACGAGGTTCATACGGGGATCGCCGGAGAGGGAAAGAGGGCTCAAGGATGCAGTGACCAGCTCATCGAAGGTCAAAGAGTACTCATTCGCGGAAGCGATCGCATACGTGATCAAATATGAGCCGGGGAAAGCCATTTATCTAAGCTTGCTTTTTGGGTTCACTATCTGGTGGACCTTTCTTTCTACCAGAGCGGGTGCTCATGGAACCATGGGCCTGTATGGATCATGAACATGTAAAAGTGGTACGATCTATCATAGGTCTATCATAGGTATGCAAAACTTACCGGATGCTGCACCAACACCAGCCGCACCGACAGCTCACAGTATTTTTTGGGAGAAACGAGCCTGGGAACGAATGAGGTGCAAAAAGCTTTATAAGATATTTGCTTTGCAGGGAAAAGGAGCCCTTTGACCCGGTTAGCAAACTGCCTCAAGATAGACGAGCGCAGACATTGGCGGTGATGGTAGGAGCATGTATTGTTGCTATATTACTATAGAACTCAGCAGCAGTGCGGAATTGAGTTTCTCGTCTGGTGGATCTGATCTATAGTTAGGGGGCAAAGGTGAATCAAGTCCATTCTCTCTGTCCCGATTATCGCGTGAGCTGAGGGGGGAACTCGGCAGAAGATCGGTCTGCAAGGCAAGAAAGGCCTACTTATCCACGGGTTCATTTGCTTAAGACGGCTGTGCAGGGCAATCGGGTGCAGTAAGTATCGCCTCTAAAGTTTTTTAGCTCTTCTCTTCCTTTCCTTTTTCCGATTGGTTCTGTGTCAGGTGAGTGGCGGAACTTCTTCCTGTCAGGCAGAGCTTTGCCAAGGCGTATTTTCCTACGTGTGATCGGGCCGGAGTGAAACAAGGGATCAAAGCGTCGAGGCGCGAAGTCTTTAGGATCGGATGCAATTATGAAGCTGGTACATGCTGCACGGGTCCATGTTTCTGGCAGGCCTAGCATCCCTTAGCATATTTTATGAAATCGGACAAGATGGTTGGCCAGTAATGGCCATGCCTTCTGATCAGCCAACGCATTTTATGCCCTGCTTGATGTGATCCACATACTATACTCCATCATGGACTTGAAACATTTTTTTTTCTCACTCACACACCTGAGGAGCAGTCCGTCCTTTCCACGCCGATACAATATTCCGTCAATCAAAGCATAATTCAAAGCTTGTTGTTTTACTGACCTGGGAGTTTCTTTAGAAGGATCGGACAAGTACCTGACAAGAGGAAGCAAAGCAACCTGCCCGATCTCTCTTCTGGCTGGCTCCACTCCATTATGTAACAGTCAAAAGTTTTCTGGAATGCTGTTGGAATCGTCCTTTGAACGTTTGTTCAGTTGTCCGATTAGGAAATTCTCAAACGTCGAAGCCAGCTGGGCCATTGTGTTAGCCTCAACATTGGCCCTTCTAGGTACATGGTAAGTCTGAATTTCATCAAACTCGGCGAATCGAGTCTAGGGCTTTTTTGTGTATGGCTGCTGCTTTGCATCTATTACCTCATACTCAGCGATGACTTGTCTCACTACTAGCTGAGAATCACCCTTCTTAACGTGGATGGATCGCATGCCCATTGCCGCAGCTAGTTCTAATCCGATAAGCTTCATACTCAGCGACGTTGTTCGTGCATGGGAAATTAAGCCGGTATGAATAGTGAGAAACTAGACCATTAAGAGAAAGAGAGAAAAAAAGCAATACCTGCTCCCGCGCCACCTTGCGTACTGGAGCCATCGAAATACATTTGCCATGGAGTTGTGGTCAGACGCATGACCTCTCCATCATCCTGATCGGGTAACTCCCCCGCGGAAAATTCAGAAATCAAACTCTTTAGAGCAATACCAAACGACCCCGAGATCACTACTATAGACTTCGTTTTCCTCCTCCCCCGCTGGATCGTCTTTCTCACCGACCCAAGGATCATGAAACCTCACTCTCCGATTACAGGAAATTGTACGAGGCCAGCTTGTCATTACATAGGTGCGCAAAAAGGACACTGCGCGAGAAGAGGCCCTAACGGCGTATCTAACGTGGTATAAGCGTCACTCTCGTCCTCTACCAACGGAATTGTATAACTCGTACTTTCTTACTTCATACAGATCCACATCTAGCGTTAAGTCCACTGAATTTGATGAGGGATCCTAGGTTTCAACCCATGCCGAAGTCCTTGGTGATGATACAGTGAAGAATGACTGCAATCCACGTAAGTTTGCCTGCCTTTCGATCTACCTCTCTTCGGACAACTTTTAGTCCAACTTCTGCGGGCAGATAGAACACACGTACTCCTCTGAATTGGCTGATCTCTCCTCGGGCACTCCCAAATGACCCCGAGACCACTTCGATTCGGCGCGCTCCTCCCCCAGAGAGCAAAGATCGGCATAGATATGGGTAGCAAGTAAACGTTCTCAATGACCATTTGAGGCCTGCAACGAAAGTGAAGTACCTCTCCACGGGTGTGTCTCCCCGTCCTATGAGCACTTTCAAACTCACGTTCTCACTCCTCTATTTGAGGAAGACGAAGTCTATACCACTATTTCTTCGTAGTCAGCTATAAGATCGTTATCTGAATCACCACTATAGGACAGACTATCGTTACAAACTAACCTTCCCCTCGTAATATAGCTATTCATCTTGCTGTATACATATAGAATGAAAAGTGATAGGGGGTAAAGGTAAAGGAAGGAAGGATTCAGAGTTAGGATCGCTTTTCAGATAAGGTGCGTAGCCCATTTAGCAATCGCCTTGGCATTATTATCCGAAGTTTTCATCCCTAAAGCACCCGGTGCCTTTTGAATAATGAGTTTTTAAGATTGTGATAGACTCGCACGGGAGGAGAAGACTCACGCCCCGATGCTTTGGCCAACCCCGCCCCGGCCATCGAAGAAACCTTGGATCGGGAGGTCCCGGTGCACTTCCAGGAGAAGCCGGGCATATCAAACAAAGCCAGAGAGTCTCCTCGTGGCCGAAGCGGTTGCACAACCCCACCAAATTGGATGTGGATCCCACCGTCTCCTTCTTTCTAGCTGGAGAGGCTGCTGTGCTAGTTGGCGGGCAGTCCTAGATGGAGAATATAAAATCAAACTGGTTACTAGAAATGAAACCATGCTTGCTTGGCTGAATGCTTGACTACGTGCCTGCGAATTGAACTCGAAGCAACAGAAGATGAGGGCTCCGCTTCCTTAGCTAAGGGGTCTGGTGCTGATGAAAGGGGTACTGACGGACTCTTCTTTCGGACAATGTCAGGCTAGATATTCGATCGCTTCGACCCCCGTCCCCCCGAAAACACGAATCATTTTATGATTCGAGCGTGCTTGGTAGCCATATGTGGACGACAGACAAGTACGTTCAAAAAAGGCTGTGTTCGCGTTGGAGGCCTCCCCCTAGTGAAGCTCAAGGCTTAGGTCAACCCCCTCAAAGGTACAAAATCCTATCGTGAACCTTGTGAAATTCAAGCTTTTATGTAGATGAATCGACCTCTGGACAGATCTACTCTGAACTGATAGCTACTGAACTACAGAATTTGAATTCGTCACGGACAACTCCCAACTTGTAAAGCTATCTGGCTCCACCTCCCTGAAACTCCTCCCTTGGGACCTGGGGAATAGAACAGCGTGAACAGCTATAGTGGAATAGTCTCCCTCGATCTATCGGCGCGAGCTACTCCATCCCGGGATGCCCTTGCCTCCCACTAACCAAAGGAATCCCCCTCGGTGAACTAGGGACATGCCAACCGGCTGATAGCCACCTACGTATTTACCTCCAAACGCTCTGCTGGATGACCATTCTCGTGACCCACAAAGAAAGTTAGGTGCTTCCCATGCCCAATCTCTCCCCTGTGAACCATGTACACAACTTTTGCATTTTCCCCAGCTGATTTTAGGGCAAAGCAGTCCGAGGGCACATACCAGGTACCTTGCTTTGTTGATTCAGTCCCCTATATCTCCTTGACAAGTAACCAACCAGACTGATCTATAACCTTATTAGCCATCAATCCATCTAAAGCATCTATTTCTTTCACCAAAATACCTTTTGCAACCCCGCAGGATACAATACATTTCTCCAAAAGGATCTGGTTTTATAGTAATAAGAAGAGTAGAAGAACCACAGCGTGCTGCTGACGCTGCTGCCTCACAACCGGCATGACCTCCACCTATTACTGTTGCATCAGCAAGAAAAGAGGGTAGGACGGGCCGTACGCACTTGGTGCCCTAGTTTATCTCTCCGTTGTTATGGGAGACAGGCTGACACTCAGGAGAGTCCGTTATTCTTTCTTCAAAAAAAAATGTAAAAATGTACCATACCTTATTCTTGTTGGACCTCTTCTCTGTGGGACTGACCGAAAGCGTGTTCATGCTGGGTAGCTTCACAAGCTGGGAATACCAGGGATACGAATGTTGCTTTTCAGGTTCAGTGTGGCCCCCAACTCCCGAAACTCTCGGTTCATCAAACCCGTCTAAAGGCCGATGAATCTAAAAGAGAACCTGGGGTTGGCAAGGTACATGGTAGACTGTCTGAGATCTGAAGGTAAGGCGAGGCCAACGTCTCTCATAAGGTATGGTACAATCTATCATAAGAAAACGCAAGTTTCCGGCCGGGGATCATGCTTTCTCCCCCTTCCTACGATGATTGTTTAAGCCGCGGTAAACACTTCTAGAACGCCCTCTGGCGGGAAGGAAGGTACTCCAAGAAAGTTGAGGTGAGGGAATGCCGTGGCAAAGCAAGCAAAGGCAATTGTTCCATCAGAGCACGTACCAGTCATTCTCCCAATCCCAGACAGATGGGGGGGCGGTTGAGATAAAATAGTTCTACCCAGGTGAAATAGATCGAGAACGAGATTTGGTTCCAGGTCGAGCACCTGCATTCGTTTCGGGCCAAGCAGGTCAAAAACGAGAGTCGTCTTTTCCTTCGCGAAGAGATCCGGGGTATTAGATACGTAATATCATCCATCCAACCGTCATCAGCCGGGTGCTTAGCAGGAGCAGGAATACCCGCTAAAGCGGCCTAAGCTTCTGCGGCTTCGTTGAGTTCTTCTATCGGTTGTCTCATTACCTCCTTATTTAGCAGATTCTGAGGGCAAGGAAATGCCGAAAGGCATTGGCTGAGGAAAATTCAAGTGGGTAAAGGGCGGGGGTAATGATGATAGTAAGTGAAATAAGGGTCTACAACGTGGGTGAAATGCGCCTACTAAAGTATGCCCTCTGGGCGTAGAGTGTCCTTTGAGCGTCTTTGCTTGTTCTGCTCCTCTTTTTCGTTTCTGAAAGTGTTCCACCCTGCTGCTTTCTGTGATGATTTTTTTGACTTCTTGTGCGATGGCAAGAATGTCTTTTAATTCATATTTGCCCCTTTTTATCTTTCTTAGGTACATATCGTGGCCCAGGATTTCTTGAGCTGTACTTGGCCCTGCATTTCATCAAATTCCGGAAAGCTCTCTCGAAGCTTTTTAACCAAAGTGTACCTAGAAGCGTTCTTGTTCTCAATCCCAATGGTTTAATGAAAGCCTTCGCCCTTAATTCTCTCTTTCGCAATGATTATGATTACCGCAGCACACACAAAACATTTCGCAATTCTACAACAAATCTCGCGACTCGTGAGGTTTTTTTTGTTTTTCCGCGTGAGATAAGGTTAGGAGTAGGTAAGGCCAACAAGTCGCCTTACTGACTTTTTTTTTTTTTTTCTCAGTCTTGCCCTGAGTAGTCATAAGTGATATTTACTATATTGAGAAAGAGATTCTTTCCTTTCTATTTTTCCTAAACTAGCGGTTGTTTGGGGTTTTTCCTTTGTTTCCTTCCCTATTACCCCCCACCCGCACAAGACTGATTCCATTCCCTGTAACGAACACAAGGTCTACGAGCCCCCTCGAAGACAGATGATGATACTTTGACTTTTTTGTTTGGTTCCCTTGTTGATCCTTTTGGTTAGGTTCCTCTGCTTGCGTTTCCGGGGTTCAATTGTTTGAACTCGTTCTTCAACCCCTTCCATTCTCAAAACTTCCTCTAGCGAACAGCTGACTTGGCAAGGTCCCTTTCTCGAGCTGACCATTCCATTCCAAACTCGCTTTCCTTTCACCAACTTATTCTCCGACAACTCTTTTTCCTCTTAATAATTATTTATATTTTAAAATGTATAAATAAATCAAAAAAATTTCCTGAGGCCCGGGGCATTCTTCCCTACGAGCAGCTTATTCTCCGCCCAAATCGGTTGTTTGGATTTGGATTGGGAAAGTGGATAGAGAATGAAGTGAAGTGGGCTTTTCCTATCCATCTAAGGATTTCCTCCTTGTTAACAGCTCCTGTTTAGGTTTCGGGGTAAATTACTCGCTTTCAGGGATTCCCCAAGCGTTCAACACGGGATTTCTAGTTGTATTGAAATAGAAATATAGTTGTTCATCCCCATCTTAGTGAAAATTGCCTTCACCGTCGCATCAGTATTTAGTAGGAGTTTATGCATTAGCAAGTCTGAACTCTTTCGTTGAGGCATCCCTCTCAAGGAAAGAAAGGAGGTCCGTCTATTGGGCGTATTTGCGATTCTTCTTATTGTTGCTATTTTCCATTCGAATACTTCACTTTGAAAAAGCTGGTGACGGACATTAAAGTTGCCTCTATTGGGTGTGATCGTATGCCATAGGAAGGCCGAGTCTGCCATTAGAAAAGAAGGAAAAGGTACTCATACACCCCAAACAAAGGTAGAAGTGAGATAGTCTTTTTTAGCCCACTCCGCTCGGATAGTAGCTGTCAAAGACAGGTCGATTCATTTAATGCCAGCGTCAGCAGACACAGGGAAGCGAAGCTTCGAATCTATTTTGTACCATCATTTCTGACTTATCACTTCACTCATACATAAGGAAAAAGACAGCTATCGCGTCATCAGCAAAATACTCAATTCCATGAATCGTGGCTACATCTCCGGCCAATAATTCGAGTGGCCAATCTCGGCCAACAGCTCTTGCGTCTAACCTTCTCTGATATCCATCAAAAAGCTCCTAGGTCAATAAAGGCAGCCCAATGAGGATGGCATTCGTAGTTAGAGTTGGTGCTTCTCCGTTCGAAAGTAAGAACAACTTCCATCTGACCGCTTCCTGAATCCAGCCCCGGTGAATCTAATATGAATAGCTCGCCAGGGGGAATTTGATCTTCAGGTAAGGTGCGTATTGTATCGGATAAATGCGAATAGGCCTCCTCTCCACCTAGGCGAAAGATAGGGCTAGAGGAGGAGAGCGCTGGAAAGATAGGACTTTCCGAACAAGCCTAAAGCTTGAATGAAACACCGGGCATCTATCTTCTTTTCTTTCACATTTCCCAAAACTGATTCGATTGCTCGTGACGGGATAGAGAAAGACGGGGGTAGGGACTCTTGATGTAAGGTAAGATGCTAGCGGTCTAACTCGGGTAAACAGATGAGCCGGTTATAGTATCCGACAGGGTTTGATGGCTGATATCGGACAGGAAGAGAGAGATGACATTTCTAGTGAACCCAAGAAAGGAATGTAATCGAAGAGGCCAGCCTAAAAGCACAGAAAGGGAAGCAACTTGTCCACAAGCTTGATGTTCAAATAGTGGTCTTTTTTCCTAGTAGCTAGTTTTGAGTTCCCCTAGTTCAGCTTCTCGGTCTAATGCTAATGTTGACCTTTCATAACGAGACTACTAAGAGTCTCTAAGTAAGTGGGCGTTAAGCGCGGTTCGTTCATTTTTATTAGATTTTGGTGTGTGTATAGTAGGACTTGGGATGAGCACTTAGAGCACTTGGCAATGTATGTATTGGAGGTCTTGCAACAAGAAAGTGTCTATGCGAAGAAATCGTTGTTGTGTGAGTTTGGCATGAGCGAAAATCTTTATATTGGTCGAATAGTGTTTAATGGTTCAGTCTTGATTATGATGATCAAAATTAAGGCGATGCGTCAGTGGCCCGTTCCAAGGACCCTTACACTATTTTGGGATTTTATGGGTTTATGCAGTTATTACTGGACTAAAGATTCATCAGAGGTTTGTTGGCCCGATCTCACAAAGGGGCTTTTGCATGGCCTTATCTCAGTAGGGCAGCGCAGCAGGCATTTGATAATGATAAGTTAAAACAGGTGATTACTTAGGGGTTGGTGCAGTCCTTATGCAGAGAGGGAGACCATTAGCATTGGAGAGTCGCAAACTGGCGGGAAAGATGGAGATCTTAATACCAAACGCCTGCTAAGTAAGTGCCTTCTCTTCTAACTGGTATCAATCATAAGATAAGCTTTCCCTCTATAGCCTGCTAAGCCAGTGCCTTCTAACTGATATCACATTTAAGCCAATGCCATCTATCGCCTATCGCCTACTACTCAACTGAGTGGGATCAGTTGGTCTCTCCTCAGGAAGCAGGAACCGCTCTCTTTATTTACCGCTCTCTTTAAACCTACTTGTTGGTCTTCCTCAACATTAAGTTGATCTAGTTGTCTTATGCCGGATATGATTGAGATATACATATTAGCCAAGCTGTCTACGAAGCTGTGCCTACCACCTACGATCAACTAATACATAAGCAACTGCCCTCTATCGCCTTAAGCCAGTGCCTCCTATCACCTGCCTATGCGCTTGCCTTGCCTTTACTTTTACTACCTACCCATATGGAAAGAAGGAAGCCCCTCCGTTTTCCGGAAAAGACAGATGTCGGTATCTTAAGTCGTCTCCTGGGAAAGGGTGGTCGTAGATCAGACTTCTGATTGCCTTTCTTTCGGGGATTGGTTGCATTGGTTGTTCGAGATCTACTTCACTGGCGGATAAATGCCTTGACTAGCTCCCTGCCTCAGCTAGCACAGGGCAGACCAAGAGAAGAGAGATGGCAACTCGACCTGGACACTTTTGCCTATCCGAATCGAATTTCCTTGGTAGCAAATGGCTTTTCAAACCAAGCTACTTGAAAGAGTATCACGCCCCTCAAGGCCAGATTAGTGGCAAAATCACCCAACTTCATGGTATTAACATCAGATAGAGAGGGGTTCCAAACCTCTTCCTGACGGAAAGACCACTATTGATTACCAGTTCTCGGTTAGACATGAAGGAGGGTTGCTTTCTCAGTTGGAAGTTTCTCGCAATTGGAGTAAGTAGGAAGTTTTTTTTTTCTCAGCCTTATTCAAGTGGGCCAAGGATAGCGAATTCATCTTGCTGACGAGCAATTCCCTTATTATTACAGAAGAGAGAGAGCACAAGAGAGAGAGAGAGAGCAGAGCTTACTGCTAGTGGAACAAAAACCAGGAAAGGGGGTTGGCTTCCTGGCTCTAAATCAATAGAATCAAGAAGCTAGAAAAGGGGGGACTCTAGTACTTTAGGAAGTCAGGAATAGCGGCCTTGGTTACCGTTAGCTCATCTTCTCAAAGTAGAGCATAAGGAGTGGCCCCTGTGGAGGTTCGGATTGACATGCGGTATGCGAGAAGCGCATAGGGCAGCATCTCGTGCCAATCATGGTATTTGGTAGTCATTTTCTCGATTATCCTCTTGATGTTTTTTTTATTTGCTGCTTCAACTGCCCCATTCATCTGAGGGCGATAGGATACTGAGTTGTGATGATTTACTTTGAACCTTTTGCAGAGTTCTCTCATCATGTCATTGTTCAGATTGGTGGCATTGTCAGTGATGATGTCATTAGGACGGCCGTACCTGGCTATGATGTTGTTTTGAATGAATCTGTGCACTACCTTCTTGGTGACATTTGCATAAGACGCGGCTTCAACCCATTTGGTGAAGTAGTCGATTGCCACTAGGATGAAGCGGTGTCCGTTGGAAGCTTTTGGAGTCATATTTCCGATGACATCGATTCCCCACATTGAGAACGGCCAAGGCGTTGTCATGTATTCAGAGGAAGGAAGGAAGGCATGTTAATGCCTTATCTGCGTAGATCTGACACTGCTGGTAGGCTCGAACTGACGTGTAAAGAGCCCTAGTTGAAATAAACCCTGGTGAATCTTCTGGCTCTTCTGGTGTCTCAGGGTAGGCCTTCGCCTTGGATCAGATCTGCTTCATCACGACTTGGTGGTCTTTTTTCGGATCTCTTTCATTAGTATTTACGCGGCTAAACTAAAAAGGAGTTGCTGACTATCAAACCTCGGCTTAATAGCACTAGCACTCGATCTTCTTATTAACAGGTCGTCCTCCTTTTCTTATTTTCAATCCTCTGCTTGCCTTTTCTTTTCTTCTTAGGCGCGAAGCCCTATCGCTGACGAAGACTTCGTCATCTGAAAAGAACCGTTCTCCTCGTCTATCACTCCTTCTTCTTTCTCTTTTTCTTACAAGATCTCTTGCAAACGAACTGATCTCTCTTTCTGGCTTCTGGCCCACTCAACTGTGGCAGGAAGTCTAAAAATGAATCCGGTCGGGAGGGCCACGTTCTCTCTCTCAAGGATATCTTTGTACTCCTTCCAAGCGTCAACTAGATCTCTAGACCGCATGGCAAATCCTGACCTGATCATAGCCTTACGGACGAGCTAGTCTATGGTAGCTATATCTCTCGTCGTAGTCTTGACTTGTTCAGCACAAAACTATGCCCAAGCAAGGGCCAGCACATACTACATCTCAGTGGGCACTCTCTCTTTTGAAACGAAGAATAGAAGGAATAGAAGATTATAGATCCGCTCAGTCTCCTTATCTAGAATAAACTAATTGGGAAATCAAAATCAAAATGGATTCTTGGGTAGTGAGTGCACTCAATAGCCCTGTCCTCATCCCCCCGAGCTTACTTCCCTACCTTAAGATAAGAAGGGAATGGGATCCCGTAAAAGGGCACATGACGAATGAGACCACCCCCGCCAATGGCATATGAGATGTGGATGATGGAGCTGCTAAGGAAGTGATGCTCACTCGACTAAAGGAGGGAGGGGGTAGTTGACTTCGAGAATGCTGTTTTCTATAATCATAAGTTCAGTTCCGGCGAAGGGGAAATCCGGAATTCAATCTCTTATTTTTTGGTGGGTTGCGTATTAAAGGTAAGCTTGTCTTAGCCCTGGAAAGAAGAAAGAGAAGTCAAGATTCAGCTCCGTCGATGGATCTACGGAATCTTCTTTTCGAACGAGAAATGGGTTCTGCTGGTTGGTACTCAAAATTAGGACATTGCAGCGGGGCTTGAAAGGTTCAGCGGTCAAGGCGCAGGGCAGAAAAGGTGCGGGGCAAGTGATTGGATCTAGCTGCTCAGTCGCGAAGTAGGGTTTGGTTTGCTCAATCTCTCATGTGGAAGGTCATGGGGTAGAACCCTCCTCAACGAAAAGGGAGGACGGGACGACTAAAGAGTAAAAGAACTAACTCATACCGTGAAGGTGAAGAAGGGCGAGTTCCGGTTATCTTTGTTTGGTATGTTCCCGCTGTTAGCTGTTTGAAGGCATAAGGCATATCCCATATGAAGACTGAGCCAGTAAGCAAAGCAAGCAGAAAGCTAATAAGTAAACTGAACCCAGTAGTTGCTCGCCCAGAAAGTGCAGGTGAGGTGGGCAACGTAAGGCTTGACGTTCGACGTGAGTTGAATTGAACGAAGTTAAGTTGATAGATCGAGTCGTCCAGTCTTATGCCCTTCCTAAGTGATTTGTATATTCTTTAGTAGTTTCGGTTGCTGTCTTTGCTGACTAACTCAATTGCATCGAGCCTTAGGTCTTGTTATCAGTTCTGGAGTTTCATAAACCATAAACAATATCTTAACTCCGTAAAGCCTTGGTAGGAATCTCATTCTCAGGCTCAGGAGCAAGAAGAAAGCAAATCTGATCTTTTCGGGGACGACCCCCTTTCTTAGTCAGAAGAAGAGAAGAAGGGCTTGGAAGGGAGTTGGGAAGGGATTTAAGACTCCTCGACCAGTGTTCAAGGAAGGGTCAGAGAAAGAAATTCTGTTGTGTCATCCACCCATCCCACCCGTGAGAGAAATTCCTTTTCATCCTTGTTCTTTGATGGTTGCTGCACCCCCGTGGAGCAGTAGCCCTTCCACTCGGGCACCTCTACTCAATCGGTCGGTCGATTCAATGCTTTGCATGGAAGGTCACTGTACGTCAGAGTAAAGGAAAGCAGAAAGAGAAGAAGTCAACCTCTCCTCCCCTCTCTCCTCTCCCTACTATCCAACCTTCCCCCGTAGGGCACCTTTGACTAGAGGAGTTGCTGAGTTCAAGAGTGGATGCGGGGAATCGGCTGCTTGATATCATATCTTCCTTAGGGTGATGCTTGGCTTCTCCCTTCCCCTTCTTGAGTTGTTGAGTTAAGGGAGTTCCGAGTTGCTGAGTTCTGACTTAGAGTAGTTCAAGCTGTGTGACTAGCTAGCCTAAGGGGTGCTTTCACTATCCCGTCTTGCGTTCCTGCTTTGCGAAGCACGGATAAAAGAACCGATTAAGTCTGTGTTCAGTGATGGCTCCTAAGGGTATGAGTTCACTCAGGTTTACCTACTCTGAAGGAAGAAAGAGAGAGCTACTAGTTCTAATACCAATAAAGCGCTCATAGCAAAGTGGATAGCCAAGCTCATAGTTACCTTACTCTTTCAACCAATAGCTAAGTGGAAATATATCCTAATCCAGTTACATTGCTCCAGCACGGGTTCCCTAGCGGGGGGTAAGCAAGTCTATCTGGGTCTTCCCTCCGGGGGAGAGCTTGAAGAGGGGTCATTTCCTAGTCTTATCTATTTGTTCAGGTTGAGAAATCACTGGTTCAGAAATTACTACGGTGATAAGAGAAGCTGAATACCGGTATGCTCTGGAGCCCGTTACCACTACCCCAAAGCCAAAGGTACACTAGAGAAATGTTGCACTAACGGCACAGAGAGGTTGTTTTCAAGACAAGACTTGGAGTTATAGTTAACTTGCTTGGTGGGCGTTGGACGAGCGCTCTGCGATAGCTTGTCTGTAGGGGGGTGACTCCCTCCATTCGGGAAATACCAGTGAAGCAAGCATTTTTCCCATACCAGAGGGGTTCAGACAAGACGGCTTTTATTGAGGGTCACCCGTGAAACGGTGTTAAATTGGGCCTGCATGCCGCTAGTATGGTCACCAACCCTCGGGGGATTATCAACCGATCTTCCCCCACGCTGTGAAGCGAGGCTGGCTCCATACCCATGATTTAAGGCGGGGACTGGGGGAAGAAAGACTTTCTCTTGAACCAAAACTCAAGATGATCCGTGCTTCGCCCCAAGGCACTAGGAGAAATTCTCTCTCTAAAACCGATCTTATCCACAGGTCGTTCTGCCAACCCATAGGCAGGAGAAGAAATCTCTTTAGTGTGCAGTCCCTAGCCTTATGGGGTGGTGAAGCAAAGCGAGCAGCCCTCGTCTCGTTAAGATAGGAATATCTATTAAAAAGATGCTATTTTCATTCAACTGTGCTTGAAAGAGAGAGGATATGAAATAAGGTAAGCCCAAATTCCACTGTCCTTTCAAAGATTCAATTCAGTCAGCTTGGCTTTTTCTCTACCTTCTTTAGTCAATGTCGCATTTCGAGTGCTTGGTTAGATCTCCTAATGTAATGAACGAGAAGATGCGGTGAATCTATCAGTATTAGCTAAGGAAAGCATGATAATTCTGGGGAAGAGAGGAAATGACGATTTCTAGGGAATCTGTGCTTACTAAGCCTTTGTTTGAAGGACCGGTCTTCAAGTGCAAGACTAGCTGGACCCGGACTGACTAATCGCTAAGAGCTCATCCCGAGAGAAGTCGGGACGGGATAACTCTCAGTACGGCATTCAGTAAGAAGTAAGCCAAGTTCAGTGATCCTCGAGAATGAACTATCAGGCCTAAGGCCTAGACTAGAAGGAAAGAACTGATGACTCGCATCCCCCCGCTTTCCTTAATCTGAAACTCTCACAAGAAGGATGGAAAGTCGTGGAATTGATCGAAGTTAGCTAAGTTCTCTTAGCCGTTAGGGTGACGAGAAAGAAAGAAAGGGAATTCCGAGAGCCCTTAAGCTTCAAGCTATCCGGCTTCAAGCCGTGAAGGAGGAATCCGAGTTGCATCCTAAAATAAGGAAGATCGTTCATCAGCGCTTGAAGTAACTAAGAGTCAATCAGGTGCGTAATCAAGCTCATCTCATTACTTAGGATCTCACTCTCTCAATCTCCTATCTGGATTCTTTGCTTAGTCAGAGTTGCATCTTATAATAAGGACAAGAAAGACTGGCATTCAGGTAAGGCATGATTCGGAAGATAGTGAATCTCTCCTCTAGAAAGCTCTTTCTTTGCAAGTGGCAAGCAAGCTTTTTCTATGGTTAGAGGGAAGGAATAAGCAATAAGGCAAGCATTAGTCTATGCAGTCTAGAATAGCTGTCTGTATAGCATGGATAGCCAGTCTGCTATGCTAGTGAGTATCCTTATTAGTTATATAATATAGGGCCAAGCGTGCCAAGTAGCTCCCATAAGCTATTATTTCATATCCTCTATCTAAGGTAAGCAGAGATCTTACGATACCATACCCCTCATTCCACCAATGGAGATAGCAAGGAGCGTAGCCGAATCAGTCATCTTCTACGCTTGGGAAAGGGATCAAACGAGAAGCTTTGGCATGAAGTACGCGTGGGAGGCATTCCATAAGCATGGCATTGAACTCAATCCGCTGCTATTGATCTACAACTGCTGTGCAAGTGCAATCTCCACTTTCCTTCCTATCTTTAGCTGGATTCTAACCTGTCAAGCAAGTTCAGTGAGCCGAGGAAAGGCAGTGAAGGTTTGACTCCGTTCGGGTGGGTGAAAGCCCTGGGTTGCGTAGAGAAAGGATAATAGAATTTGGAAACCAAAACGACTTTGAAAAAAGGAAGCCGCTTCACTGATTTAGTTTAGGAGTGCCGGCTCCAGGCGATGAAGTAGCGGGCGAAAGACGAAAGGCATAGTTGAAAAAGGCTATTACTGCTACTTGATTGACTCAACAAAGAAGAGAGTGGAGTGATCGGCGAATCGAGATCTTCACCTTGGACAGGAGCTTGCCCTTCCTTTCTCGAAAAGTCATAACGGATAGAGGAATCCTTGTGGTGGTCAGTGTGGGGGACGCCATCGTTCCCTTTTTGGTATCGAGATTGGCTTGAGAACGAAAAAGGAGAAGGAGGTGGAATCTTTGCATAAAGAAATATAGGTATCTGGAGAATAGATTCGTAGAAAAGGAAGCTAGTCAAGTTGGGTCCAACCTTTTTCCTGAATATCTGATTTACGTATAAATCAATGAGTACTGTCATCACGATCGCCTGCCAGTGGAAGAATTTTGATAGTGAATCTCTGCTCTTCCAGGAAGACCTCTTCCGCTACACGACGAGGAAGAATCAAGAAAGAAAAGAGGTCATGATTTACCGAAAAGATGGCTACTTTAATAACTCACCAATGAAATTTTCTTACATGCTTCTTTTCTTTTCTTTTTTTATGTTTCCCAACTTCGTTTCTCCGTACGCGCCTCCAGCATTCATTTCCATAAAATATCATCGTCGCAGCTTGCGAGTTTTAGGGCTTGAAAGAGTAGGAGAACCTTCATTCTTAGAGTAGAGTAAGACGCATTCCCCTCTTTCTATGAGATCGTAGCCTAAAGAGGAAAAGAGAAAACCTTATCCGACGCGAAGCGAACTCTTTATTTTATGAAAGATTGATTTTGGATTGGAAAAGAGATTAGCTAAGGCGCAACGGCTTTCGCCACCGGGTTCGCATCCATTGTATGATACGTGGATGAAAGGGAACTCCCGTAGTTGGTGAATAGGGGCTCTCGCGGGAAAGAAATCTAGGAACGAAGTTTTTTCTTCGATATAAAGATTCAGTTTAGGCGCGGACTGAGGCAGAGCACACAAGAATAAGAATCAGTCAACATCTAAAGCTAAAGTGAAAAAAAAAGTCCACATGCGCCGAAAAGGAAGATGGGTAGGCAAGAGACGAAATCCCTAGTCTTAGAGCTAGGAGTTGAAAGAGTTCGATATTCGTCTAACCAAAAGAATTAAAGAAAGCTATAGCGCTAGCCAGCAAGTATTCTCAATTGAAGCATGAATGAGTTTGAGTTTGCAGTCCAGTCCTAGGTAAGATATTCCTTCGAAAGAGCAAATCAAGCGGACGAAAAAAGAGAAAGAAAAGGCGATAAGAAAAGTCAAAAAAAAGTCAACTTTCTCTTCTAAGCTTCACTTCAACTTCAGTGAGTGTGCAAGACCAAGAAAAGAAGGCTTGTTAGACTTACTATGAGCACGCAAGAACCAGAGTTAGGCTTAGCGTTACCCGTATGAAGAGTAGGCATCGCTCTAGTTAGTCGTTCAGAGTGAAGCTGAGGAGGTTTTTGGACTAGTTAAAAAAATAATGTATTTAAAAGGAAGTCTCATTCTTTTCTAGAGAATTCACGTCGATGAAGGAATTACTTAAATTAAGTTTCTTTTTTCCTTCCTAATCTGCCGATGTTTGAAAACGAGTATGTGAACAGAACATAATTTTCAATTTCATCGAGATTGGGTTGGTGTTCAGTGTACCGCTCTTGCCCTTTAGAAATAGGCTTAATCGGTTCGAATCCGAATAAGGGCTTCTCGGGGGGTTAACGCTTCAACAACTCTCATTTTTTGATATGGGTTGTTTATGGGATCGGCCGTGGATAATAGGCTTCGCTCCTTTCCATTGGTTTCATGGAAATGGAAACCGAAAGCACGCCAATGATCAACATGGGCTCTCCCAGAATTTTCCCGGACGGTGATTGGGGAAGAGGCGGTGCAAGACCTCCCTTATCTAATTGATGTCTTCTCCGATCTTTCACTGCATGGTTCGCAGAGTTAGAGTTAGAGTTGGGGATGGGAGGTAACTCGGATTTTCTCAAATAGAATCTAGTCAGCGGCATTCTTCCTTGCTTGACTTTGAATCTTTTTTTGAATCATGGAATTCTCTACCAGAGCTGCGGAACTAACGACTCTATTAGAAAGTAGGATTGGCAACTTTACACGAATTCAATCAAGTGGATGAGATCGGTCGAGTGGGCTCAATTGGAGATGGCATTGCACGTGTTTATGGCTTTTGGGGATCCGACTTGGACTTGAAATTGGAATCTTGAGGTAGGAATTAAAGGTGTCTTTCTCTTCCTATGCATTATTCTTTTAATGGCGGGGGCGGGGCAGAGAGAACTCAAAAGGAAAAGGAAAACCCCCGCTTCTGGTTCTGGCGCATCAAGTTATGGGGCTGATGGAACCCCCCCTGGGGAGAAGGATGAGGGAGGAAAAAGAAAAAGGCCGAGGCCGAACGAGGATAATAAAGACAGAAGGATCACCCTCTTTCATGGCCTACGGACCAGTCTCATCCATGAACTCCAGGAGCTTATAAAACAAGATTTACGTTTACCCCCTCCCCACTTCCATCGCTTGCGTTCGGCCATCGATCGTCTAGAAAAAATCCAACCAGAAAATTGGACGAAAATGGTCACCCTACTAGAGGAGGTGCGAACCAGGGAGGGGAGCGGAGAGCGACCTTTTCAAAAAAGTCAAAGCTCTCGGGGAAGCATGAAAGTGGTGGTGAGGGGGAGGGGGTAGTTTTTTCTTATTGATTTTTTTTTCGGTATGGCGCTCCGCGAGCAAGGAGTGCCACGCACGAGCGGAGCGAAAACAAAGCAAAGCAGGGGGAATTCTTCGTTGGGGGAAATCAAAGGATTGCGTATTGAATATAGATCCATGTCTTTCTTGTTCCACTAGCTAGGACCAAATTCTCACATGTCAGTTTCGTTATTACAACCTTCTTTTTTGATGTCAAAGACCAGAAGCTATGCGCAAATGATCATTGGATCTCGGTTGTTCTTAACAGCGATGGCTATTCATTTAAGTCTTCGGGTAGCACCACTAGATTTTCAACAAGGTGGAAATTCTCGTATTCTGTATGTACATGTTCCTGCGGCTCGGATGAGTATTCTTGTTTATATCGCTACGGCTATAAACACTTTCTTGTTCCTATTAACAAAACATCCCTTTTTTTTTTCTTCGCTCTTCCGGAACCGGGATAGAAATGGGTGCTTTTTTTACGTTGTTTACCTTAGTTACTGGGGGGTTTCGGGGAAGACCTATGTGGGGCACCTTTTGGGTGTGGGATGCTCGTTTAACCTCTGTATTCATCTCGTTCCTTATTTACCTGGGTGCACTGCGTTTTCAAAAGCTTCCTGTCGAACCGGCTTCTATTTCAATCCGTGCTGGACCGATCGATATACCAATAATCAAGTCTTCAGTCAACTGGTGGAATACATCACATCAACCTGGGAGCATTAGCCGATCTGGTACATCAATACA
>JAGQDM010000070.1:3660721-3669082 GCA_022749755.1 Azadirachta indica | reverse complement strand
GTAGAAAGGTGGGGCACCCCGGCATACGAAAAAAAATCCAGGATGACGGCTTTCAAAAGACGAGTAAGAGACGGGGGGAGGCTCTCGAAACCAAAGGAGACTAGAAGGAACATAGGTTAAGCAAAGCTTTCCGTTGAGTGCTTTTGTTTTGTCTCGAAGAGCCAACAAAGGAAAAGGGCAGCCCTCTTTCTCTATCTCGGTCTCGGTTTAGCATCATCATATATCGATCCGGAGACAATTTTGATTGATTTTTGTGCGGATTAAGGAGCAGCTCCTCCATGCTGTGGCTGTGGGGGTAGGGGCTGTCGCCGCCTGATAGAGGCAGAAGCCGGGGCCACCGGAGCTATCTGCGTCGAGTGTGCCGATGGAAAGAGGAGGGGAGACAACTCAAATGCCAGCACAAAAATCAAAATCGAAAGAGTCGTGCCGTTCAAAGTGGAATTCTTCTAAGATCCATTGCTCGATTTGGCATGCTCTGCTCCCAAAATGCAGAGAGACTTGCGAGGGCAGATCCGGGTTGGTTGGTCCGGAAAGTCATGGGAGAGGCAGGCTAAGTGAAATAAAATAATATACTGCTGGTGCTACTATAGAATCTTATGAATCACGCACGGCACACTATAAATATCTCCTCCGTCTACAAGGCGAACAGCTTAGCTTACAGCACAGCGTGTTCGCCACCACACCGGCAGGCTGGTGCATTGGCCTTACCGTAATAGGGCCGAGAGGTATGACCCTTCGCTTCGATTAGAACGCCCTATATCTCGTGGTGACACGCTCCGCGTGGCATTTCCTTTTAGAAAGTCCGTATAACTTCTAACCAAAAAAAAAGATTCATAAACATAAAGAATGAATCAAGTACCATTCTTTGAGTGCATTGCCTCTTGAATGAAGAAGAGAGGGGCTTTGTATAGACACCCTTGAGCCATATTCGTCGCCCTAGGCTCACCATCATTCTATTTATGGGTTCTAGCTACAAAGAACATATACATGGAGCTATGTCGACTTACGTACGTCTCGTTGACCAAATGATTAGGTATACCACGCCACGTATCATCCCCTCTTTCCATAGAAGAAAAATCAAAAAAGAAAAGATATAGTGATCGTGCCGTAAGACCTTTTCGTTTCTACTTGACGGCTACGCTCCTCGGTTTTATTACATAAGGTAGCTTGCTTACTTAGCGCTTGCGCTAAGGATCTAATCAGAGTCAAACTTCAATTCGAAATCAAAAACCCTTTTCCTTATTAGCCGGAGTACAAGTGTACTCCTTTCTTTGATCTTTAGTAAAGGCGGATTAAGCCAAAAAAAAAACATTTTCTTTTTTTTTTTCGAAAAGTCTCAACGTCCTCGCTCTGCGAAACGTCCAGTAGTCTCTGACTTGGTCTTCGAATCGTAAGTTTCAGCCCGTTCCCAGTTTGCCTCGCTCTCAGGTTGGCCCTTCTACTTGACTAAGTAGTATTCCACTCGTGCAGTGGGTGTATGGGCTAGCCCATGGTGCGGTCAGCTATGATATACTCAACTTCTTCTTTAGTAGGTTCATCTACAACATCTGGTCTGGTGGTGCCCTCGTGGGCACGTTCCTCTCTGGGTCGGTCTGGTCTAATCGAAGTCAACTGACTCACATGGAATACGGGGTGAGTTTTCACCGAGCTGATCGCTTGAGTCTATAGGCTACCTCTCCTATCCGCTGCTCTACAAGGTCTACTTTCTTCTTCCTTCAGACCGGGCTAAGCCTGACGTTTAATTGTTGTGGGTTTGGGCTAGGGCGTTGCGATCCTACCACCTCTTGGCAAAGTAGGCTGATGGGCAAGCCCCCTCTTTTCGAAATGGTGTGGGGCGGAGGCTGTTGCCCCGTGGCCAACTCGAAGGGGCTGAAGTTCGTTCGACGCGGAGCTCTTTGGTTGTTAAGTTATAGCAGCACTGAGCAACATCCAACAGCTCCAGTCGTTCTGGTTTGCACTAAAGTGCCTTAAGTAGCCCTCGAGGAGTCCGTTTATTCTCTCCGTCTGAGCTTTCAAAGATATACCGACGTAGGTATCTTACCATCAGATACCGACAGTCGTCTTCTAACATTACCGACCCAACAATATCGGGTTTTCATCAATTTCACATAACATAAAAAAGTGCTTTTCATCATCAGAAACAACCTTCTTTCCAACCTCTTGCATTGCATTACCATAACAAAATGAAAATTCTAAAAAAGATAGATTACTCTTGTGACTCGGAATGAACCTTTCTCGGTGGAGGAAAGGAATAGCGATGGATTCCTATGGAGCATCCAGGAACAAGAAGATATTCAATTGTACGACGAATTCCTACGTGGTCCAAGGAAAGAAAAGGTCCGCTTCCACGATTTCATCTATATCGAATCTTAATATCAGAATAGCTTATATAGTCATGATTCAATTCAGGTCCACTGACTTTTTCTTTCTTTCTCATTTTTCGAATCTGATTGGAACAATGGAGAAGTAGGAAGACTTTATCGATTCATAATGGGTATCTAGAATATCTATGTCCCAAGACATAAAATATGAATAATAAAACATGAGGATACGGAGTAGAAGTATGAGTTTACTGAATTTATTGCATTTAGAAATATATATTTCATTAGAATAATAAAGTATATCATTCGTGTCTCTGTTACAACACGTCGAAACGGGTTCGAATGAAAGAAAAAAGAAGAAAATAGGCTGTACGCCTAATTTTCCTGGGATTGTAGTTCAATTGGTCAGAGCACCGCCCTGTCAAGGCGGAAGCTGCGGGTTCGAGCCCCGTCAGTCCCGACCTAGGCTAGGATTCTCAGAATCGATCAATTTTTCTCTCCATTTTCTGTGTTCTGTGAAGAGGAGAGACAAAGAGTAGGATCTAATTCCCAGCAGGAGGATCCTTCTTTCGTTTCGCATTTCTCATCGGGCAAAGAAAGTCAAGGAAGAAAAATGACAATAACTAGTACCGATTGATGGAGGAGAGACATATGTAGGTTAGTACGGGGGTATCACCATATTCAGGATGAAAAGAGATAGCGTACTGGTCTGGCTTTTTTCGATTGTTCCTGATCCATCGAATAGAGTAGCACAATTTCTTTCCCGGGAGCACAACAATTTTTTTTTACGATACGCAATTAACTGTTAATAGTTACCCCGACAGAGTACTTTTCAGATTCAACCTACCCTTTATTCTAGCTCCGATTTTTTGTAACCTATATGACTAATTGGGGACAATCTTATCAAAAAAATGAATTGCACACTGGATTCTCGATGTATGCGTCCCAGTCTAAGGAAGGGGAATACTAATAAAAGATCCGCTCCAACTTCTTGTGATTCGAGACTGGAAAGGAATAGAAAAGAAAATGGAAAAAAAAAACAAGATGATGAGATTATGGAAGTACCGAGCATTTATTGCTACTGCACTCTTTATTCTAGTTTCGACTTTTTATTAGAAAAGTCTAAGTCAAAATTCTTCATTTGAATGAAAGTTGAGTTATTTATTAGTTCTTATCAATGATTAAAGAAATGAAAGGGATTACAATTCAAAATCTTAAATGAAATGAGTATGAGTGGAGTGGACTGGATTGAATCAGCGGTATATAGATCCAATACAATAGTACGTATGGTAGAAAGAAAGAACTAGATGCACCTTTCTACCTTTCTACCCACACTATCCATTGTATGAAGATATGGGATTGATATAGAGAAATCTCAAATTTGTATATAAATATATATACATGTAAATGTATA
Organism: Azadirachta indica; assembly: GCA_022749755.1. Classification (NCBI taxonomy): domain Eukaryota; kingdom Viridiplantae; phylum Streptophyta; class Magnoliopsida; order Sapindales; family Meliaceae; genus Azadirachta; species Azadirachta indica. Next base: position 3,665,347 of record JAGQDM010000070.1, on the reverse strand, counting down.
TATATGTAGATGTACATGTAAATAGCACTCCGATTCTATTTCTTCGCTACACCCATTCGTCTTTCTTTCGATCAATTCGAAATAATCCAACGTCAACTGCTCTACTCTAATTCATAGGTTTTATTGTATTGATCCCGAGATCTATCGAAACAATGGAAGAATAGTATGGGCATATAAAAAAAGAAAGCAACCAAGTCATCCTTTTTTTTCTATTTTCTATAAGAATAAATCAATCAAATCAAATATTGAATGATGAGACTCAGATCCTATCGCGAGTCTTGATACATAGTATCTTCAGTCCTTTCCAAAACTCCAAATTTGATTTCCCCATCGGCCCATCCAATCTAATTCACGACTCAGTTAGTAGACATTACACTAATACTAATAGGAATAGGGGAAGTTAGTTATTAGTTTAGTTATTAGTTAGGTAATTAGGAAGGATTTTGAGTCTTTCTTAAAACCCCTCCAAGGATCCTAGGATCAAGGTTGCTGTGCTTCCTTTAGAACAACCTTTTTCTCCTAAGATTTCCGGTCCCTTACTTTCGTATTTTTGAATCTCACAATTGAATCTTACTACCCAAGTCGATCCTATTGGCAACGGGCAAACGACGCTTACGCGGGATCTCGGTGCCTTCTCTTGAAAGAATAGAAGTTGAGTTCGAGTTGTTATCATGCCGGATCAGAAAAGTCAAAAGCCGTACTAAAAGCCAGCGGACCCGCTCACGGGAGTCAGGCCTGCTCTGTAGTGGGCAGACGTAGCAGGGCCATCTGAAAGAATATAGGAAAAAGAGCCGCTGGAGAAAACCAATTACGCTGGGTTCTCAATTCCATGTAATATGCAGTGAGTTTGAATTGACCCGGTTAGCTAGAAGGTTCCTTTCGCTACCGTCCTAAGGTTCAACCAACCCTTGGTTTGCTTTAACAAGATTTCACTGAAGTGAACCCGACGCGAAGTTGGTGAAACCTGAGCGTAACTATGTCACGTGAAGTGAAGAACCTCTGCTTCCTTTTTTAGACACCTTCCCTTCTTATTCCCCGAAGCACAAGAGCTAGGGTAAACTCGTCAGCTGAATAGCTATAGTACAGAGTTGTTGGGGGGAATAGATATATCGCTTTTCCGGGGGGACCAAGAAAAAGGGAAGGAGATATGGAGCCAGTGAGTGGCAACTGGTTCTTCGGTGCTATCAAAAACAGCCTTCTATGCGCTATCAGAGCCACTCGTCCCTTCTCCTTTCCTTAAAGGAAAGGTCTAACCTCGCGTAGCTAATGAAAGGGAATACCTTAGCTTAGAACAGAACCGACTATAAGCCCTGAGAGCCAGCAAGCAAACCCCCCTTACCAACCTCTTAATCTAGAAAAAAAAGCCCTTTCTTTCTCGGGAAGCTGGTGTAAAGAGGTGGTGGGGGCGGCATAAGACGGGTCGGGCTCCCCATTTCTTCTTTTTAATCCTTCTCCGCTCTGCTCTCTTAACGTAATCCTGGGGAGTGGGCTTATAGTCCAGCCTTTCAAGCCCTACGTTGTAAAGGGGGATCGTGCCTTGGCAGAATTACCGGCACAAGCCTTCCTTGTAAGCTAATCCACAGACCCAGCCTTACGGGGTGAAATTTCATCTTCGCCAGCATTTTCCCCCCGGGTGAGCTCGTCTTCATTCTTTTGGGTGGCCTCGCGTCGAGGGGGATACAATTGACTGTCTCGAACTGATAGGATAGGAATTGAAGTTCCGACTCTACATGCTGCACAACTTCTACCTTTCTTGAGCCTACTTTTTCGTCATCAGCCAAGATAGTGACTAGCTGGTCGTCGATAACGAACTTGACTTTACCCTTTTTGGTGCAGCGTAGATGGGCCTTATGGGGAAGGGCCCTTATGAATGGAGCCAACCAAAGTCTTCCCAAAAGTGAACGATGCCTCGATATCTCGATATCTACCACATTCAAACTTATCTTGAACTGGTACGGCCCGGTCACAACGTCAAGTTCAATTACTCCAACAGTCTGGCGGACGGAATTTTCGAATGCTCGGACCGTCATCGTCTTTCTCTTCATATCTCCATGCCCCAGCCCCAGGGCCTTTACACTGCTCAACGTGCATTCAAAGCACTCCCATTATCAATCAACACTGCAGGTACTATCTGGGCCCGACAAGACACCAAAATAGAAAGCGGGTGCGTTTGCTACGTCTTTGTCCTCAACTGGTCGGACAAAGTTGGAAAAGAAGGCGATACGGTGTATCTTTACTGGGTACGATGAGCAGAAGAAAGGGTGGAGATGTGTTGATCCCACCACCAATAAAGCATACGTCTCGCCGCATGTTGTCTTTGATGAGGCATCATCATGGTGGTCTACCGAGAATGTAGTGTTGCCAGACTTGGAGAGTTTAGACACGAGTACGCGAGCGCAGTTACCAGAGCGGCAGGAGGTTTCTGTCGGGAGCGACTCGAAACCAGTAGAGTCGCAAAAATCGAGTTCACGAACTGGCAGTTCTTTGAGCCCCATTTGATAGAAGACAGGTGTTCGCGAGGTTCAAAGTCCAAAGCCCATAAGCCAGGAAAAGCCTTCCCCCAGAAGTGGAGAGAGTAGCTCACGAACAGAGTTGCGAGATAGTCGAGAGAAGAGACCACTACCAATGGAAGACATCACGACTGAAAATAGGCCAAGTCTCAGAAGGTCTTTGCGGAGCAAGAAGTCTAATCCGAAGTATATGCAGGCCGACTTTGCAGACGTTGTGTCACTTTCACAGTGTTGTGTGTCCGAGATCGGGAAAGGAAGCATTCAGTGATGCTTGGGCTCGGTGGAATTTCATTCATGTGGTGTGAATGCAGGGGCAGGGAAGACTGAAGGCAGGGGAACGGTGTAGAGAGACGCCATAGAGAAAGGCATTTTTGACGTCCATCTGCCCAGGACTGACTTGTTGTTAGAGAGATGAGCACTCGCACAGTAGTGAAATTTGCCACGGGACTAAACGTCTCGTCGTAGTCAATCCCGTACTGCTGTGAGAAAGCACGAGCAACCAATCGCGCCCGTTCGACTGATCCATCACTTCGTCGCTTCACCTTGTATACCCACTTGCAAGAAATTGGCTTGACTCCAGCAGGCAATGGAACAAGGTCTCCCATGTCTCATTCTTTTTTAGGGCTAACATCCCCTCGCACCTTAGCGCTGCCTCTGGTTTTTCGTCTTGTGCAGCCTTTATTTCTCTTTTGTTTTTTGGCCTTGACTTTCCCCTTCCCCCCCCCTTTTGCCATTGTCACTACTGGTACCTGACCCCGTCGGCTCGACATTTTTGCAAACACCGACCCTTACTCAATAGGGCAATGAAAAGAGGAGAACGAGGACAGCTGACTACCGCTAAAAGTCAGACTACGAGTACACATTGTATGATTGAAAACTGCCGCTGTGTACTAGCCGGTGCTTGCAGGTCTGACGGGTGCCTTCTCTCCAACAGCTGCTTCAATCAATGTTAAGTCTGACTACGAGGCTTCTTAGCCCGCAGCTTACTACTTATTGAAAGACCGAACAGGAAATGAAAAGTCGTACTACAACAACTGTAAACATTCCCTCCCCGCTCTGACTTTGATCGACTTGCCCACACAGCGTCTTTTTTGAGAGAAGAGGTCAAGGGGCTAAGTGACTCTCGAAAGTCGTCTTTTGTATCGCGTCAAGAGAAATGACATAGATAAGATCATTGCTTGAAGAGTTTCATTGTCGAATTGATCTCGGAATTGGATCCCAATAGTAGCTGCTGCCCAAAGGTGCTTTATGAAAGCCGGTACACAGCAGTGAAAGTACGATTGATTCCGTCGATCGAACGAAAATCGCTTCTTGCTTTTTTTTTTGCCTTTCTGGCTTGACTACTCTGCTTGCTTAACACAAGTGTGATTTAACCTTCACGGACTACTTCACCACCCAGCAAGCTCCGGCTCGAAAGCAAGAAGCAACGGATTGAGCTGCGCGAAAGCCGTTGCTCGTTAGCGCTTTAGTTTGATTGCAGGGCGTTTAGGCTTGACTAATAACATAGAAAGGGCTTTTCTCGCTTGTTTGAGACCATATAATATCAGGCTTTCTTCAATCGGCAAACAAGGGATGGATCTACAGTCTGATATGATAAGGCTTTAAGAGATAGGGACTCCAGCGGTAAGAAAGAGTCACTCAGTGAATCGGTGGATCACACACTTGTTGGAGACAGGGGCAGGGACACGCCTTACTATTTAGAAAGTATACAAGTGTTGAAAGAGTGAAGTCTGGGGACAACGGTAAACGTGAGGAATGGGATCTCCAAAGCTACCCGCCCTACTAAATAAGTTCGCAAGCAAGGGACATGCCGAGCACCTAACTTTCCAACTAAGTCCAACGCGATTTAATTGACGATGCGTTCCGTCGTCAGCAAGCGGTGGCCGACAAGGCCCTTTTCCCTAAAATATCTTGGGAAGCGAAGAGGACAGGTTTTCAACTCGTTCGGTAAGATTCTCCCGAAGGAAGGTAGGCATTTACCCAAGGCACTGATATTCTGAGTCTCTCAATTATACGTGTTTTAGGGAGTTGAACGTCTTATTTTATTCTTATGAGTGGCCTATGTGAATATGAGCCAAGCCAGGAGCAAGGATTCCTGAAAGTGAAATTCTATATT
>JAGQDM010000070.1:3653221-3655721 GCA_022749755.1 Azadirachta indica | reverse complement strand
CAATCCCAATCACTTGCTGAGACAAGCTCTCCTCCTATTTTTGCACTGCTTCCGGTTGATGGCTATTATGCCTCTTCCTGCTCTTTTGACTTCTTCGACTCGTCTTCCAGCTCAAACTCATAAGCCAAGACTCCTATTCCGGGTAGTGTTTTTTAGAGTCCTTTGCTCTTTACAAACCCCTGACTCGTTCATTTACTCGCTTGGATTCAGTCTCGTTCGGTTGTTGATTAGTTCATCGGTAGTTGGTTAGATAGTCGTGGTTGGGTTATTCACTTGGAGTTTATTTCTCACTTCCTGGTATTATTCCGCCTTTTCGGGTGTTGGGGAGTTGCTCGGGTGGTGTATTGTATTGTGGTTGGTTGCATTAGTTGATTCACTCCTTCCTCAGCATTCGTCGATTGGTGGCGTGGGAAAGGGGCATTCGACCACGGGCAAAGATGTCGATGCAATTCATTTTGCGAGTTATGAATTCAAGGTAGAGGGGTTGCCTGATTCACCAGTCTTTCCTCCAGACTCATCGGTAGGGTGATGCTAAACTATCTTCTAAGGGTTGATACTATGTAATAGGCTTGAGGCTCCCATGCGGGTATCTTTCAGTTTGTTGGCTCCTCTTATTCTCAGGGGGATTCCCCATCCATTTATCTTTCCATTCCTTCCCCTCATTCCAATCTTGGGGCGGACTCCCATGATTCCTTTCCCAGTGTCTATATTCTCCCCCCTCATCCCCCCTCATCCGGCTCAGACTTCACCTCCATCCCCTTTTATTATATCAATAGTGAGCTCATCCATCCTTCCTGCCATAAGCTATGATAGTTATACAAGGCGATCTCCGATCCGGATAGCTTTCAGAAAGAAACCCGATGCCGATGCTTAAACTCGAATTTCGCGGTGAACTCATCAGATGAATTACTACAGGAAAGAAAACCAATTCGACCGAAGACCCTAGAGATCGTTACAAGACAGCTCGACCGGGAAGTAGCATATCTTTCAAGAAAGAAATTCGGTTACGGTTACAAGGTATTCGCCCTAATTGAATAAAAGCTATCTTGAATAAAAAAAGGGAACCCGTATTCGTGGATGGGGAAGACCAACTCTCATTCAAGGAAGTGGACCGTTGACGACAGCAGGCCGGGAAGGACAGATGCTACTAAAAAAGCCGATTATCGCATGTTTTTAGAGGCCTTGACTTGACCCATCCGACCCCTTAAACTCGCGATTTAGAAAAGAAAATAGACCATTCCGGACCTTTTCCTCATGTCGCTACGATCAGATATGACCGGTTGAAGAAAGAAAGAAAAGATCGATGAACGATTTAGCGAGACTTTGCCTTAGAGACCAATGAAATGCGACCGAGAGAAGCTTATTACACAAGAGTTCAAGACTTCTTGCTTCTGCTTCCCTGCTTACTATTGCTATCACCTCAACTGCTTTCGACCTGCTTGCTCACTTAGAATGAAGATCAATAATAATGGGCTTTACACAAGACCACAGAGCGAGAGAGAGAGCCTTCGCTTACCTGCTTAACCGTGCCCTCCTATCGTACCTATATCCCCTTTCCTTCAGTTACATCCAGTCTCAGTTCTGCTTCCAACTACCGATGGGAGAAGGCTTGGACGTATAGCAAGATTAAATAAGAGGTATGGCATACGGGAATGATATATGAAATAAAAGGCTGGAAACAGAGCAGGCGCTAGCCAATGGTTAATACTTCAGAAAGCACCTTCTAAATGAAATTAACATTAACAGTAATGCCCCTATCGACCTCAGTCTTGTTTTTTGCTAGCTTGAGTCTAGAACTAGACTATATCATTAAAGGCCGAATATCCATTAGAAACAATATAGATTTCTAAAATCTATATATAGATTTTATATTTATATTGTTGGAAGATAGTCGGCCCACTTCTAGCCGTTCAAGCGATTATGCCTGTTCTAGCCCTACCATCCACCCCTATCATAATATAATGGAAAGGGGTACTTTCGAGCTGATCTGTAACGGATCAAAGCGACCGTTAGTCGGGCTGATCTGTGATTGGTCAAGGCGACCGAGAGGACACATAACATACCTCCTCCATATTCCAACAATGGGCAAGACTCGGGTACTGCATGCGAGAAGTATAATAGTTTACTGAACAACTACTTAGATCTTGATTGATTTGGATGCAATGAAATTTTGGTTTTGCATTACTCCAAAAAAAAAAAAAGCCATCCCATGAGTATACATGACCCCACAACCTGTATAAAGCGTACATCTCTGCTCAGGGAGTAGGTCAAAGCTTTTTATAAGAAAAGTCAAATAAAAAGCTGGAATCCGCGAAGACAAGACCAGACCCCCTAAGAGCGTCTTGTAAACCAATTATTATTCGATCTGGGGAGATCCCAGCAAGGCTGCCGGAGACATCACTAAACCCAGGGATGTCTCTTGAAGAATTCGTAGAGATTTTCCCAGAACCCCAGTCCAGCCTACCCGACTGATATAATCTAGAATCTACTCTCCGCCCTT
>JAGQDM010000070.1:3630721-3648221 GCA_022749755.1 Azadirachta indica | reverse complement strand
AAGAATCTCAATTTTATGACAAATCCGGTCCTTATGATGACAAATCCGATCCATGATATCATGTCTATAATACCTTATAGCTTCACAGTTACAAGTCATTTTCTCATTACTTTGGGTCTCTCATTTTTGATTTTGTTGGGGATTCTTTTCATGGACGCTGGCCCGAGCCAAGGTGCAGGTCAGAATAGAGTCGTGGGGGAAGGGAGTTCTTCGCTTCCGAATCGCCCAGATGGGGATGACAAGGGTAGGGGGTCAAAGCCTGACTCGAAACTGAAGTCTGACTATTCGCCCGACTTAATAGGAATTTGTGTTGTGTAGGAAAATGGACTGAGAAGTGGGTTTCGGGAGAGAGATCATCGGAAGGCATCTAGCCCATAGAATGGGAAATGGAGGTTCAAGTCCTCCTTGATCTCAATTAGAAGTGCATATTGCACGTCAAGTGCGGGATTGGCATCGAGACAACCCACAGGCAAAAAAGACGAGCCGAGGACTTGCTTTCTTTTCGAACCTGATAGGTTACTGTGAGATTCTTTCTCATAGCAGTGCGGAATCTTTGTTCCAAGCATTGAATAATCACAAGAGTTTGAAAAGAGAGGATAAAAAAGGGGTCTTTACCCTTATTGTTGGTCGGAGATTGGAGTCGGTTGATTAGATATACACCTTCCTTACCCGGTCAAAATCGCCTATCCAGAATACAAAAGATCCGTCGCTCTTCGCTCGAGCCAAGGATGTGACTCTCAACATCGAGACCGTGTTGGCTGGTGCCGAGGAAAACGGCAATTTACTCGCTTTCTCGCTTGGAAAAAGAAAAAAAAAAAAGACGTGAAAGAGAAGTAGTGGAGGGGCTGTCTCATGAAATCCTGTCCATCCCTTCTCGGATTCCCTTTTGGATACTACCTTTACTTTATCCAAAGGGAAAGATCTCATATCGATTCAAGGGTCGAACGCATCTCGGATTTCGAATGGTGTTGGGAATGGCAAGTCTTTCACGGAGGATGGGGTAGAAGGAGATGAAATAGGAAGGGAAAGAAGAATACCTAGATCTTCCGAAGAAGGCAATTGATGTGAGGTCATTGGTTCCGTAAATGGAACTTTCTTCCTTCGTCTCTCATACGTTTTGTAGGACGCCCTTGCTGCCCCCCGATGGGATCACTTTTGTATTCTTCCTTATGAACAACTTCATCACTAATACAAGGGCGTTTACGTTTAGGTCTTCGATGGGGCCTCCACAGTCTTTCCATTCTCCCCCTGAAGAGAGCATGGATCACAGACTGCTTTCCCTTGATCAGAAAAGTCAGGTACATCCTCAAAGAATGTGACATCCATAAAAAGATACCTCTTGTTCTTCAAAGGGTTATAACACAACTATCCCTTCTGAGAACTGGAATAACCGACAAAGATACATTTGACAGACCTATGACTCAATTTAGGATCCAGAACATGAACAAAAAAAACAAAGACACGTAAAGGGATGGAATAAACAGGAAAACCAGGGAGAAGAGTTTGGAAAGGAGGTCAACGAGACGGCTAATCGAGCGTAGAGACAGAGAAGGGCAACAGGCTGATGTTCTTGCAGTACCACTTCCCTCCTTCCTACCTTCCTTCCTTTTTTTCTTGGGTGAGTCAGTGGAGTCTGTTTTACTCGAGTTGAGTGAGCTAGGTGCTGGAGTTAGCTGGTTAGCTCGAGTGAGATACGTGGTTTATCGAGGTGAGGGTGAGGGCTGACCTTGAACTGGCCCTGGGGTCACTACCCATAAAGCCATTCTAAGCCATTAGTTTGAACTTTATTTAAAACCTGATCGCCCCTTGATCACAGGACTAGCTGCATCTAAATATGGCTACTTATTATGCTTTGGGGGACGCCCCGGAATCACCTTTGGGAAGAGGAGAGATCCCCCCGACCGAACTGAGCTTTGAACATTGATTTTCCGGACCTATACAATTACAATAAAAACTTGAGCATTTCGCCCTTTCTGAATTGATTGAATGAAAGATTCGGATTCCACTTATGATTTTGTGCTCACAGCTTCTCCTTCTATTTGAACTGAAGTGCCTAAAGTACCTTCTAACAAGTTCTCCAATTCGTTTCTGCGCTTAGAAGTTGCCGTAGAATCCATCTTTGGTGGTTAGGTCTACTAACGGAGTCCATTTGCACCGGTACCGATCACGGAATTTGCACCGAAAACAAGACCGGTCGGGCATAGCTATCCCTCCCTCGTGGAAGTGGTGAGTCCTATTCAATCAAATCCTTTCTATGCTACCGGAAACCCAATCCATTCTATTGTCTACAAAGCAATACCTCTGTGCTTTCCTCGCCCCCTTCCTTCCCGGCACCAAGCATTCCTAGATATTGTTCCAGTGGTGGACTACTCGCATTGATCCAGTGGTTTACTATCCGGACTTGCTCGCCTAACGAAATAAAATCATCAATACTTGGGCAAGTTGACCCATACTTTTTCTTCCAGTTTCTCCTACGTTGACCCATACTATTGCAGTTTCTCCTACAGCTGCTGGCGAGCTACTCTTGAGACGGAGCTGACTTCCTAACCAACCGGCTGGCTAGCAACGGGCACTGGCGACAGAGAGATTACTAACTGGCTAGCAAAGGGCACTGGCGACAGAGAACAGAACTTATTACTTTGGCGACCGATAAAAGAACGAATTACTTGCTGTTTCTGGTTTCCTCACCGTTGAGAACCGCAGAACTCATTCTCAGTCACAACTTCGAATCCACTTCCATCAACCAGATCTTCCATTGAATAAGAACGGATCAAACAAAGCACACCAAATCCTTGAGCAGTGGGTGATTCTTCCTACCAAGCAAGGCGGAAGTCCTCAACCAACACTCAATCTCGACTCTACGACTAGGCTACGAAACGAAAGCGAAGGGTCCGCAAGGCATTCGATCTTCAAGCGAAAGGGACGGGAGGGTGAATTAAATTCAGTTGAGAAAGGGACAGATGTGGATGCAGCTCTCGAAGTGACAATACACCTCTGCCATAGGATGACCCGAAAACGGGACCAAAGAGCTATAGTATCGCATAGGAGGAGCGGTGCATTCTTTTTGACACAAGCAGTTACCCGAAAATAAATAGATTAATTCATTCCTTACCGGATCCAGGTTGTTTTATCTTTTTTTCTATGCATGAGGTATCAAGTCTAGGAAGAAGGTTTGACGCAGTTGAGTGACTCGGGTGTTGATCAGAAGAGTTGCTCAGGGAGGATCAACGTAGTGAAGATTGATGAATTAGTTTTGACCCGACGAGGTTAACCGGGCGGGCGGATCCTTTGCTTTCTGCTTTTTCGTTTGGAACATTGTTGATTTGACCCCTGGAGTACTTTGTCTCAAGATTAGCTGCTCTTGCCGTTTCCCCCGGATTTTTCACTCTTTTTGTCGTTTTTCCTCCGCTTCGTATTGCTAAGTCTTAACTGGGCCCGATCCCGCGACATTGAGAGTAGATCAGCGCGCCCTTCCATTAGCAGCTCTTTTATGGGCTGTCTTTCTGTCTATATTGTTTTTGTTTCATAGGATGACCCAACCTTTCGTAGACCATGTTCCAAGTGACAAAGGAGAAGGAGATTTGCCATCATTCGAATTGGAAGGTGACGAGAAGAAAGGGATTTGGTTTCATGAATCAACACGAACCAACGCTCATCGGTAACCCATGTATGCTTCATGAACCATCAAACCCATTAGAGTCCCATGAACATGAAGAGGCACGAAACCACGAGAATCGATGATCATCCATGTTGTATACTTCAATGAGCAATTCAAATGCCTAGCTTTTGTTTCAAGCACGATTTCCAGTTCAATCACACCATCTGTTCGGGCTCACAAACCCCTTTTCGGGGCAATCTTCCGCCCTTCACCCCCCCCCTGATATGATAGCTAGATTCGAGGCAAGGCCCCATCTTTCACCCTCGGATAGCTAGAATGGTTTCGATAGCTAGCATGTTTCCTATCTTCATCTTCTATGGACACTGACCACTCACTGAATCCGCCAACTATGAGACTGCCATATGGATATAAAGAGTTTCCATCCTGATGGCTTTTAGCGCCTCATGAATCAGCACGAACAGGCGCTAACGAGAATACATGTACTTCTTCATTAATCATCAAAATGAGGAGTGGATAACGGAGTGGATAACAAAAATCAGTCTTCCAACAATAGTTTGGAACGGGGATCCAGATCCGCAATCATGATGATTGAAATGGGGATCCCGACCCGCCGACTTGTCCATGTAGCTTCATGTGGCATCGTTAAGTATCCATGTCTGCCTTTCACCCGCCCATTGCTCTTAGTCAACCATCTCCTCGCCTACGCGCATCCCCCTACGGTTGTTGTGGCTTTCTTCCTGGTCCATTTGGGTATCAGGACCTGTCTAGCCTTGTTCTTAAGTAACAGGTGATTGCTGGTGTCCAGTTGCTCGAGGAGGGATCCGGTTCATACATAACCAGCTTCTGACCTATTCGTTTTAATCAGCCACAAATGATAACGAAAATGAAGGTACTTTAGACTCATCCGGTGCATTCAGGAAGAGCAAGAGCACTTGCCTCGTTCCGTTCGTACCCAGCTTTTGACCACCTATCCATTGTGTTGTGGTTTATCCAGCCAAAGACTAACTTCAAGCTGCTGATGCTATGGTCTCAACCAGTGCATTAGCTAAGGAATCCAGCCAGTAACAACTCGAAATGACGTAAGATAAGGAAAGAGAACCCACCCGGATTCTTGTCAATTCTTCTTTTGGTGGACCTTCGTCCGTAGCGTATAGTTTGTAGTCGGTCTTTGGCAGCCTCTGCCTCTGGGACGAAATCCCCATCTCTCTTGATCGGGACTAGCCCACGTCAGGGAATGCAATTGTAGGTCACACTGATCTCTCGCTCCTGGGATGCATCCCTTTCGCCCTGGTGGTATGCTAGATCTTTTCAAGGACTTAGTATGACACGAGCAGGAGTCTTCTTTCCGGGTTGGCAGTACCGACCAGAAGGCGTGGTTATGAACGGAATTCGCTTCAACAGGAGGAGATCTGTAATATCATGATTGGGATTTGGTTGTCAATGGTTTAGTCCCCTACTTTGTTTGGTTTGGCCCCCTACGGTGAATGACCAGGAACGGATCTCAACGCCACTGACTGACAATAAAATACTAGAGAACAGGCCAGTGGTTACGAAAAAGAAATGGAAATCTTAGTTTCTAATGGAAATCCTAGTAGAGGCTTGATCAAGATCCATGTCCACCACTCATTGCTGTGTCCACCAATGGCTCTTGTCCAAGACCTCCATCCGCAGTCGGCAGTCAGTCTTTGCCAAGCACCAACCTCGGACTACGCCTAGCACCAGGGCGTTGGCTTTCCTTTTGACTTCCCCTTCTCCTGAGCTTCTTTCTTCTACACTTCGTGCCTTACCTTGCCCACTTAGAAGAATGCTTCGAAACCTACTCAAAACTCCAACTGCGAGAAAGCGAACCGACTAAACCTTGCCCACTATCACTGAATTACTGTTATCAACTGGAGGCAGCGAGTCAACTGCTTGCCACAGAAGGGAGAGGAGGCGAAGGTACTACCGAACAATGGTTGTGGGCTGTACGAGGGCTTTCCTGAATGACAAGGGAAATCTCTATCAACTACGGGAAATGAAGAGGGGCACTGAACGATGGCTTGGATTTCATGATCATGATGGCTTAGGCTAAAAGGGAAAGGGAGCGAAGCCCACTAATGCTATCTTGTGGCAGATTTTTCTATGGCTACCTTATCTTATGCCTCTCCCCGTCAGCTACATTGAACATCAAATTCACCGATTACTACTATCCCACCTTATCAACAGAAGCCCTTCCTAAGCAACTTCACCCAATTTCACTAGCTCGACCGAAGGGGGAGGTCATATTTAATATTCTCGATACTACTGGACCGATAAAGAAGACAGCTATTCGCCATAAGGTATCAGCGAGTCACACTCCTTTGTTGCCTTCACTTCAAGTCTCGCTATCAAGCTTCTCACTACGAGCACTGTCCTCTTATTCTTCTTATTAGTCGAAGGTTTGGGGCAATATCTATAGTAGGTTCACCTATTGACAGGAAAATGAAGAAAGGGGGAAGAATGAAAATACCTTAGAATACTTTCCAACCAGCCGTAGCAAGGTAGAAAGCGCCTCTGATGGGATAGGGAAGGGAGCCGAGATCTCAAGTCAGCGAAGGGTCAACGGTAGTTGACAATACAACGGCTCTCAACACCAAATATTTTTTCTACGGCAATGTTGTCAGCAACAAAACAGCTTTTCTCCCGTGAAGCTAGAATCAATGCTTTTACTTTTAATAAGCATGCATGAAACAGATCCCTGGAACGAAATTCCCACTAGTCTTAGGTAGCGCCTTTAAAGCCTTTAAAGCCTTTAATTAATAATAAGGGCAAATAAACTTCCTTCAACAAGAGCTACTGCAAACACGAAACGGGCTACATGAGTATTCCTGTTGTTTAAATGGGGCTTTCTTCGTTCGAGAATATCTCCCGCTTCTCGTTCTCAAAATTAATTTATTCGTTTCGAACCCTTTATCAACGATTTTTTGTGTTTAGGCGAGAACCTTTTCTTCTTATAAATGGACTGGCCCACTCTGTCCTCCCTTGCCTTGATGCCGTAACCTAAGTGCAAGCGAAGCAACCTTGAAATGCAAATTTCTTCGAGTCGAGAATGAAGCTTATCCGCGAATACTATCTTGGATTGGAGCTACTATACCGAGCCTGGCTCACTACTAAGCCTTCCCCTCCAGGTGAACCGGAGTTTTATCAACACCCCGGGTGAGCATATCTATCTTGACGGGATCACTGCAATTATTTTATTTATTGGTCTTTCTTCCTACGCGAGCTACTTACTATTACCACTTTGTTTCACTCCTGGTGTGCTTTTAGTTCGATCTTCCTACACATGCTTAGGATGTCTTTCTGGTTTGAGTGAGTTACTTACTGCAGTGACTTCTCCCGCTTCCTCTTCCTTTCTTTGGTCGAGTCAGCGCCGAACCGCTTCAATACCTGAAACATCGCTTTCGAGGATCTATTTCGTAGTTACACTACTTCTGAGCTTGGAGAGCTGCAGGATATCCCATATTTCTTTCCTGTAGGATCAAAGCCACTTTCAGGCTTCCTCACTACTGGACATCCCAGTCGTACCTAGTTTACACTCTCAGCCTACCCCTCAACTTAGCAATTTGAGTTAGATTTGAACTCATCCATACTCTCAAGCCTTTTTTTTTTTTTTCCGCTAATTAATACAAAAATTCCGTTAGTAGAGGATGGTTCCGTAACCCATGACACGGCTACTGGTGACCCAGATTGAGCATTTTATTTCCTCTTCTTTGGTAGCTGGAAAAGCCCCAACTACTGAATTAGCGGGAAGGCTTCAATCCAATCCAAAAAACCAATCGCAAAGCAAAGGTTTTTAGCAGGCAATACAAGCAAAGGAAAACCCGAATCTTATCAAAACAAGGATAGTACTAAAGATTAGCTCCGTGCTTGCTTACTCTGAGAGGAGAGTGTTCCGAAGGATTGAACAGAAGGGGGAAGTAGTCATTCTTAGGATAGGATACCAAAGTCAGAGTCGAAAGTTCGCGAGTCGGTACTGTAGTTGTCTTCTCGAAGAAGAAAAAGTGGTTATCCCACGGTCGGGGAATTGACTATTTTGCTAACCAGCTTTCTTTTGTTAGGAAGCATCCATCTACCCTCTGTCGTTGGTCCTTAACTGTTGGTAGTTATCCCTTTTGCGGGTACGCTCTCTCAGTCTGTCCCAATTCCTCCTGTTTTCGGGTATCCTCCTCTTTCTGTCCCTAGTTATGGAGTGCCCCTATTTCCCCAGCCCAGTTATGGAGTGCCGGACTGGTGCGCAGATATTTGTTAGTGAATCTTCTTTTGTAGCCTTGAAGAAGCATGCAAGCAACCTGAGGAAAGGGGATTGCTAATCTGAAGCATGCAAGGAACCCAACCCTCTCGAAGTGAGCAGAATAAAGAAAGGGCTATTGTGATCTATTGCAGAATCAGCAAACTCTACTCGCTCTCAAGCAGCAGCTTCCGCAGAACCCGAGCCGAGTCTAGCGGTTCAACCGAAACCTGCCAGTCAGTCCTTATCCGTGTTCAAAGGTCCTGTGCTAACTCTTTACTTTAGTAGTGGGTCCAGATGTATAATGCAGTTTCCAAGCGATGAACACTAACTGATACAGTAAGGATGCAACTCTCATATTCTCTTATCGTTGCTTCTTCCCTGTGCATTCGCTCCCCCCCTATCGTAGATGGTTCAGCCACGCCCGGTTCCACGAAATGATTGAGAACGGAGACGGGGGAGAAAGTGCCCATTCCCTAAAGCCTCAGCCTTCACAATATGTTACATCACCAGCCAACATGGAAGAAAAGACCAGTGATTCCGACAATGAACCCTGTGATTTGATACAGTTTAGTTATTCCCTTCCAATCATAGTTTCTCGGTGTCCTTTAATCGTTGCAGGAGCTTTGATCATTCGTTAATTAGTCACATGCGAGAACTTGTCTCCCAGCCCAGCCAAAAAGCATTCCTCAAAAGCATAGCATTACATCCGGTAGACCTACATGCATTGAATAGATGCTTCTTCATCAACCTTTTTGAACTAAAAGAAAGAGAGAAAATGAGGGGATACAACCTCAACCTACACCTATTATTAGACTTTGAGGGGATTACGAATGGGTTGCAGTGGGATATCAACGACATGTATGGAATCAATCCATTAAGCCTGGAAGGTATCCTTTATTGACTCTGAATTTGAGGGAAGAAAAGAGCAGAAAAAGGTCAATATCAATTCATAAAGCAAGGTGACTATCAATGAATCGAGGAAACGATAATTAGAATGATAATTAAATAAAGAATTTCATCCTTAAGCTGGATAGCCTTTAGGCTTAGTTAGTTAAGAGTAATCCCCCCTTGCCTTTGAGAGCAGTCCAATACCAGTTGATTCATTAGCAATGGTAGCAGGAAAAAATCCACTACGCTTTTAGCCAGTTATTCATTCTTTAAGGCTTTTTGCCGGGTAAGATGCTAAGAGAGGAATCACTGCTTATCCATCGGGTGTGACTGAACTGGGTGACTGAACTACCTTCCCAGAACCCAGAGCATAGCCTTAGACTGATTCTTCTACCCTTCGTGCCTTCCCTTCGCCCCTTGGCTACGAAACTAGGCTGTGATCCGCATCGAGAAAGAAATGTATTCATGCATCTCGAAAGAGAAGGATAACTCAACTAGTGTTTATATTCCATCTCGCTTAACTGACTACGATATGACTTTGCTTCGCACCTTACTCTATCACTTAGCCTTAGTGGGCCTAGCTGACCGGCACGGAAAGGAATGGAATTGATTGTTGCTTAACTCCGCTATCAGACTAGTTGCGAAGCGTTGGGATAAATATGCCTCAACTAGTTGAGGCATATTCATATTTAGTTATCCCAACGCTTCGCAACTAGTCTGATAGCGGAGTTAAGCAACAATCAATTCCATTCCTTTCCGTGCCGGTCAGCTAGGCCCACTAAGGCTAAGTGATAGAGTAAGGTGCGAAGCAAAGTCATATCGTAGTCAGTTAAGCGAGATGGAATATAAACACTAGTTGAGTTATCCTTCTCTTTCGAGATGCATGAATACATTTCTTTCTCGATGCGGATCACAGCCTAGTTTCGTAGCCAAGGGGCGAAGGGAAGGCACGAAGGGTAGAAGAATCAGTCTAAGGCTATGCTCTGGGTTCTGGGAAGGTAGTTCAGTCACCCAGTTCAGTCACACCCGATGGATAAGCAGTGATTCCTCTCTTAGCATCTTACCCGGCAAAAAGCCTTAAAGAATGAATAACTGGCTAAAAAAGCGTAGTGGATTTTATTGGACTGCTCTCAAAGGCAAGGGGGGATTACTCTTAACTAACTAAGCCTAAAGGCTATCCAGCTTAAGGATGAAATTCTTTATTTAATTATCATTCTAATTATCGTTTCCTCGATTCATTGATAGTCACCTTGCTTTATGAATTGATATTGACCTTTTTCTGCTCTTTTCTTCCCTCAAATTCAGAGTCAATAAAGGATACCTTCCAGGCTTAATGGATTGATTCCATACATGTCGTTGATATCCCACTGCAACCCATTCGTAATCCCCTCAAAGTCTAATAATAGGTGTAGGTTGAGGTTGTATCCCCTCATTTTCTCTCTTTCTTTTAGTTCAAAAAGGTTGATGAAGAAGCATCTATTCAATGCATGTAGGTCTACCGGATGTAATGCTATGCTTTTGAGGAATGCTTTTTGGCTGGGCTGGGAGACAAGTTCTCGCATGTGACTAATTAACGAATGATCAAAGCTCCTGCAACGATTAAAGGACACCGAGAAACTATGATTGGAAGGGAATAACTAAACTGTATCAAATCACAGGGTTCATTGTCGGAATCACTGGTCTTTTCTTCCATGTTGGCTGGTGATGTAACATATTGTGAAGGCTGAGGCTTTAGGGAATGGGCACTTTCTCCCCCGTCTCCGTTCTCAATCATTTCGTGGAACCGGGCGTGGCTGAACCATCTACGATAGGGGGAGCGAATGCACAGGGAAGAAGCAACGATAAGAGAATATGAGAGTTGAGAGTTGCATCCTTACTGTATCAGTTAGTGTTCATCGCTTGGAAACTGCATTATACATCTGGACCCACTACTAAAGTAAAGAGTTAGCACAGGACCTTTGAACACGGATAAGGACTGACTGGCAGGTTTCGGTTGAACCGCTAGACTCGGCTCGGGTTCTGCGGAAGCTGCTGCTTGAGAGCGAGTAGAGTTTGCTGATTCTGCAATAGATCACAATAGCCCTTTCTTTATTCTGCTCACTTCGAGAGGGTTGGGTTCCTTGCATGCTTCAGATTAGCAATCCCCTTTCCTCAGGTTGCTTGCATGCTTCTTCAAGGCTACAAAAGAAGATTCACTAACAAATATCTGCGCACCAGTCCGGCACTCCATAACTGGGCTGGGGAAATAGGGGCACTCCATAACTAGGGACAGAAAGAGGAGGATACCCGAAAACAGGAGGAATTGGGACAGACTGAGAGAGCGTACCCGCAAAAGGGATAACTACCAACAGTTAAGGACCAACGACAGAGGGTAGATGGATGCTTCCTAACAAAAGAAAGCTGGTTAGCAAAATAGTCAATTCCCCGACCGTGGGATAACCACTTTTTCTTCTTCGAGAAGACAACTACAGTACCGACTCGCGAACTTTCGACTCTGACTTTGGTATCCTATCCTAAGAATGACTACTTCCCCCTTCTGTTCAATCCTTCGGAACACTCTCCTCTCAGAGTAAGCAAGCACGGAGCTAATCTTTAGTACTATCCTTGTTTTGATAAGATTCGGGTTTTCCTTTGCTTGTATTGCCTGCTAAAAACCTTTGCTTTGCGATTGGTTTGCTTGGATTGAAGCCTTCCCGCTAATTCAGTAGTTGGGGCTTTTCCAGCTACCAAAGAAGAGGAAATAAAATGCTCAATCTGGGTCACCAGTAGCCGTGTCATGGGTTACGGAACCATCCTCTACTAACGGAATTTTTGTATTAATTAGCGGACAAAAAAAAGGCTTGAGAGTATGGATGAGTTCAAATCTAACTCAAATTGCTAAGTTGAGGGGTAGGCTGAGAGTGTAAACTAGGTACGACTGGGATGTCCAGTAGTGAGGAAGCCTGAAAGTGGCTTTGATCCTACAGGAAAGAAATATGGGATATCCTGCAGCTCTCCAAGCTCAGAAGTAGTGTAACTACGAAATAGATCCTCGAAAGCGATGTTTCAGGTATTGAAGCGGTTCGGCGCTGACTCGACCAAAGAAAGGAAGAGGAAGCGGGAGAAGTCACTGCAGTAAGTAAGTAAGTAACTCACTCAAACCAGAAAGACATCCTAAGCATGTGTAGGAAGATCGAACTAAAAGCACACCAGGAGTGAAACAAAGTGGTAATAGTAAGTAGCTCGCGTAGGAAGAAAGACCAATAAATAAAATAATTGCAGTGATCCCGTCAAGATAGATATGCTCACCCGGGGTGTTGATAAAACTCCGGTTCACCTGGAGGGGAAGGCTTAGTAGTGAGCCAGGCTCGGTATAGTAGCTCCAATCCAAGATAGTATTCGCGGATAAGCTTCATTCTCGACTCGAAGAAATTTGCATTTCAAGGTTGCTTCGCTTGCACTTAGGTTACGGCATCAAGGCAAGGGAGGACAGAGTGGGCCAGTCCATTTATAAGAAGAAAAGGTTCTCGCCTAAACACAAAAAATCGTTGATAAAGGGTTCGAAACGAATAAATTAATTTTGAGAACGAGAAGCGGGAGATATTCTCGAACGAAGAAAGCCCCATTTAAACAACAGGAATACTCATGTAGCCCGTTTCGTGTTTGCAGTAGCTCTTGTTGAAGGAAGTTTATTTGCCCTTATTAATTAGTTAAAGGCTTTAAAGGCGCTACCTAAGACTAGTGGGAATTTCGTTCCAGGGATCTGTTTCATGCATGCTTATTAAAAGTAAAAGCATTGATTCTAGCTTCACGGGAGAAAAGCTGTTTTGTTGCTGACAACATTGCCGTAGAAAAAATATTTGGTGTTGAGAGCCGTTGTATTGTCAACTACCGTTGACCCTTCGCTGACTTGAGATCTCGGCTCCCTTCCCTATCCCATCAGAGGCGCTTTCTACCTTGCTACGGCTGGTTGGAAAGTATTCTAAGGTATTTTCATTCTTCCCCCTTTCTTCATTTTCCTGTCAATAGGTGAACCTACTATAGATATTGCCCCAAACCTTCGACTAATAAGAAGAATAAGAGGACAGTGCTCGTAGTGAGAAGCTTGATAGCGAGACTTGAAGTGAAGGCAACAAAGGAAGGCAACAAAGGAGTGTGACTCTGCTGATACCTTATGGCGAATAGCTGTCTTCTTTATCGGTCCAAGTATCGAGAATATTAAATATGACCTCCCCCTTCGGTCGAGCTAGTGAAATTGGGTGAAGTTGCTTAGGAAGGGCTTCTGTTGATAAGGTGGGATAGTAGTAATCGGTGAATTTGATGTTCAATGTAGCTGACGGGGAGAGGCATAAGATAAGGTAGCCATAGAAAAATCTGCCACAAGATAGCATTAGTGGGCTTCGCTCCCTTTCCCTTTTAGCCTAAGCCATCATGATCATGAAATCCAAGCCATCGTTCAGTGCCCCTCTTCATTTCCCGTAGTTGATAGAGATTTCCCTTGTCATTCAGGAAAGCCCTCGTACAGCCCACAACCATTGTTCGGTAGTACCTTCGCCTCCTCTCCCTTCTGTGGCAAGCAGTTGACTCGCTGCCTCCAGTTGATAACAGTAATTCAGTGATAGTGGGCAAGGTTTAGTCGGTTCGCTTTCTCGCAGTTGGAGTTTTGAGTAGGTTTCGAAGCATTCTTCTAAGTGGGCAAGGTAAGGCACGAAGTGTAGAAGAAGCTCAGGAGAAGGGGAAGTCAAAAGGAAAGCCAACGCCCTGGTGCTAGGCGTAGTCCGAGGTTGGTGCTTGGCAAAGACTGACTGCCGACTGCGGATGGAGGTCTTGGACAAGAGCCATTGGTGGACACAGCAATGAGTGGTGGACATGGATCTTGATCAAGCCTCTACTAGGATTTCCATTAGAAACTAAGATTTCCATTTCTTTTTCGTAACCACTGGCCTGTTCTCTAGTATTTTATTGTCAGTCAGTGGCGTTGAGATCCGTTCCTGGTCATTCACCGTAGGGGGCCAAACCAAACAAAGTAGGGGAAAAACTAAACCATTGACAACCAAATCCCAATCATGATATTACAGATCTCCTCCTGTTGAAGCGAATTCCGTTCATAACCACGCCTTCTGGTCGGTACTGCCAACCCGGAAAGAAGACTCCTGCTCGTGTCATACTAAGTCCTTGAAAAGATCTAGCATACCACCAGGGCGAAAGGGATGCATCCCAGGAGCGAGAGATCAGTGTGACCTACAATTGCATTCCCTGACGTGGGCTAGTCCCGATCAAGAGAGATGGGGATTTCGTCCCAGAGGCAGAGGCTGCCAAAGACCGACTACAAACTATACGCTACGGACGAAGGTCCACCAAAAGAAGAATTGACAAGAATCCGGGTGGGTTCTCTTTCCTTATCTTACGTCATTTCGAGTTGTTACTGGCTGGATTCCTTAGCTAATGCACTGGTTGAGACCATAGCATCAGCAGCTTGAAGTTAGTCTTTGGCTGGATAAACCACAACACAATGGATAGGTGGTCAAAAGCTGGGTACGAACGGAACGAGGCAAGTGCTCTTGCTCTTCCTGAATGCACCGGATGAGTCTAAAGTACCTTCATTTTCGTTATCATTTGTGGCTGATTAAAACGAATAGGTCAGAAGCTGGTTATGTATGAACCGGATCCCTCCTCGAGCAACTGGACACCAGCAATCACCTGTTACTTAAGAACAAGGCTAGACAGGTCCTGATACCCAAATGGACCAGGAAGAAAGCCACAACAACCGGGGATGCGCGTAGGCGAGGAGATGGTTGACTAAGAGCAATGGGCGGGTGAAAGGCAGACATGGATACTTAACGATGCCACATGAAGCTACATGGACAAGTCGGCGGGTCGGGATCCCCATTTCAATCATCATGATTGCGGATCTGGATCCCCGTTCCAAACTATTGTTGGAAGACTGATTTTTGTTATCCACTCCGTTATCCACTCCTCATTTTGATGATTAATGAAGAAGTACATGTATTCTCGTTAGCGCCTGTTCGTGCTGATTCATGAGGCGCTAAAAGCCATCAGGATGGAAACTCTTTATATCCATATGGCAGTCTCATAGTTGGCGGATTCAGTGAGTGGTCAGTGTCCATAGAAGATGAAGATAGGAAAAACATGCTAGCTATCGAAAAACCATCTAGCTATCCGAGGGTGAAAGATGGGGCCTTGCCTCGAATCTAGCTATCATATCAAGGGGGTGAAGGGCGGAAGATTGCCCCGAAAAGGGGTTTGTGAGCCCGAACAGATGGTGTGATTGAACTGGAAATCGTGCTTGAAACAAAAACAAAAGCTAGGCATTTGAATTGCTCATTGAAGTATACAACATGGATGATCATCGATTCTCGTGGTTTCGTGCCTCTTCATGTTCATGGGACTCTAATGGGTTTGATGGTTCATGAAGCATACATGGGTTACCGATGAGCGTTGGTTCGTGTTGATTCATGAAACCAAATCCCTTTCTTCTCGTCACCTTCCAATTCGAATGATGGCAAATCTCCTTCTCCTTTGTCACTTGGAACATGGTCTACGAAAGGTTGGGTCATCCTATGAAACAAAAAAAACAATATAGACAGAAAGACAGCCCATAAAAGAGCTGCTAATGGAAGGGCGCGCTGATCTACTCTCAATGTCGCGGGATCGGGCCCAGTTAAGACTTAGCAATACGAAGCGGAGGAAAAACGACAAAAAGAGTGAAAATCCGGGGGAAACGGCAAGAGCAGCTAATCTTGAGACAAAGTACTCCAGGGGTCAAATCAACAATGTTCCAAACGAAAAAGCAGAAAGCAAAGGATCCGCCCGCCCGGTTAACCTCGTCGGGTCAAAACTAATTCATCAATCTTCACTACGTTGATCCTCCCTGAGCAACTCTTCTGATCAACACCCGAGTCACTCAACTGCGTCAAACCTTCTTCCTAGACTTGATACCTCATGCATAGAAAAAAAAGATAAAACAACCTGGATCCGGTAAGGAATGAATTAATCTATTTATTTTCGGGTAACTGCTTGTGTCAAAAAGAATGCACCGCTCCTCCTATGCGATACTATAGCTCTTTGGTCCCGTTTTCGGGTCATCCTATGGCAGAGGTGTATTGTCACTTCGAGAGCTGCATCCACATCTGTCCCTTTCTCAACTGAATTTAATTCACCCTCCCGTCCCTTTCGCTTGAAGATCGAATGCCTTGCGGACCCTTCGCTTTCGTTTCGTAGCCTAGTCGTAGAGTCGAGATTGAGTGTTGGTTGAGGACTTCCGCCTTGCTTGGTAGGAAGAATCACCCACTGCTCAAGGATTTGGTGTGCTTTGTTTGATCCGTTCTTATTCAATGGAAGATCTGGTTGATGGAAGTGGATTCGAAGTTGTGACTGAGAATGAGTTCTGCGGTTCTCAACGGTGAGGAAACCAGAAACAGCAAGTAATTCGTTCTTTTATCGGTCGCCAAAGTAATAAGTTCTGTTCTCTGTCGCCAGTGCCCTTTGCTAGCCAGTTAGTAATCTCTCTGTCGCCAGTGCCCGTTGCTAGCCAGCCGGTTGGTTAGGAAGTCAGCTCCGTCTCAAGAGTAGCTCGCCAGCAGCTGTAGGAGAAACTGCAATAGTATGGGTCAACGTAGGAGAAACTGGAAGAAAAAGTATGGGTCAACTTGCCCAAGTATTGATGATTTTATTTCGTTAGGCGAGCAAGTCCGGATAGTAAACCACTGGATCAATGCGAGTAGTCCACCACTGGAACAATATCTAGGAATGCTTGGTGCCGGGAAGGAAGGGGGCGAGGAAAGCACAGAGGTATTGCTTTGTAGACAATAGAATGGATTGGGTTTCCGGTAGCATAGAAAGGATTTGATTGAATAGGACTCACCACTTCCACGAGGGAGGGATAGCTATGCCCGACCGGTCTTGTTTTCGGTGCAAATTCCGTGATCGGTACCGGTGCAAATGGACTCCGTTAGTAGACCTAACCACCAAAGATGGATTCTACGGCAACTTCTAAGCGCAGAAACGAATTGGAGAACTTGTTAGAAGGTACTTTAGGCACTTCAGTTCAAATAGAAGGAGAAGCTGTGAGCACAAAATCATAAGTGGAATCCGAATCTTTCATTCAATCAATTCAGAAAGGGCGAAATGCTCAAGTTTTTATTGTAATTGTATAGGTCCGGAAAATCAATGTTCAAAGCTCAGTTCGGTCGGGGGGATCTCTCCTCTTCCCAAAGGTGATTCCGGGGCGTCCCCCAAAGCATAATAAGTAGCCATATTTAGATGCAGCTAGTCCTGTGATCAAGGGGCGATCAGGTTTTAAATAAAGTTCAAACTAATGGCTTAGAATGGCTTTATGGGTAGTGACCCCAGGGCCAGTTCAAGGTCAGCCCTCACCCTCACCTCGATAAACCACGTATCTCACTCGAGCTAACCAGCTAACTCCAGCACCTAGCTCACTCAACTCGAGTAAAACAGACTCCACTGACTCACCCAAGAAAAAAAGGAAGGAAGGTAGGAAGGAGGGAAGTGGTACTGCAAGAACATCAGCCTGTTGCCCTTCTCTGTCTCTACGCTCGATTAGCCGTCTCGTTGACCTCCTTTCCAAACTCTTCTCCCTGGTTTTCCTGTTTTATTCCATCCCTTTACGTGTCTTTGTTTTTTTTTTTCTTTGTTTTTTTTGTCTTTGTTCATGTTCTGGATCAAATTGAGTCATAGGTCTGTCAAATGTATCTTTGTCGGTTATTCCAGTTCTCAGAAGGGAT
>JAGQDM010000070.1:3620721-3625721 GCA_022749755.1 Azadirachta indica | reverse complement strand
AATAGAGGAATTCGGTTTTTCTTTTCAGCAATAACATGATAAGAGCATCCCTTTCACAAAAACCTACGGATCCCCCCCCCCTATCCTGCCACTTCAGCACCTTGTGATCTTCTCAAAGATCATTACGAGCCCTCTCCTATCATGTTTTTGTAGATTCCGAAAATTCCATGGTGGATCAGGACGAGAATGAATCCGGGAATCCAGGACATACTCATCCTGGAGCAGAAGCTCTCCTCTGGGGAGGGTTTTTTATAGATAGAGAGGTGAGTCGAGGGTAGCCTCCCGCTTGACCGATTTCTCAGAGTCGGAGGAAGATCTCTCATCTGATGACCCTGAACAAGAAGGAGCTGCTCTCGATGTGAGATCAGCAGCAAAAGAAAGAAGAGGAATTGGATGCCCCAGAGCAGCAGCCCCCGGATAAGCCTTAAAAAAAAACACACACAACGGACCGGACACAAACAAAAGAAAGAAGAAAAGGGCCATGATGATGATCCTATGTTCGTTTTCGCCCTGCCCCGATGATGCGCTCCTAGCTCGCGGAGCTACATACCAGAAAAAGAATCTCTCTATTACTTTAAGAAGAGAATCGTTGGTTTGATCTATACGGACTACGTGGGAAATACGAGATCTAGGCAAGCCGCTACATGTTCTCCCCTTGCCCTTGAACGATAGAAGAACTACTTATCTTCTATCTTCTCTTAGATAGCAGTCGATCGGTTCGCATCTATGGTCAATCAATTGGTCCGCGGATCTATTCTTCTATACGAGAAATCGCCATTCTCGTAGCACCACCACGACGCCGATTCTCGTTATTTTTCCGAGCCTCCCATGCCGCTTCGACTTTGAGTATGATGAATGAGTGGAAAGATCTTTATAGAAGCCCCTGTCCGATCCAACCAAAGAAAAGAGTTAGTATCTAGAATATATATATATATATATATATAGTTGATAAGGGGGGAACAGCAAGTTTTTTCAGAAAAAACTTGCTGCTCCCCTATCCGAATCCCGCGAGGGACTAAGCGCGAGACGAGCCATAACATAAGGGGCGAATCTACTCTTCGTAGAATCGACCATAGATATCTTCTTTTTTCGGTATATTTGCATCAGGCTTAGCCCCTACTAGTAAGAAGGCGTTCCCGAAAGGGGACGAAACCTGTCTAAGATCCTGTGTGCGGCTTAGTAGCGCGTGAACAGAACACGTAGCCTAAGCGGAACTCAATATTCAACCAACCTATGATCCATTTTTTTTTTGAATATTGAAATTGAAAAAGCTTACTCTCAATAAACCATGTTTAGGTTCTCGTTTCGGGAGATCTTGGAACGTGCCCGTCGTGTGAATGCGCATACAAATAGGGTCACTATTCGCCTACTACTAATAAGGGCGGAGAGTAGATTCTAGATTATATCAGTCGGGTAGGCTGGACTGGGGTTCTGGGAAAATCTCTACGAATTCTTCAAGAGACATCCCTGGGTTTAGTGATGTCTCCGGCAGCCTTGCTGGGATCTCCCCAGATCGAATAATTGGTTTACAAGACGCTCTTAGGGGGTCTGGTCTTGTCTTCGCGGATTCCAGCTTTTTATTTGACTTTTCTTATAAAAAGCTTTGACCTACTCCCTGAGCAGAGATGTACGCTTTATACAGGTTGTGGGGTCATGTATACTCATGGGATGGCTTTTTTTTTTTTTTTTTTTAATGCAAAACCAAAATTTCATTGCATCCAAATCAATCAAGATCTAAGTAGTTGTTCAGTAAACTATTATACTTCTCGCATGCAGTACCCGAGTCTTGCCCATTGTTGGAATATGGAGGAGGTATGTTATGTGTCCTCTCGGTCGCCTTGACCAATCACAGATCAGCCCGACTAACGGTCGCTTTGATCCGTTACAGATCAGCTCGAAAGTACCCCTTTCCATTATATTATGATAGGGGTGGATGGTAGGGCTAGAACAGGCATAATCGCTTGGCATAATCGCTTGATAGAAGTGGGCCGACTATCTTCCAACAATATAAATATAAAATCTATATATAGATTTTAGAAATCTATATTGTTTCTAATGGATATTCGGCCTTTAATGATATAGTCTAGTTCTAGACTCAAGCTAGCAAAAAACAAAGACTGAGGTCGATAGGGGCATTACTGTTAATGTTAATTTCATTTAGAAGGTGCTTTCTGAAGTATTAACCATTGGCTAGCGCCTGCTCTGTTTCCAGCCTTTTATTTCATATATCATTCCCGTATGCCATACCTCTTATTTAATCTTGCTATACGTCCAAGCCTTCTCCCATCGGTAGTTGGAAGCAGAACTGAGACTGGATGTAACTGAAGGAAAGGGGATATAGGTACGATAGGAGGGCACGGTTAAGCAGGTAAGCGAAGGCTCTCTCTCTCGCTCTGTCTGGTCTTGTGTAAAGCCCATTATTATTGATCTTCATTCTAAGTGAGCAAGCAGGTCGAAAGCAGTTGAGGTGATAGCAATAGTAGTAAGCAGGGAAGCAGAAGCAAGAAGTCTTGAACTCTTGTGTAATAAAGCTTCTCGGTCGCATTTCATTGGTCTCTAAGGCAAAGTCTCGCTAAATCGTTCATCGATCTTTTCTTCTTTCTTCAACCGGTCATATCTGATCGTAGCGACATGAGGAAAAGGTCCGGAATGGTCTATTTTCTTTTCTAAATCGCGAGTTTAAGGGGTCGGATGGGTCAAGTCAAGGCCTCTAAAAACATGCGATAATCGGCTTTTTTAGTAGCATCTGTCCTTCCCGGCCTGCTGTCGTCAACGGTCCACTTCCTTGAATGAGAGTTGGTCTTCCCCATCCACGAATACGGGTTCCCTTTTTTTATTCAAGATAGCTTTTATTCAATTAGGGCGAATACCTTGTAACCGTAACCGAATTTCTTTCTTGAAAGATATGCTACTTCCCGGTCGAGCTGTCTTGTAACGATCTCTAGGGTCTTCGGTCGAATTGGTTTTCTTTCCTGTAGTAATATCTGATGAGTTCACCGCGAAATTCGAGTTTAAGCATCGGCATCGGGTTTCTGAAAGCTATCCGGATCGGAGATCGCCTTGTATAACTATCATAGCTTATGGCAGGAAGGATGGATGAGCTCACTATTGATATAATAAAAGGGGATGGAGGTGAAGTCTGAGCCTCGGATGAGGGGGGAGAATATAGACACTGGGAAAGGAATCATGGGAGTCCGCCCCAAGATTGGAATGAGGGGAAGGAATGGAAAGATAAATGGATGGGGAATCCCCCTGAGAATAAGAGGAGCCAACAAACTGAAAGATACCCGCATGGGAGCCTCAAGCCTATTACATAGTATCAACCCTTAGAAGATAGTTTAGCATCACCCTACCGATGAGTCTGGAGGAAAGACTGGTGAATCAGGCAACCCCTCTACCTTGAATTCATAACTCGCAAAATGAATTGCATCGACATCTTTGCCCGTGGTCGAATGCCCCTTTCCCACGCCACCAATCGATCGACGAATGCTGAGGAAGGAATCAACTAATGCAACCAACCACAATACAATACACCACCCGAGCAACTCCCCAACACCCGAAAAGGCGGAATAATACCAGGAAGTGAGAAATAAACTCCAAGTGAATAACCCAACCACGACTATCTAACCAACTACCGATGAACTAATCAACAACCGAACGAGACTGAATCCAAGCGAGTAAATGAACGAGTCAGGGGTTTGTAAAGAGCAAAGGACTCTAAAAAACACTACCCGGAATAGGAGTCTTGGCTTATGAGTTTGAGCTGGAAGACGAGTCGAAGAAGTCAAAAGAGCAGGAAGAGGCATAATAGCCATCAACCGGAAGCAGTGCAAAAATAGGAGGAGAGCTTGTCTCAGCAAGTGATTGGGATTGCCGACGAGGAAAGAAAGAGTTGCCTGACCGCGAGGAAGGCCCTAGACGAGTGATTGGTCGAACATTGGAAATTTGAATACTTTCCCGTATTTTTTATTAAAACTTCTTCTTACCTTATTCTTGACCACTATTAGCACAGCTTCGAAAATCGTTATCTTTTATTCGCCTATACCTATATGTGAAAAATGAATCCAAAATCGAATTGAGAACTCGATCGAAGGGAAGGCTTGAGTTCAGAGACGAAGATAAGGCTTGGTGGCTTGCGAGGGCTAACAAGCGAACGAACAAGAGCTCCTACTCGTGTTCCTGCTCCAGCTCCTATATCAGAAGCTACATATGCTCTTTTTTGAAGACGCTTTCTATTCTCTACTGCTTTCCTGCATATTCTTCCTACTGCTACTCTTAGTCCTCCCATTAACTACAGCCAAGACTCCGCCTCTATCTCCTATGCCCCGTTCTTTTGTCATTTTGAATCGTTGCGTTGATTGCTTGTGGTGATTGCGGTTCCTTTTGTTGTGTTATAACGCTTTCCTTTCCTTCAGGTGTGCTGGCAGGCAAGGGAGGACGAGGAAAGCAAAGCTAACCAAACCCGAAATGGAAAGGAAAGTACAACAAAGAGCAAAGAACGTCTTAAAGCTCGCCTCTTTGCTTTCTTAAAAAAAAAAGCGGACTACGCAAGAAGAGGGGCTCAACCATAAGCCCAACTCTAATGGTGGGGGGGGGAATGTTGAAAACAATCTTATTGGAAGCGGCTTTCGAGTGAGGGCAATCGTCATAGTCAGCCAGCGAGCAATCCCAAGAAAGCCAGCTACCTAGCCTTTCTTATTTCCATCGCTAGCTTAAACTGAGGAATAATAATAGGAAAAACCCCCAAGCCCCTAAGCTATTTCAATGTTATTATTTTTCCTCTGTCCGGTACCAAAGCCACTCGAACTCGAATGCCTCACCCGCACCTACTTCGAATGCCGCACCAACTCCCTCAAACACAAGGGAGCGGGCACTGCTCTCAGCCTGTCGTAATAACAAAACAAAACTCCATACCGTAAGATCATTACCTTCTTCCTAGAACTCCATATAGACATTGGTATAACAGGAGGCTCGAGAGAGACAGACCTCGAGCGACACAC
>JAGQDM010000070.1:3615721-3618221 GCA_022749755.1 Azadirachta indica | reverse complement strand
CAGCCCACAGCATAGTGTGGAACCTGGATCGTTTCATCGAGCACCATTCCTTTTAGATAGAAAGGTGTTCTGACTCTATTTTTAGAAGTCATAACCTACGCCTTCTACTAGTATACTACTATGGAGAGAGAAGCTCTATTTCAGAGATTGGACTCTCTTACTGTGATTAGCCCCTACTAGTAAGAAGCTGTTCCCGAGCCGGGTTCCCTGGATCATCCACGTGTTCCTAGTCGGGCCTAAATGGATGAATGAAGAAGCGCGCCCGGGTAGACTTCAAGAGCTCTTGCTCTGCGTATCCTCCTACTTAAAAAGGGGGTGATAAAAACATACGAACCGCCTACGCCTACTCTTGTTAGCCCTACCATTCTATTTAATAAAATGAAAGCTTGCCCTCACTAATAAAAAAAAAACAGCAATCCCTCCCCTTCTGTTACCTACTTTGACTCATATCTTCGGTATACCTCAATACAAGACAAGCACAGGAAAGGATATTCAATCAAAACCGGGCTATCGCCCTATCTAAGCGGGTTTCCCCTCTCCTCTACTCCAGTCATCTTTTAGTCTATTTCAGTTCCTGTGTCTATCGCTATCGCCCTATTCTCTCTCATCTCAATTGCCTATCCTTTATAGATGAGGGGGAGTACCTTATAAGTAGCTTCCAACACTTAAGATTGACCTCCTCAAGTGCCGGATATGAATGTTTTGTTTTTTGTGGGGACTACTTACTTACCTAAAGTTCACTTCTGACTTACCAAATAAGTTTACTGAAGGAACTGACCTAAGCATAGCTCTCTCTCTCAAATACAAATGCCAAGAAAGATCTTTTTTTGATAAGTGGAAAAATGCCTTCTCTTTGTTGGCGTTTGTCCTACTGTCCTCCAGCCTATCGAAATTCGTGTTTTTATTAACTAACATTAACCAACAACACATGCACTTTGTTGGCACTAAAAAAAAAAAAGGTTATTCAATCCACTAGTGCAACTGAAGGCACGAAGTCTTCTGCCGAAAAAAGAAAGAGCTCATAACCACTGCTTGTGAACAGCTCTCCTCAACTGAAGGCGCACCTACTCTTACTAGAAGTCTAGTCTCTCTCAGGTCCTGTTTCGATCTCGAACTAACTTACTTTAGGCCAGAAGAGAGATATTGAGAAAACCCGATTTCCTGTCCTGTCTTAAGAACCTGACTCAAAAGAGAAAAAGAAGACCGGACTAAAAGAGATCTCACTTTCGACGATTGAACTGCACGCACTTTTTATACCCAGATTGGAACTGGATTTGAACGTCTTTGGATCCTGCTTAGAGCCGGCTTTCACTCCACTTTCACCTTGAATATCAGGAACGTCGACTTGCACTCTAAATATAGAATTTCACTTTCAGGAATCCTTGCTCCTGGCTTGGCTCATATTCACATAGGCCACTCATAAGAATAAAATAAGACGTTCAACTCCCTAAAACACGTATAATTGAGAGACTCAGAATATCAGTGCCTTGGGTAAATGCCCTACCTTCCTTCGGGAGAATCTTACCGAACGAGTTGAAAACCTGTCCTCTTCGCTTCCCAAGATATTTAGGGAAAAGGGCCTTGTCGGCCACCGCTTGCTGACGACGGAACGCATCGTCAATTAAATCGCGTTGGACTTAGTTGGAAAGTTAGGTGCTCGGCATGTCCCTTGCTTGCGAACTTATTTAGTAGGGCGGGTAGCTTTGGAGATCCCATTCCTCACGTTTACCGTTGTCCCCAGACTTCACTCTTTCAACACTTGTATACTTTCTAAATAGTAAGGCGTGTCCCTGCCCCTGTCTCCAACAAGTGTGTGATCCACCGATTCACTGAGTGACTCTTTCTTACCGCTGGAGTCCCTATCTCTTAAAGCCTTATCATATCAGACTGTAGATCCATCCCTTGTTTGCCGATTGAAGAAAGCCTGATATTATATGGTCTCAAACAAGCGAGAAAAGCCCTTTCTATGTTATTAGTCAAGCCTAAACGCCCTGCAATCAAACTAAAGCGCTAACGAGCAACGGCTTTCGCGCAGCTCAATCCGTTGCTTCTTGCTTTCGAGCCGGAGCTTGCTGGGTGGTGAAGTAGTCCGTGAAGGTTAAATCACACTTGTGTTAAGCAAGCAGAGTAGTCAAGCCAGAAAGGCAAAAAAAGCAAGAAGCGATTTTCGTTCGATCGACGGAATCAATCGTACTTTCACTGCTGTGTACCGGCTTTCATAAAGCACCTTTGGGCAGCAGCTACTATTGGGATCCAATTCCGAGATCAATTCGACAATGAAACTCTTCAAGCAATGATCTTATCTATGTCATTTCTCTTGACGCGATACAAAAGACGACTTTCGAGAGTCACTTAGCCCCTTGACCTCTTCTCTCAAAAAAGACGCTGTGTGGGCAAGTCGATCAAAGTCAGAGCGGGGAGGGAATGTTTACAGTTGTTGTAGTACGACTTTTCATTTCCTGTTCGGTCTTTCAATAAGTAGTAAGCTGCGGGCTAAGAA
>JAGQDM010000070.1:3529747-3612547 GCA_022749755.1 Azadirachta indica | reverse complement strand
AGAACTCTCGATTTTTTCATGCTGCAATCACGGGCGAGAAGATCCATTTTGAGGCGGAATGGAGTGGAGATCACAGGCTTAAATCAGATTCAAGCTCATGCTGTAAACCATTTCGAGTACTTGCTTGGCTCGGCTAACCTGGTCACTACTGCATCTCCTATTCGAGTTGGCAATCGGCTCGCTCAACAGATCTCCTTTCATTCTAATATCACTATTGGGGCTGATGTTACCCGAGCATGCCTTAACTTCTTCAGGAGTGGAGTAAGAAGATGCTTAAGCAACTTAACTTTCTTATGCCTTACTTATTCTCAGAAGGATAACCCTTCCCGAATTGATGACTACAGGCCTATCTCCCTATGCAATTTATTGTACAAGATTATTGAAAAAATCCTTGCTAACAGACTTAGAGAGGTCTTGGACTCTCTTGTTGGACCTGATCAGACGACATTTGGGGCAGGAACATCGATTGAAAATGTTCTTTTTCGCGCATGAGCTGGTTCTCTATTTCCATAGAGACAGACATTCTGCCCAGTTCTGTGCGAAAGTGGACATTCAGAAAGCCTATGACTCAGTGTCTTGGGATATGGTGATTGGGGTCCTTCGAGAGATTCATTTTCCTGAGAGGTGGTTGTAATGGATTACTGCTTGCATCTCTATTCCCTCCTTTTCAATCTTGATTAATGGCTCACCCTCAGAATTTTTCAAGGCTAATAGGGGTCTGAGGCAAGGTCTTGTCAGAGCCATACCTTTTGACTTTGGTAATGGAGGTCCTGAGCTACAACCGTTAGTGTGCCGTTAATGATGGCAGCATTTCAAAACCTGAGTTGCACCCTCACAGATATCTTTCACACCTTTGTTATGCTGATGATGTCTTGTTATTCGCGAGAAGTTCTGAGGCTAGTGGAAGTAAGAAGAGTAGCAAGGACCGCATATAATAGGGGGGTGCCGCCTTCTTCTTTGAGGGCTCTTCAGTAATGGACGATCCTCCTTAGTCTTATGGTGGTTGAGTCTCAGTTGAATGGAGGGTGTCTAAGCTCTGAATTTCAGTTCAAGTCCATATGTGTAAGATGTGTTGTTCATTCTGGGTTGTTGATGTGAATTGTATGGATTTCCTTTATCAATGTGGTGATAATGTCTTCCTTATTTTCTGATGACTGCTTTGTTCTAAGGTTTGTTTATGAGTTTGTTGGTTTGGCTCTCTGTTCTGTGGTGTGAGAGTCTCTTCGGACTGGTTGTTCAATGTTCTTCTTTCAGTTTGCTGTCTTGAATCTTCTTTTCCGTCTCGCTTTCTCTCTCTCAGTCTTTCAGATCCTCCACTCTCTTCTTTTTCTTTAGGCTGGTGCAGCCTTCGATGAGCGCTATGCTGTAAGAGTTATAGTTTCGAGGTAAAGTAGTAGCATTGGTTCACGCCCACTGCCAATCAATATCAATCAATCCGCAGGAATCAAGGTATGCGGTCAAGACCGGTCTTTTCGTATGATTAGATCATAGCTAGCGATCGTCCAATACACATGTGTTAAACCTATAGACAGTAGCTATTGTTTTGTTTGTCCGATATGCATGTGTTAAGCAGATTCATCTTCTTATTGCTTAGCTACAGCGTAAGAGCTTAAGCCTGTTCTTACCAGTAATCTCAAAGCCGGGTTGATAGAATTCAGTGCCAAGGAAAAGACTGATGCTTTTTTTAAAAAAAAAAGGCAATCATTCAAGAATGAGGAAGAGAGAGAGAGAGGCTTTTAAAAAGAGATACGGGGCGAGAGCGACTGTATTTGACATGTGTTCCGTTGCGTGCCGTGTCTGAAGTAGCACTAATAAAGACTGAAAAATGATATGAAAGGGAGAGCGCTATTTTCTTTTAATTAAATTAATGGTAAGTTCCGTAAATAGTACAGTACTTTTCTTTTAGTCATAGCTGTAGTAGCTGTATCTTGCTTTCCCTCTGGTAGGTCAGTCATTCTCTTGTTCCTTCCCTTTCTATGGTCCGTAAGTATCTTCTGCCTTCTCCGCGGTAAGTCAATCATTGATTCCCTCCTTCTGGTCGGTTACTATTTCTTGCCTTACATGAGTACCAGTGTTTGAGGTAGCGGTAGCGAAGGGATTGCCTTGGGGGCAAGCCCGAGCGAGAGCTCCCAAGCCGAGTCCGTGCTGTTTCAGTAGTGTTGGTAAATATCCTTTCTGCCTTCTTTCTCTATGGTCGGTCAGTTTTTCCTTCCTGCCCTTCGGTAAGTAAGCCCAAACGATTGAAATTACAACGAGGAAGTATGTTGAGATCCAGCAGATGGGTCCTTTTTTATGCCGGAAGAGAAGGAATATTCTTTCTCTTTCTAGACGGTATTGAATAACAGACATTTTCTGTGACCTTTGTGATGTGACCGTATCTCTATGTATGCTTCCCATTTCCTGGGGCCTCTGCGATGTGACTCTATCTCTATGTATGCAGGCTATTCACTTTCGGGGTCTAGTGGGCAGCAGGATACTACTAGCTAGGGAGATACAGGGTGGGTTGGCAGTTCTTTGTCTACCAACAGAAAGTTGGGAAAAATGCTTTTGGAAGAATGTTGTTGTGGATACTTTATTTATTTTTTCTCTCTCTTATGTGTTGAGAACTGAATTAAAGAGAAAAAAAAATCGATTTTTTGACCTACCTACTTCTAAGTGGAGTTGGGTTTTACGATGGCCGGTCCGCTGGCTCCGTTACTAGGTACCGAACCGCTTGCTCCGCTGCTTTCTCCGTTGGTTCTAGATCATCATCATAAATAGAACTGGTAAAGCTACAGCTGCTCCTGCTACTAGATCGACTTGAGCAACGGATGCTGGCTCTAGGAACGGATGGAAAGCCACAATAGTTCAAATCGGTGGATGAAGAATTCATTGTCAAACCATAGCCTCCGGATCTAGATCGACGTTGCCTGCCTGGGTTGAACCAAAATATAAATCATTGAAGAACCTATTCCGGAGTCACCGATAGAATATCCAGGGCCTATGGATCCAAAGCCTCTTCCTAATCCAGGTCCGTGACCGGCCTATTCCTGTTCCGTTTACAGACCAAAATGAAGATGCTTGGGTTTGAAAACCAGTAGCATAGGTGGAGGCATAGCCCATTCCAGTACCATATCTGGATCCGGAACCATGAATAGATAGGGCAGCATATGCGGGGGCTTCTCTGGAAGAAGATCTCATAGGGGATCCCGAGGTTGAAGATGAAGATCCATACGCATGTACGAATGAAGGTACAGATCGACGATCCAATTGATCCGGGACCCGAGGCATAGCAATAAGAGGCGTATAGCATAGTATGTTGGAAGGTCCTTATAAAAGGAAAGACCAACCAAAGGCCTGTCATGGTCTCCCCAAGTGTCACGGGAGTTGAGCCTATTCTATGAGTACCCCGGGAGGGAGGTCAACATATGGATTACTCTTTTCGTACATCGACCCAGCGAAGAAAACGGAAGTGCGCGCTAGCGCACGTAGGCTTTCGTCTCAGCCTTCGTTTGCTGGGATGAGAATGACTGAATCCGTCTGCCCTTTTATTCGTACGCAAGTAAGCAACTGGTCTTAGATTGTATCGAGCTACAGGCCTTTCTCATAAGATGTTGTAAGCTACGGGCCATCAAATCTCCAACGAAGCAACAGCAACAGTCCCCCTTTGAAGCAAATGCCTGTGAGAAGCTAATGCCTTAGAAGCTACAGGACATAGAAGCAGGCCAACAAGTAGATTGAATCTTTTCCAGTCTAGAGACTGGCGGATTACCTTCGAAACAAAGGAAGCGAAGCAACCTTCGGCTTTGGACAAGATAAGTGGACAGATGAGTTGAATAATACAGGGACAGATAAGCTAGCCGGGGTTCCCCTTTGATATCTCCCAACCTAAGGGCTTTATTCAGATTCGTGGGTCTTTCAACCGCCTACTCTTTCGATGAAGGGTGCACTACAAGGCAATCGTACTAGTTGGATCAAATGGGTGATTTCGTCGATATTGAGTCGACTATAAACTACTCACCTTGCTTGGAACCTTTATGTGTATAGGAAAGAGGGGTTCTACCTATGCTTGGTTGGGAAAAGGGCCGGGAAGCAGAACATAAGTGGATAGGGTGCGAGAACAGGTGTAAGAACAGGAAAAGAAAATACCATTCCTTTATGAGGCACCCCTATCATTTCTACCGAATGGGGAGGCAGGCCCGCTCAATCATCTATAACCCATATTAGACTACCAATGCCTCTCACCGACCAGTGAAGATCAGCGGAGGAATGAAACCTATTGACCCGCCGAGAGGAAGATCAGTTGAATCCAATGCTTGAGAAGGCAGGCTTTGAGCACCCATATTTCGATTTTCTACCCCGAGTTGTGATTGATTCTAGGGATTCAATACTTTCAAGGTTCGGATATCTAGCCACTTGAAAGGACATATCGGATTGGAGGGCAAGGTAGGAATGAGATCTAGCTATCACAAACGTCATGCTTACAGTCCTTTTTCCTCTCCCAGTGCAGTAAGTAATAAATACATCTGGAAAGAAGATATTCTCTAGCCTAGAAGAAAGAGAACAACTAGGATGAAAGGTATTACTAATCTTGATATAGTGACACAGGATGATAGAATGTCACTAGGATAAGCGTCCGGTTAGAACCATGGGAAGATTAGAATGACCTCACTAGGAACCTCATTAAAGATAGATAGCTACCTTAGAGAGCTTACACAGTCAATTGATCTATCCTAGGTTGAGGAATCAGGGAAGAAGGCTTTAAAGAAGAGATTCGCTCCTAAGGAGGAAATAAGGGACTCATATCGAAAGGGCTTACAGGAAGAAAACCCTAGCTTGAACTGGCCTTTGGACGGAAGAGAAATGGCATTAGAGCTCCTCTCTCTCTGAACAGAAGAGAACAACCACAGGAATGAGGAAACTCGTAGAGGGATGTTGATTCGAGCAGGCAGCAATACAGCATCGGCAGCTTACTGACACTCATACTGCCAATCAGCTATTACCTTCTGGCTTTCTCTTCTAGAAACGGGGCTTGAAAGAGCTAATTCGTTATTAGCTGTCCTAGCTTCTTAGAAAGATACTAAAGGGAACTACCGGACGATGTTAGATAAAAAGAAAGAAGATAAATTGGGCCATCTTTCCCGAGAGAGGCCGCCTTCTCTCAGGCCAGCAGTCTTCTACTTCTAGTCGACTGCTCTATTCTATGACGGGCTTCCCTCTTTCCTGGGCTCTGCTCGCTCGTCTACGCTCCGACCCAGCAAGTAATAATTGAAAAACGATCTTTCCTTGCCGATTTAAAACTTGTCGTCAAAAAAAAGGCAATCAATCAAAATCTATAAAAAAAAAATGGAAATAGTGAATCAAGATCTAGATGGATCCCTATCTTTATCTCTATCCACGGAGATACCTATCTATATGGATAGAAATCTATCTATGAATCGATCTAGACTATCCTCTATCCGGATAGATATGTCCCTATGAGCGACTACGCCGATCTTTATATGTTTTGGCCACGTCCGTTTCCGCTCCGAAGAGGAAGGTTTGGATCTTTCAATCTTATGTCGTGAGGGATGTGACCTATGTTAGGTCCATAAGATACCACAGCTTTTGGTGTTCTATGATTCACCTCCGAATAATGAGTAGGTAGTTCAATCCTTTTGATTCTTCTCTTCATAGTAAACTGATGGGGGGGTGCGGAGCAATAGGTCGAATTACTATATATAGAAGAGTTGTAAACTATAGGACTTCTTGTTCGAGTAGGAAAATTTCGGTTTTTCTCGTTCCTTCTCTTCGATAAGAATAGGGATTTGAAATGATATAAATTCCTCTTCATTCTGTTGTGCTCAGCGAAGGAACTTCCTAAGCATACTTTTTCGGATCCTTTCTTCTTTGTTCTTTCTAAGTCTTCTTCTTGCATAGAAGAACGCAACTGTTGCAAAAACCGGGATTTTAGTAGTAGGCGGCATCCCCTCTTAGTTTTGAGTAGGTGGAACCATTCTGTTTTGGTTCTTCTCCACATTCTTACCGGGTGATCCAGGAATTTGCCTATTATTTTTTCAACTGATATTTCGATATAGAAAGATCTCCTTATTTCTTCACCGCGGATTCTCGCGTCATTTTCTTGAAAAGATATTATATCACCGTGGGAAAGTCTCAAATGAGTAATGCTTACCATTCCATTATTCACACAAACCCTTCGATGACTTATCGGCTGCCTTGCTTGAGGAATAGTTTCACGAAAATGGAGACGAACCGGAATAACGTCCAATCTTGTTTCTGGATTGAGTGGAAAAGGGATATATTCAGTTTGTTCTGTTCCTCTGTGCATCTCTGTGATGGGTAAATCCCCATGAAAAAGGGGCAACTTTCGTGTAGTTTGTGATTGGATGTAACTGTTAAGATTTTCTCTCGGATAAATCTTTCTCTTAATAGATCTCTTCTTCTTCCTCAATCTTCGGAGAATGCGGCGTTGTATTATTGTAAGTTCTCTGTTCCGAACATTTCCTGAAAGTAGACGACAAGTTTTAAATCTTAATGCAGGCAAGGCATATCTCGTTGAATCAGTCTTTTTCGCCACATCGCGTATAACGGGAATCGAACCCCCTCTGCTGCTGGCGGGCGGATGGAGAATGTTCTACTTCGATCCAGCAACTTGTTAGGAGTAGGTTTTGGCTTGCCCCTTTCTCTAATAAGAAGGTAAGCTTCCAAAGCTCCTTCCTTCAGCGGGTGCGCAGGAGCGCACTGTAGTTTTCCCCTTACTAGAAAAGGGGGTGTAATGAATAGAGATCTCCCGCCAGCAGTTTTCTCTTCCTATCACTTCACTTCCTTCGAGAGATCTGATCTCATCGGACCTCACCGGGCCGGGCGAAGGGGAAGGAAGGGATGGGTGGTCCGGGAACAGCAAGGGGAGAGGGCTCGTAGCTCGTAGCCCCCCCTCTCCCTCTTCCCCACGCCTATTTGTTCCCCCGGCCCCGGAGAGATGGGGAACTCTTTTTTTTTGAAGAAAAAGATGAATAGATAGGGCCATGATACATTCCGGAATATTGTAAAGGTAAATAGACTCTTTTCGTCCCCTTTTCGATGCCTGCCTGAGGACCTATGTGAATGTTTTGGAATGGGGATGTTCGCCTTTTGTAACAAGTAGACCCGCGATACGGACTAATAGATGTTCCTACTCTTACCCGAAAGTAAGATCTATTCATAGTTGGTCAGTCCCCCACGGCGCGGCTTCTCGCTTTTCATGAATGTGTCTCCCCCTCTGCTTATGTGAGTTTGACCCGCCTTTGACTCTGCTTCTGCTTGCTTCTGACTCCCTATGAGATGAGCCGTTTTACGACCTTACTTTTTCGGAGGGTCGGCGGGACATGGGGGAGCCTCAGCTCATGCATTGGTTTACCGAAATCACCACCTCCGCTATCCCACTTCCTTCTATTCAAAAAGGCGAGCAGCCCTTAAACAAAAAAAAAGGCCCTAAGAGGGCTCTTCTTTATATATTACATAAGCCCTAAACTAAAGTAGGTAGCCCCGAAAGCCGAACTCAACAACTTGTTAGGAGTAGGTTTTGGCTTGCCCCTTTCTATGTTATTAGTAAAGCGCTAACGCGCCCCTGCAATCAAACTAAAGCGCTAACGCCCCTATACTAAGGGGCTTTTTCAATAAGGCTCGCGCGGGGGCCTTTTTTGGCTCTCTTCGCTCCACTAGCCTTGATTGGCGGATGGAAGTACCAAGGTGCGTCTGGTGGTATCGTATATAAGATCACGGCTGCATTTAGGAGTGATCTTTCCCTCTTATTAAAGCCGATGGTGATCTCACTTTCGAAAGAGAGCCTCGACGTGGTCCAGGTATATAAGCTCCACTCGGGCAAGGAAGTACGGATCAGATATAGCTACAGCTGGCCCAGCAATTGGCTATCTGACTCTTCCGCTGAAGCGACAGAACCTACTGCATAGACTGTATAGTCAACAGAAGCTGCTGGATCGTTGGCTAAGGGTGGTTGGTAGCATGGCTCGGCTTAGCCGGAAATGGGCTTGCTTATGGGTCAAAATCGGGGTCTCGGTCTTGAACATCCTCTTCTCCCTATCGATCACTAAGGTATGAATCTGGATCTCGAACAGTAGAAGGGGATGGCTTCGCAACTCGAAGGGATGCTGCGCCGCCTAGGTACGCGTCTGGATCTGCCCTGGGCTTTTTCTTTGTTTCTATAGGATATGCTGCTCCAACCCTATCTACTTGTAATGTACCTGGGTTGGTTTGGCCTCTTCCGTAATCCTTGCCGCTGATGGTGTTGGGTAAACCACAGGCTATGCTGCCTACGCCAAACACTGGTGTACCTGTGCTTGCTAATTGGTAAACTGGATCTCGCTATCGATCACGAAGGTCTGCCTATGGCTCTGTATCTACCTCTGTCCACCGGTGCTTATTCGACTGGATAAGCTGCAGGATCGTAGACTGGATCAATGGCTTAAACTACTGCTTTTTCAACGCTTCTCCTGCGACTGCCTTAGCAGCAGGCTCGGTTAGCTCACACTGGATCTCTATCCCGATCTTTAGCTACCATCCCTGCCGTTGGTTGATTTGCCGCATCTTGTAGGGGTCACTTTTGGTCTGAAAGGTATGCTGCTGGCTTGGTGGGTATCGACCGAGGGCTTGAAACTTATGAATCGACTGGATCAGCTGGAACTACACAGGGCTATGGCTATGGAACTGAAATGGAAGCTAGAGAATAGAATGCTGGATCAACCGGCGATACTTCCTATGCCGAGAGCACCAATAGATAGCCATGAGAACAGGTCTAGTTAATGCCCACCGGCGGTGAGCCAGGAGTAGGAATAGACAATAGGGAGGGGAGGTTCATTTGCTCTTATCCTGTTCCTGTCCAGATAAGAGATTCTAAGGTCGATAAGGAGTTGGTAAGCGCATTGACTTGAGTTCTCCTCCTCCACCAGTCTTGATGTTGGAACCAATCCACGGAATGGGGGAATAAGAAGAGTTGGAAGCAGGATTCATTGGTGGTCCATTCCTCCCGGTGCCTCAATTGGCGGGAATAGAAGGAGCAGGGACATCACTACCTACAGACCTACCTTTTCTGGGCTTCTGGAGGAGGAGCTAGAGAAAGGATCCCTTGCTCAGTAGTTTCGAGGTCGTCCAAGACCACACTTGAAAGAATTATTACTATGGGCAGGTAAAGCGGTTGGTGTCTG
Source organism: Azadirachta indica (assembly GCA_022749755.1). NCBI lineage: Eukaryota > Viridiplantae > Streptophyta > Magnoliopsida > Sapindales > Meliaceae > Azadirachta > Azadirachta indica. The sequence continues at coordinate 3,603,368 of JAGQDM010000070.1, read as the reverse complement.
CATCCATCATCAAGGGAAGGAAGGCGAAGGCTAGTCAACTCATTTCAAAAAAAGGCTACGCTCCTTATGGTCCTACCTAATCCTACTCTACTCTCTAAGACTAGTTAACTAGACTGACTGACCAAAAGGGCACTCATTTCTTTGAGAGTCATTTAGATTTATTCTTGTTAGAGTGACTTACCTACCTACGGAAAGGAAAGAAGGCTACTGCTCTATTACCTGACTTGACTGACTGACCGAAGGTTCCGAAGGTCTTATCTTATCTCATCTTTCACTTTAAATTTAAAGGTAGAAAGGCTAATCTTTGTTAGTCTAGTCTAGTTGAGTTGAGTCTATTCTGAGAAAAGTGACTTACCGACCTACCGCATATTTTACCGACTCTTCTAGAAAGGAACTCATACTGATGATCGCTACGCCCCTGACTTTAATGCCACCCTCAGGGCGTCCCTTCGCTGCGCTTGCTAACCCACTAGAGGCTATCCAAGGTATAGTTTCCCTTCCTTGTTTCCTACCTAAACGATAGGAAACATCTTCCGTTGGTGCCGGTAATCAAGCTTTTTCATGGCCATTCCTTTCCTATCTTGCCCGGTACCCTATGACGTAAGGGCAGCAATGTACCTCGATGCGGACGCAAAGCTATGGTGGAAAACCAAAGTCGAAGAATGAAAGCGAGTCTTCTGGATAAGAGAACGGGTCCTTCGTGCGACGGGCTCTTCGTGCATCGAACTCCCCATCATTCACGTCGGTTTCCCGAATGTGTGCATAACTGGAGAACGTGAAGAACAGTAGAGTTGCTTCGACACGAGTTCCCCTTGAGAAAGTTGGATAACGGATAATGGGCAGGACACGCCATGGGCATAAAACGTAATCCCGCATATAAAGATAAGGGTCTCATCCTCCGGCATATTCAATAACGCTGAGAACGGACAACTGCCCGAGTTTGTTGCCGTCAGCCAATAATCGGATCCTGGCGAACGATCCTCAACATAGTAACCTCGGCAAGCCCCCTTGAGCATGGTGCGAGAACGCTGAACGGTGCACAAGAACGATCCGCAGATTCCTCCAGGTGACTTACAACATATACGCCTCGGTAAAGAATCATGAACGTCTGAGGAACACGCAACCTCCGAAACGTTCCGCGCCCGAATGGATTGCGCCATGAGAATGGACTACATAAAAGCATAGTTGCCTCTTGATGCCTGCGTGTAACGAAGACAAAAGAATATCAAAATACAAAAGATCTCATGATCCGCAATAACAGAGAACGGTTTCCCTTAAGAAATGCGTCAATTGATTCCCACTGACGGAGAACATGTCATCCAAAATCAGTATAAACAAGTACCTTGACCAACTCCAGGTCCAATAGAAGAAAGCCCTACGGCCAATCCAGCAGCAAGAACGGAAGCGGCAGAAAGAAGTGGATTCATGGTAAGCTCCTCGCACCAAAATAAATAAGAAATTCGACAGGGGGTCCTCGACACTGAAGAAATAGACAGTCCTGAAATGGGAACTATCGGAAATGGAATCGCTCGAGAGAATGGGAAAAGCTACGAGTCGGGATTGGCTACACTAACCTGCTGTATCACCTATGATCAGCGCGGGCTATCTACTGACTAGGGCGGCGGGTACCATAGTTTCTTTCACTCTAACCTTCCTTTCGTTCTGAATGAACTCCAGATAGCAGTAAGGCGCTTCCTTCGCCCGACCAGCCGAAGCCCCGGGCCATCATCCAACCAACATCCCCCCACCCACGCTTGCTGTCCGGTCGTAGCGAAGGTCCATGCGCTAGCTGTTGCTGCTTCTGGGTCAACCCGATATGCTCAAATCGGTGAAGATGTCGACTCGAATACCGGTGGTGATGTATGAAGGGACCTTCTCTCTAATCTCTCTGGTTATAGGAGATCAGAGAGTATTACCCAGTACAGGCCCCCCATTAGTCGATATGGCTGGTGGGGTATTTTACTTACTGGGAAAAGGCGCTCAGGTGCGCTTAAAGTCTTATAGACCACAAACGCTCAGAGGCGCGCGCAGATTGGTTCTTTCTTATTCCCACCGGGAGACGCGCATGACCGTTGCGTGGCACTCTCAGTCGCAATTACCTTGTCTAACCACTGACAATATTTTCACAAAAGCTTACACTGCACTACATCAATATGCAAAGAGAGCCCCGACCGGGTAAGTAAAGGAGGACGTTGCGTCCGAATTAAGTCATAACACCTTCACATACGACCAATTTGGAAAATCCATTTTCCGATCAGGCCGGAACACAACTGCCGGCGGATCCAGCAAATCAAACGCAGTAATTGAAAAGTCAACGCAAGCCCGGGTATACCACTCCATATAACAACCACAAGATGAAAGCCAATGTTTTACTCAGTAAGCAGGATAGAAGTCATCTAACTGCTTCTCGAGATCTGATGCCATTCGTACCATCAAATCCCAATCAGGAGCACACGACTCCAACAAGAGCTGCCTAACCATTTCCATATGATAGGGAGTAACTAACAAGGATCCCTTCTGGGAATCCAAGCCACAACTGGAACGGTAAAGGCAAGATACCCCCAGGTGAAAACGCTACTAGAATGTGGCGGAACCAATGCCTGTGAAAATTAGGATTAACGTAACGTGGTGTGGGAGAGACGAATAACGTCTATACCCCGCGCCCCTCAACCTAAGGGAAACGCGTATTGAGTCAATACCTAAAGAAGAAGAGACAGGCATCCAAGCTATGGCGTGGCGAGCTGCGCGTAGCATTTTCAAGTGGTTCAAAATCACGATCATGAATTCGAAATTTCTTTGCGAATTCAAGACCCAAAGAATTAGATGTGAGTGATTTAGGTAAGGATATATCCACACCTAACTCAGCCATAACCTCTTTGGTTGCTAACGCAACCTTCGGGTCCCCAATGACAATATCGTCACCGAGAAGGAAGGGCATAAGCGCTAACTTTCTGCCAGGATATACCTTATCCGCGCAGTACCATACAAGAAAGTGATGGCACAACGAGAATAGAGGCCAAGAAGAAACCTAGAGGTTGCCCGGTAGCAAACCGAACAAGCCGAGAATCGCTGGGATACTTGTCCTTATTTGTCGATGCCTGGAATACATTGACTCCAAGACCAGAACGGACCCAAGCAAAAGCAGTGGTCTGATTAAACAAAGCCTCTATTAACATTCCTTGTATCGACAAAGGAAATCTACCGACGAGAGGTCAAAAACTAAATAGATTATTTAGCTTAGACAGAGAGCAGAGCAAGCAAGAGGTGCAGTCTGATTGAATGTTCCATCACATGGCAACATTCTTCAAATCTTCATGCACCAATCGTGAGCCGGTCTAAGCAAAGCTTGCTTAAGCGCGTTTGGTATCGCAAACACGCGAACCTTACCTGCTCCCTCTTCCTTAAAGGCGAGACGTCGAGGGCTAAAAGTGAGCAAACCATTTTCGTCCGACGTCCAGCGCATTCGTCCAATCTTTCTGCGACAATAGCCATAGGCAAAAGTCAAAAGATAGGAGAGGACGTGCCCAGCTCTACACTACAATAAATCAAATCCAAGTCGAAAGTTGCTGTATACATCGACCAAGGAAACGACGTAGAGTCTGGATCCTCAACTCAACGCCTTTCCGCGGGAGGACGCGGAGTCCAGAAGTAAGAGAACACTGGAGTTATATATCCAGAGGCCCACTCAAGATTAGCTTGTTTTAAAGGCCATGTATTCATTCATCCTAGACCGACGACTAAACTCAGAAGTCGGAGAAAGGATCATCATCTTATTCCATAGGTAACCTTAGAATATATCCCAGATCATTCTATGGAATGGCGATCGATATTTTGAACATGATACCATATCATTGTTCTTATCGCGAACCGATGATGCAGTCCACTGAGGAAGCCAACGTAATCCGAGAACCGTAGGAGTCGAGAAGAAACGTGGAATATACCTTTCAGCAAGCTCGACACATTTACCTTTACTTTAAAGTCGAGAAGCAGATCGACCGGAGTGGTAGATGGAAGGCAAACTCTTCTTGAAATTAGCAAAGCGAACTAATTGAAAAAGAGAGAATAGTGACAAGTAGAATTTGACTAACTTGTCAGCCTTCTCATCCCGTCTCAAACTCATATGTCTGTGAAAAGACGGAATGCATCGCGGTATACCGCTTCTTGTGTTGCTGACCGGAAACGGTAAAGCTAAATGCGGATCAAATGTCCTGCCATAATACCTTTGTAGGCACACAGCAGAACATTTTAGATAGAGTGCCACATTTAACCACCCTGCTTTCTTCCGTTTAGCATAAAGCCGCCGAACAAACAAGTATATCGCTATACAGCGCTCCTTGGTCAAGCGCCTGAAGAGGCCCTTATTGAACAGTCCAGTTACGCGACAAGGTTTTTAAAAACCTCCGCCACGAACGCACACTTAGCCTTTCCAATAGCGTAAGCTGATCCAGCTGATGCGAGAGTTCCAGCTCAAGTACCTATTTCTTTTGTACCTTCATTCAATTCAAATATCAGATAGTGATTACGCCAATTCTTTCATTAAAGAAAGATTAGTCAAGAGCTGAGCGAGAGGAAGGACGGGCCTTTCTAGGACTTTGTACTATCCCACTAAAGGTTCATTAACCATTTAGCCAAAGATGCACATCCTTAAGAGTCATTGCTTAAGAAGGGACAGCTGTTGGGGACCAGAGCAGGAGAATGCGTTCCAGTATTTCAAGGAGTGCTTAGTTACAGCCCCTATACTTCGGTTTCCGGACTGGGACAAGTCTCTGTTTTTTCTATACGCTATATATTGTACATTATTGGCTCAAGAAGGGCCTTCCAAACTAGATCATCCCACTGTGGAGTAGGAGGTTGTCACCGACAGAGCGCAATTACACCATAACTGAAAGAGAAGGACTCGCCATGGTACATTCTGTACAGAAGTTTCGGCATTAGCTATTAGATTAGGCACAAAATATGGACCACCAGGCCTTGCAAGGGGGTACTACTGGCCGGGCATGCGAGACGACGTTGCTGAGTATGTTCAGACGTTCCTCGTGTGTCAACAGGACAAGGTAGAGCGGGACAGACTCCTGGGGCTCTTGGAGCCCTAGCCTGTACCACAAAGACCATGGGACTGCATGCATACCATAGATGCTCTGCCAATAAAGGGAGTATGGGTCTTGATCGTGGTGGACCGACTCACAAACAAAAAAAATATGTCTATTTTTTTTTTGTCCCATCCATATACAGCAGCAACAGCCGCTCGGATCTTTGTCGATAATATCTTCATTGCATGGAATGCCACACTCAATTGTCAGCGACAGGGGACCCGGTCTTCATTAGCAATTTCTGGCAGGAGCTCTTTCCTTTCGTTTACAAGGGACACAATTTTACATGAGTACTGCTTTCCACCCCCAGACTAATGGCCAGACCGAGGTGGTTAACCGGTGCTTAGAGAACTACCTGGGATGCTTTACAAGCGATAGACCAAGGGAATGGGTACGTTGGTTACCATGGGCAGAATAGTGGTACAATACCACTCACTTATCATTCGGCAACCAAACAAAGACCTTTTGAAGTGGTATATGGGCGCCCACCACCTCTAATTACGTCCTATACTCATGAGTCCAACAAAATGCATCAAGTTGATTACGACTTACACTAGGGATTGTGTTTTGCAACTTTGAAAGGAGAATTTGCATGGAGCTCAGGCCCGGACAACAAGCAGATAAAGATCGATCTAAACGTAAACTATCTTTTTATGTGGGACATGGAAGAGTTCAAGGCTGTCCGTGCCCCGGAAGAGGAAAAGGTCACCATCATCAGCATGTATCTTACCGGTGATGCGAAGGAGAACCCGGATGGAGCCGGACAGACGGCCTAGAATCGAAAGCTCAAAAAGGAAGTGAAGGATCAGTTCCTCCCATGCAATGTGGCATGGCTCGCTCGTGACTAATTAAGGAAGGGGCACGGTGAGAGATTATGTGAAGGACCCTAATGCTGAACATAACATAAATAAGACGACAAAGCTAAATTCCGGTTTTGCGGAGGGCCAAAAAGGGAAAAGCAACAAACCACCTGAACAGCTCGCTCAATGCGCGTTAGATGCTCTTCTATGGCTATGGCGCTTCTAGAGCATTTTAGAGTTTTTCGCAGCAGGAGCTCGAAAGCCCTACCTTTAACTGCCCCATCGACATTCCTGACCTACTATCGTAGGTCACCTCTATCTATAGGCTCAAATGAGCTCAAAACATGCCATGCCATCAAAATCGTTCTGCTCTAATCCTCCTCCCTTCCGTCAGCCACATAGCAGCCCGCCCGTGATATGCAGCGTTCAGGCCGGTCGAGCCCTGATCCCCCGAGTGTCCGACCAGCACTTAAGACTTGTGTTCTAGCAAGGGGCATAGGTTGGGTTCGGTGATGAAAGTCCTTGTCATCAATACCAATGACGAGTTGAGGTAATGTTCTCGAAAAGAGGGCGGCTTTGAGGAAATCGGCTCTGTGATAAAGGATCCCAAAGTAGGTTGAAGGCCTACTACCTACTTAGTTCAGTATTCGAAATCTCTCTTCGTGGGCGCTTAGGTTAGCTGGTCTTCTGGTCGAGTTTTCCCTCTGCTCTTCCTTTGGTTATATACCAACTCACCTACCTGGATCGGTGGATTCCCCTGATTCAGCGGATTCGGCTTCGTATGAAGCATCTGCGGATTACTAAGCCGTGGATCGAGATCTTAGGATCTAGCTAGATGAGACTTTTTACACCTTGGGGAAAGCCCATACGGCAGAACAGACCCTTTCATAAGGAAAGAGTTCTTGTTACTTCAAAAAAGATCTGACGAAGAGCACCAGTGAGGTGAGGCACGAAACACTTTAAAGAGCTCACGCGGATTATGCCTACCTTGGCTACTGGTGAAGATGGAGTCAATTTACTTAACCAAAGCCATACCTGAGTGACTTAGGAAGCTGCTTTGTCTTAGCCTTTGTACCCGTTGTTAACAAAACTACGTCTCAAAAACTCAATTATCGTATTTTCAGGCAGAGCACCAGAAAAGACCTAGAGGCCCATGAAAATCACGTTTTCACTTAAGAAAAGAAAGCACCTTTTCGAGAATGTATTTAAGCAACCAAAAGATACCTTCAACTAGCAAGAAAGCTACCCGCCCAGATTTCTACTTACAAGTTGGGAGATTCCATTCACGAAGTCTTCGATAAAGAGAATGCGAGTGAGAAGGACTTGGGCAAGACAACAGATAACAGATGACGCACTAATTCACCTCCTGGTACTAAGCTCTCGAGTGCCGACTGCTGCTACAGTGTATTAAGGTTATCGCTATTGTAGACTTACGAATGAATTGACGGAATGATGCTTTGTTCACACCTATGTTGATCTACCGCTGCTTTACACGTCCCTGGATAGGCGCATTTTACCGGAAAGAGATAGACGGGCAGAAGATCAATGAAAAAAGACTAGCTAGCGTGAGCGGGAGGAGTCGTAGACAACCAATACTTATCCAATTTAATTGCCAATTGCAGCAGACTTGGACTGAGCAATTGAAGTGAAGACCTCAGGTCTAGGGGGCCCAATCATTGCATTTGAAAGCAGCGCTAGAAAGCCTATAAGAGCTGTAAACAAGTGAGATAGGCACGTAAACGTAAGGGCTGAACCCCTTACTCATGGAACTACTAGCAGCTGGAGGGGCAGGATAGGCTAAGAAGCCAGGCAAGGCGGGAAGAGGGTGCGAGATAGATAGTTGTGTTATTCGTTGGATTCGGATGGGACGGACTGACTCCTTAAACAGGAGGCTGAGACGAAAGAAGATGGATATTGCGGAACGCTAAAAGGATAGCGACGGGGTGTACGGGTGGTTTTGGAGGTCGCATACCTTGGTTGCAGTGACATCGACACTGACGAGTCCTCTCATTTCCGCAGTCACAACAAGACTAGCAGTAAGGGACGCAGAGGGTGCACTTGGAGAATTCGTTCCTAAGTCAACATCACGAGCAGGTGCAGGTCCTGCGGATATATAGCAGAGTGAATCTCGAAGCTTGCTCTCCCAAAGGATAGCTGAAAGCTACTGCCCCCGTCGAGGACCCTTCCGGCCAAGCACATCCATCAACGGAGGTCGAATTCCAGCAGCGAATGAGAATAGGGGTTGTAGGATCGAAAGAGGAATTCGTTTAAGCAAGAGCGCGGATGAGCGAACTCCCTTAACCTATCGAGCAATGCATGTGCAACTACCGATTATTAGGGGCCAGTCTGCTCCTCTTTATTAGTTTAATTCACCACTCCGTAGGCTGCAATTTATGGATGCTAAGGCAAGCTACCTCGATAGAGGTAGCTTGCTCTTTGATCGCTCGAACCGAGCTTGACTACGGATGATAAGCCAATTCAGTCATCGGCGAGAGAACAAGTGCAACCAAGGCCAAGACCCGAAGGAGTACTACCATTCGCGATGAAAGAAGAAAAGATGCGAGCCGGAAGGACGACGAGAGATGATCGCTCGGAGGAGGTAGCGGCACTAATTAGACGGGAGAGCCTTGGGGAGGGGGACCGGGGCCAAGCTGAGCTTATAAACATATGCGGCATGGTTAAATAAAAAAAAATAAAGGAGAGCATTCAACTCGTCGTGTGTTTGGCGTGGATCATAGAGGCGGAGGTGGGAGGGATTCCCAAAGGTTCTTATGACCTTGCCTGGGAGTAGTGCGCTTAGCGTGGGACCTCTTTACGGCGAAGGTAGGAAATCGATCGGAGGCTAGGGAGCGGATAAATTCCTTTGACCCGTCATTTCGAGCCTTCCGTTTTTCGAATTGCTAACGTGGTTCGATGACGCCGATGGAAGGAACCACTGGAGATTCATCCAACTTCGATCCCCTAAAGGCAAGTACGTAGGCTATAGAATCCCAAATATAATAGAATCCAAAATAGAGCTCCTTCGGCTCTAAACAGCTACTGTGCTTATTTGGTCTATCAGCTACTCGGCCAGCTACTGACCTAAGAGGTAACTTTTCAGTCGAAAAGCTTTCAGTTTCAGAGATCACTTTTCTCAGGCCAAGACCGTAAAAAAAACCACTTCTCATTCAGGAGCGGGAAAGGAAAGATGAATTAAGCGGTCATCGAGATCTTTACTGAAAATAAAAGCATTACAAAAAATTCAAAGCCATGAACAAAGGGAAAGGGGATTGACTGAGAAATAGAGCTAAGCGATCTATTGAATGAAGGGCAGGAATGAATGGACTGATTGATTGCCCCAGCTCAAAAGGCAAGGGGGAAGATCAGTCAACAATAAAAGAAGATGTCGTGTAGATAGACCACTTACCATAAGAATTACTTTCCTTGCTCTACTAGTAAGAAAGTATATGGTCCTAGGGACCTTCAAGCAAATTAGAAAGCATTCGAATTGACAACATGTGAGTGGCCCAGAAACTTACTCCCCTTTTGTGGACTCACACTAAACCTCCCGTTTTGGACTCGCGAAACCCTCTTTGAACTCAGAAAGATGGGCGTAGACTCGAACTAATGTTCATGGACACGTAATAGAAGCAAAGAAGGTATATAGCGCCAAACGAGGCTAAGAAGAAGATAGCAAACAATTAAGGAAGAGAGCAACTACGAGCGATGAAAGCGGAAGATTGAATATGAATAAAAGAAGGACGCAACAAAATGAAAGATGAGAGCTGCTAGTTGTAGCGCGCTAGCGCCCCTCCTATAGGGGTCTTCTTCTGCAAAGACTCCATCAAAATCAAATCCGCCACTCGTTGGTTGGTGTTCAATTCTTTTTATTGAGACTATGCCTTCAATTTCATTCTTCGTCTCCCTAGTCGCAGTATTCTTGCTCAACCCAACATGCATTTTAGAGTGCCGTGCCGGGGCGATAGGCGCGCCGCAGTCACGCATTCGAGCAAGAGCCTTTGCCTTTCTTCGCTATGTAAATAGAGGGCCGGAATAAGTGCCAGACCCTCAAAAAAAGAATGGATTAAGGTGATAGAGTGTTATCAGGAGACGCTAGGCTTCGGAATTGAAAAAAGTGCTCTTTTTTCGTCAGCAGATTTCGCTCATCAAGTTCTTGTTTGATCTGCCGCTGTTATAACACCACAATATTCGTCCTTTTGGGGTTAATGCTCTCAATGGTGAATCGATCATTCGATATCCTTTTCCTTATACGAGGACGGAATGGAAGAAAAGTAATGAAACCCGCGATGGCTACTGAATAACCTCCTTTTATTCTCTCAATAATAAAGCCTTTGACCTTTGTATTCGTTCGCCAAATCTTGTTCAGTTCCATCCAAGCTCGGTTTTGTCTGAATCTTCGTGGAAGAAGAAGAAGCGGTTCACCAGCCACTACATCTGTGGATCCCACCAAATCATTAAACCTGGCGGCTGCTCGCTCTTTGATCAGTGATTCACCGGCCACTAGATCGATGAAGAATCTCTCCAGAATCTGCTCTTTGATCAGTGATTCACCGGCCACTAGATCCAGGGATCCCACCTTATTCTCAAACCTGGTGGCTCGCTTGATTGGCACTCCTGTAAGCTCATCTTGCATACAAATTCTGGGGGTCCCAAGTCCTGCATCCACCAAGAACATTTCTTCCCTTAAGCGTAAAACTTCAGATTGTAAGGCGTTTCCACTACATAAGAAAAAACTTGAATTAGATCTTGGAAATGATCGACTCAAATAGATGCTCAAACTAAGCTTTTTTTTTTCCTCCTCTTCCTATTGATCAGAAGCATCCAGCAGCGCCACGCCAGTAGAAAGAGTTAAGCTACTCTACTAAGCTAAGCTGCTGTTGGGGAACTCGGTAGAAGCGATTTGCCGCTTCCGCCTCTCTAGGCTTCACCTCCCCCCCATATAGAATGAAAAATTAGTCTTCTCCCCTACCGCCCCCTCCACTATAAGAAATCCGAAAGGAGACGAAGTCCGAAGGATTACCCTTTTGTTTGAGCAGGGGGCTCCGAGTCCTGTGTTGACAAAGATCAGATAGGAAAAAAACCTGGATCTCTTCCTGAATATTAATCAACGTTCTATCGATATTCAGGAATTGCCCACGCAACCCCTCATCCATTAGTGCATCCATTAAGTCAGAAATGCTGTATTCAGAACCTCGTAAATCAAAGCCTTACTAGACTAGATAGGGGGCAAAGAGGAGCTGTGAAATCATTTATCTTTTTTCCTTTTAGCTTCAGAAGCATCCCTGCCTTAAGAAACCTACACAGTGCTTCGTCGTAGGCTCCAAGTGTGGCTGCTCTTTGAAGTTCCTCGTAGACAAACCTGACGTAGTCAGGGTCCTCCTCGTAGGACAAGTAATGGGCCAATAGGGCCTCTTCAGAAGGAGTGGCCGCATAAGCGGTTGTTATCCCCCATTGTTGGGATAACCAAAGGACTAGCTTCACTTGCTTAGGACTGGGACTGATTCCAGAAACTATTCCTTTCCTCTGTCCCTTGCTTGTGGGACTGCTTTTACATTTACTTATCATGCGCTAACCTCCTATTTCCCATGCTTGCTTGAAGGGCAGGGAATATCATATAGTAGTGAATTCAATAGACTCAGCTTGTTTGGTTGTATCGGGAGAGACAGAACCTTATCTGAACTTGCTGAGCCCAACCCCTACCTGCCTTTCCCTTGCGTACCACATAACTACTACTAAGTTAAGTAAACAGATCATACTTCCTTGATATCCTTGATACCTCACAAAACAAGCCCTCATCACAAGACACGAAACAACTCAAAAGCCTAACAGGCCAGACAGTCAAATAGACCAAGGTTTGGAACCCTGAAAGGAGTTGCGGCTGAGCAGGCAAAGAACTCTTTTTGATTTGAGTCAATGCCTAAATACTAGGAGATTAGCAAGTCCAGTGTGACCTTATAGAAGTCATCTATTTGCGCTTGTCTTTCCCGCTCTGCGTAGGAAGTCAAAAAAGTCCTCCCTCCTCTTCCTGTAATGATTGATTCCTTCTAGCCCTTTATGATATGAACTCCCCTCATCAATAGTATAGTGGTGTATTAAAGATCCAATAAGAGGTCTCATTACTATTAATTACTACTTATCTTATAGATTCATTAACCTAATCCCTTAACACAGACCTGTTAGCTCGCTACTGACTTTTAGTTACGTTTATATCTCCCTCCCTGGATTCGCTAGCAAGATAGGTAGTTATTCCTTCTCGATAGCCTAACTATCTACTCCAAGCAATAGAACTGGCAAAGAAAGCATTGGAATCAATGCGGCTCTAAAGACTTGCTTGGCTTACTCCTAAGAAAAGCAAGCCAGTATCCTCATCTCAATAAGACAAGCAAGAACTCCGCACCTATCTTCTTTCTATGAAAAGTAGGTATGCAACGCGGAATAACCGACCGGTTAAGAGATATAGGGAAGGGAAGAGGACATGAAGAAAGAAAGACGGACAGAGAGAGAGAGAATGGAAGAGGGAAGGAATCCATCCGAAGAATAGAGGTTGTGCCCCGAAGTTGGCAAACCCCCTGGACTGCCGAAGCTGCTGCTGGGAGAGCCTACGATGAGCCCCCGGCTGGAACTCTCGCGGCTTAACCTAACCTAGGCTCGGGCCATTCGACGTTGATAGGCCTGAGCATAACCGATCGCGCGTAGCCGTTTCTCTTCGATCAGATTCAAGCGCTCATACCTACCATTAACCTTCTTCTAGCTCTTCTTACATAAAAATGCGTAAAGATGGTATCTCGACTTCTTTCTATTGGTAGAGCGGCTTCCATCCCGTACACAAGCGAATATGGAGTTGCCCCAGTTTTTCGAATCGACGTTCTCCCTTCTTGCATATGGCAACATCTCGTGCCATGCGAAATAGTTCTATGACATCTTCTCCAAGCCAAGATCTGCTTCCAATCTTTATTGGCTGCTTCAACCGCTCCATTGGTCTGGGGACGGTAAGGAGAGGCACCATCGGTGCTGAATCTTGTACTTTTCGCATAAAGCCCTTTTTCTTGAAATGAGTCCCGTGATCTTTGATTATCTCATGGGGGCCGACAGATGATGTCCTTCTGAAAGAATCTGAGCAGCGTGTTCTTTGCGGTAACATGGGCAACTGATGCTGCCTCCACCCCACCCACTTGGTGAAATAATCGATTGCCACTATAACGCAATTTGTTTCCTTGGAGGTCTTCTGTGGCAGGGGAAAAAGAAGATCCATCCATGCCAAGACTGCAAAGGGCCACGGAGTGGTCAACTTGTGCAGCTCGTTTGGTGGTGCGTTGATCTTGTTGGCGTCAATCTGACAGAGTTCTGTACAATCTGACTCCATGGTGGACCAGTAGTAACCCATCCCGAGAAGCTTCTTAGCCAGCATATGTCCATTCATGTGGGGGCCGCAAATCCCACCATGAACAATGGTCTGCTGCGCCTCCATTGCATCGAGAAAGCGTAGCCAGACTTGATTAGGAGACCCTTTGAAAGGGATGCCCCCGTAGAGAGAACGAACTAATGAGCCAAGCGTTGAATCATCTGTAGGTCGTTTTTGGTAGCATCCGCAGGGAATGTTTTGTCCCCCAGATACTGCTTTCTATCTGCATACCATGGTTTATGATCTTCTTCTTCGATCTCAAGCTCAAGACAGTACATCTCATCTCTTTGCCCAAGATCTATCGGTCTTATCTTATATAACTACCCCCTGGTATCTCAATCATGGAGGCGAGTGTAGCTTTAACATCCGTGAAGTGCTTTTTTTTTTTGTCCTGGACATGTAGGCGAAGGTCATCCTCTTTAACTTATTGGCGAGTGCTTCAAAATATCCATGGTAGGGGATGAACTTGACATTTTTCATCTCCCACTTACCGATGGTCTTGCTTATGACCAGTGAAGAATCTCCAAACACATCCAGCTCTTCAATACCTATATAAACTGCCGCTTTCAGTCTGGTAAAACACAGCAACCTTATTCGAACAGTCGAACTTCAGCTTCACTGCAATGGGGATGTGAGCACCAGGGGGTGAGACCAGAACTGCCCCTATTCCCCAACCCTTCCTTCTGATTTGATGCACCGTCGAAAAACATATGGAAGCCTGCTTCTTCTTCTTCGTCAGGGAAATCCGTCCTCATGGGTTCGTAGGCAGGCAACGGATGTTCTGCCAAGTGATCCGCAATCGCACTGCCTTTGATTAGCTTAGAACTTCTCCAACGAAAAGAAGTTTGATCTATTGGATTAGTTGTTTATCCCGAACCTGCCTTGGACACTTTACTGGCCTATCTAAAGAGAAAGCATTGGGACGGAGACTTCCTTGCAACAGCTTCTTGGACAGAGAAAGCTAACAAGGTTCACTTAGCACAACCGAAAAGGTATCTATGAACTACAAACTGAAAGGATAGATGAACTAACCAACTAAGGAATAACCGTTAACTCCGTTTGTGCCCTACGACTCTTCCTACTTGACTTGACTGTACCAATCACTCTATTAGAAAGGAGACGGCACTGAGGAACGTAACTACGCAAACCTTCATTCACTCCTCCCCGGAGTGAGGAACTGACCAATAACTGAAAAGGTTCTGCTCGGGCGTCTAGAAAGCGAGGCCCTTCGCTACGACTCGAGAGCCACAGAAACAAGGGAATTCTTTGTGCAGGTTTGGAACCGGGCCGGCGGAAATCAACCTTAACGTATGAGGGTCGTACGCCTGGAACAAGTCGTACAATTTCGGCGATTACAAAAAAAAATCAAAGAAAAAGAGTATATCCCTCCCCCTTAGTGTCTTTCCACTTCTGTCATTCAGGAACAAGCACTTCGCCTAATTTTTTTTTTTTTTTGAATCTCGGCCCGGGTTTTCCCCACCACTAACCAATTATGTTACGACCACTGACAAACAAACTGGTTGACGAACATGGTTTATGCGCCGCTAATGTAGCGGCTTGTCGAGCATTTGACAAACTCACACCATCCATTTCAAATAGGATTTGTCCCGTGGACACACGAGCAATCCAACCCGTAGGATTTCCTTTTCCTCTTCCCATTCTTACTTCTGTAGGTTTCCCGGTAATAGGGAGATCCGCGAGAACTCTTACCCATATCTTACCATTTCTTCGGAATTGTCCGCTCATAGCACGATGGAATTGTCCGATTGTAGCCCGACGCGCTGCTTCAATGGCTCGATATGAAAGACGACCAGCTTTATAACTTTTAGTGCCATATCTTCCAAAACCAAGTTGTGTACCGTCCGGTTTGCAACCCCTACTACATCTGCCTTTACGATATTTACTAAATTTCGTACGTTTCGGATATAGCACGTACCCCTTTTTTTTTACTATATGAAATCCACACTTTGACACCTGAGATTCCGTAACGAGTAGATACTTCCGCAGGAGCATAATCGATTTTCTGGTTAAATACATTACAAGATGTTTTTCCATACTTTCCGCATTCAGTTCTAGCTATTTCTGCGCCTTCTAATCGACCTGAACAACATATACGGATCCCCTCAACCCCTTTATTCATTACTAATGGAATATCCTTCACTATTTTACTAAAAATGGAACGAAATGATCTTGTTTTGTTCCTCAGTTGAAAAGAGATGTCTTGAGCAATCGGAGAAGCACTTTGATAAACAGATTTGATCTTTACCGACTCAATTAAGGTATTAGTGTTTGTTCTATTAGACAACAAAGATCGCATTTTTTTTACTTCGTTTAAATAAGAGTTGTACCCGTACGGAATTCTTCTGTTTTTCAGTATGATCTCTATCATCATCTCTATTCCCTTTATCAATTCTCCTATCCCACCTAGGTTTATGAATTTCTCTATCAATTCCATTACCTTATCCTTACCCATGAGGTTCCAACATTTGATCCAACATTGACCTAGGAGTTGTTCCCGGGCATCCTCAAAAAAAAGGTTATTATACACCCCAACCCCATCTCTTAGAAAGAAAAAGGTAGCACCGAAGAAAGGAAAGAGCGAGATGGTGGTTTTTGTTGTTCCCGCGAAGCGAAGATCATTCGCTTGGCGAATGAAGTGGGTCAACCTCTTTTTGGATTCGGCCAAACACTTTTTCTCGCTGGTCAAGCTTTCTACAAAAAAAGCGATGCGAGAACGTATTCTCTTATCGTTGCTTCTTCCCTGTGCATTCGCTCCCCCCATCGTAGATGGTTCAGCCACGCCCGGTTCCACGAAATGATTGAGAACGGAGACGGGGTCGAAATGAATTTTGTTCTTTGTATTCAATAAGTATTGCATGACCGAATAATTCAAGGAGGGGCGCACTGCAGGGAGGGTCCTTTGTTGTAGATGACTCGTCTGGCCGTCGGAGCGGGACTTCTTTGGAAAAAAGAACTTGAATAACTTCGTTTTTCTGAAGAAGTTGTCATTTGATATCAGGAACGCTATGTCATTTACAACCCCGGCGTATTTCGGATGCTTGAAGGCCCCGCTGACCCGAAGTAATTTAGAAAGATTCTTCTTTAGAGATGGTGGTCGGTCATGGTATCCATAGCGTTGCTTTTTTTTCGGCCAAATCCTTCTTTCGTTTTGCTTCTCCCGGTCGTCGAGCCTGATCGACTCGACTCTTTTCCTTGCCCCCCAGCCTTTCACTTCGTTTCGTTCTTCTTCTGTATCGTCGCTTGAATGAAGACACCCGATCGGCCCGACTTTCCCGAATGTCCACCACCGGCCCTTCTCCTTTCCGGGTCTGGTTTTTTCGCGTCGTCGTGGTCGACGGGGAAGAAAGAAATGAATGAATGTTCTTTTGGGAAAATGTAGAATAATACACCTACCAAGACGAAAGCCAAAGGTGAGTCTCGTAGGTGGACGTATCGAACCAAAATAAGATCTCAGATTGACATCTTGATACACTAATTTACCATAATAATAATCACTAAACCAACTTTCATCTGAACTACGATTCAGATCCATTCTTACCGAAATCGGATTTCCTTTTCGTGCCATATGCGCTTAGACTTGACTTTTCCCCCTTTTTTCTTCCCGGTCCAATATTTCTTCTCGAAAGTCTTTGTTTCCGTGTAAAAGCAAACTCTCCAAATTGTTGACCACGATTTCTAGCGCTTTTCAAAAACCATTTGCTTGCAACGCCTTGAGTGGACAGGTCAGACAGTACGCTCACTAGATCCTTCATACTATTACTAAAGTACACTTTTCACTCACCCAATCTTGAAAAGTGGAGTAGAATCAATCAACTGGCATACCTTTGGGCATACCTTGAATCTAGCCTGCAATCCTTTTGCACTTCTCTTAGGAAATTGATAGAAGAAGGGATTCCAGATTGAATTAAAAGTGGTACTAAAGATTGCAAACCAGGAACTTCTTCTCTAACATCAACTTTTCTTTCTTTCGGTGGTGCGTGCTTTCTCAATCCAATCTGTCACTTGAAGAGCGGCAAAGAGATTATACTACGCTATTTATTAGAAGTGGCTACTTTTGTTAATGTGAAAACTACGTAGATAGGATAGACCAGCAGACCTTGAATACGCAATTCCTCGATTCATTTACGTGCAAGAGAAAGCGATCCACAAGACAAGAGAGTTCGTTCATCTAACACTTACCCACTATCGGCTTCAAGCAACTATAGATGTAGACTGAGAACCGGTTGAGTCACATCCAGGGTTACCGGGGGTGGAATCACTTTGATTGACCGCAGGGACATCTCATATCATAGAAGTCAACCTAGAAGTTTTCCCTTTCAAATTTGACTAGAATCAAGGGGGGTCGGCCCGGCCTGTGATCGTAGCCCGATAGCCATTCATGCCCCAACATCAGATGTCGATCCTTCTAAAGTAAAGCCGAGTTAGAGCTATCACTTGGGATCTCCAGAGATGCAATTGGGAGCTTACTTCTCAGTAAATTCCTTTCCGTACGCATCCCTAGTTTGAACTGCCTTCTGTAATCCGTATATGGGAAAGAGCGAGACAGGACAGTCAGTGGTTGTCAGCCCACTCTTCCTGACCGAAGCAAGAGAGCGGACCGAAAGAAGCAAACGAAACGGAGGAGCATAAGCACTTGGTTCACCAATCGGCAGGCCAGCATCTCTATCAGAGAAAGAGGGAGTGGCAAAATAAAGAAGTCGGAGCTCACTCCGTCGGGTTGGTCGGCTGGTTTGTCATCCCGGCTAGACAAGGTTTTCTATCCATAAAGACTGATTTCGTGATGCAAAGGAGCTAATATTCTAAGAGCTAATTGTTACCATTCCTCCTGCCTTCCACTCGTAATCCCGTAGTAAAGCAATCCTAAAAAGCGAGTCCATTGTCTAGAAAAAAGGGCTCTATACCCAGTGATCAAGCCAGTTACAGATCCAGTTGCAGTCCTAGGGAATTTGTTTGGTGTCTCGGAGTTGTAATCTTCCTATTAATGATTGTGACAGACAGGGGAATCTATTATATCAGGGAGGGCCCTAACCCCGGATCAACTAGCCATTTGTTTTATGGACGGGGAAGCGGGGAGCTCAAATGCCCCTAATGAGGAGCCCGCTGCCCATCCAAACCAACAACCGGAAGGAGGGGAGGCTCCCGGTCAACCCGCCGGGGAAAGGGAACCGGAAGCACCAACTATAGATGAATTAATAAGTAAAATGAAACTCGTTTTACGTGGTCATCGAAAGCTGCGTTCTGACGTTCTGAAAAAGATCCAAGAGGATCTTAGGCTAGAAACAGCTTCCCCTCAGAAACGGATTAAAATAAATGAGTATCTCGATTACGTTTCAAACAACCGCGATTCCCTGTTAAATTCGGGTCAAAGCCTCGTCTTCGTCTACGAGTTCACTGTCAGGGTCAACGATTGGGAAAGGGAGCAAAGGCACTTCCCAAACCCCGTGGACGACGTACCATAATACTAGATGTTTATTACGGGGTAGCACTCAGAAAACCGGGGTGCCGCCCTAATTAAACAATGTGAGGTACCGACGCCGGACGGGCAGACCTCTAAGGATCCGGTATACAGGGTAGCCCCAGGTACGCTTGGGACTGGATTGAATCCTTTGTTAGAGAGAGAGAGAGGCGAGTACTACACGAGCTCGTTACGGAACGAGCCTTGTCTACGAAGGCGACCTCATCTTGCTTGCTTCTGGCAAAGCTTCTAGCAATAGATAAGAAGCATTCTGGTATGGCAGGAAGACTACTTTTTAGGTCGACGGAGCGATAGCGAAGCCAAGCCGTATAAAGGCGAGCAGCCCTTATCGCAATAGCAAACGGCCTACTTATAGCCTTCTTCGATACGTGACTGAATCGACTGATTGGCAGCGGAATTGACCACTCTGCAGTGGGGGTAATCTATAGGAAGTGGTAGTGGCATACCACTAAAGGTTGGACCTTTGATCAGGGTCTGAGATTGAGGTCGAGATTCCACAAATTGTTGTTCTTAGCCGTGAGCTAAGTGGAAGTTCAGTTCCGTCTCACCTATTATGGTCACCCACGTCGCAAAGTCTTCCTCAATGAATGTCCTGAATAGGATAGGGATCTTTAGCACTACCAATACGATAGCTCAGAAAGCTCCACTCAATTGAGAATCTCACGGAAGAAGAAGAATCTTATAAGTCAAGGGGAAGACAGCACAAAGTAATCCGACCTGGCTGTGAAGAAGAAGAAGTGGGAGTAGAACAGATGGGTCAGAGAAATTCCTAGGATTAGCAAGCACGGCTTAGGCGGAAGCAGAGAATCCCATTCAATCCGGCTTTCTAGTTATATTGATTCAAAGGCACGGCTTAGAACTGGCTATCTGCTTTCGAGCTCGCCAACGGCATCATCCGTCTCGTCAACCGTTCCTCTCTCAAGTAAAGGGTACGAAGTCTCAAGTCTTGAGTCAAAGAAGGATCTTCAAGAAGAGCTCGAGTTAGGGAGCTAGTTAGACCAATTACAGAGATACAGAGGGATTTCCCAGCAGAGAAGGTGGGTAGAGAAGGGAGGGAGAGGCAACCTCGTAACACGGCATTAGTACAAGAGAGATATGAATAGGTTGGGGGATACATAGTCACACGTACAGTCGGATGGTTACAGCGATGAAACTCCATAGTTGAATAAGAAAGTTCCGTCTCCAGTTCAGGGGAAGGACAAAGGAAAGATTCAGCGAAGGATAAGGTGGAATGAGATCTTCCGGTTTAGCTCCTTTACTTTAGTTAAGGCGCCCTTGAATTCAGTTCCGTAGCTTAGGCTTAGGTAAGCATCCGCGAGAGGTCTTGTGGTGCATCCATCTAGAACAGCCCTCAAAACGATCCAAAACAAGAATTATTACGGTCTTTCAAGCGGTTCTGTCGGTAGAGGCGGGGAAGACCTTTTCAAGAAGGTAAGCTTTGGCTTTCTCAGCGCAAGGTGCAAGGCTTTTCTTCCTAGAGTGAGAGGCAAGTTCTTGCTCAAGTTCAAAGTGAGCGGATATTCCATATCACATAGAGTGAAAAGTGAATTCAGGGTTGTTCGTGGCATCTGTTGCCTCTCGTAGGCCTGTTCCAGGGAATGCTCTAGTCTATTTCTAACTAGTGGTGGAAGCAGAATGAGAAAGAGAGTCATGAAAGAGAATCGATTGAAAACCTCTCCTCTGCTCTGAACCCTATTCTTTTCCACTAACATCTCGCCCGGTAGAAACCTCCTCTCGCCGTCCCGCCCTTCAGCTTTCGGTATCGATATGCCTTCTCTTCTTACAGCTTCTTTTTCAGACCCTCCCTTTGCTAGTATCCCAATAGGAGTATCCGCCCCAGCTGCCCTAAGTGAACGATGTTAGCTGTCCTAAGCGCCTCTCTTCTTCTGTGGTGTCTTAGAAGTAAATGTCTTGTTCTGTGGGCTCTAACAATTCTATAGATTAGCTTAAGGCAGAAGCCGAGAGGGACGGAGCTCCACACACAGGGTTTAGCAGCGATCAACAGAGGTAAGGTAAATAATTTACAACTAGAAGAAGAGTGAGTTACCTCGACAAAAGTAAAGTAAAGGAAGAGGCGTCAGCGAAGGATAGGTTCGGTTCCGTAGAGCGGTGAAACGAAGCAGATCCGTACTGATGGAAAGAAGCCCTTAGGTTCTTATCAAAGTGGGAAGAAATCCGTGTTAGTATGAGTGCCAGCCAAGCCGCTTTCAAGCTTCAGTCTTCAAGTGAACGGTCTTTTAAAAACAGTACGGTACAGTAGTTCCATAGCCCTCTTCCCGAGTTCACTAGTGAGTAGTCCATTCCTTGTACTACTCGCACTCAAGCCAAGAAGGGCGTAAGGATCAAACAGAAGGCAAAGCGACAGAAGGTCTATGATGTGGATAGACCGAGCTCGGAGTCAGACATCCCGGAACCACCTAATCCCATAGGCACTGAGTCAGAAGGATAAGGGGACCTGGTATGGTATGGCATCGCTCTATTGTAATTGAGTTCGGTGCGCTAGGCACACTGCTCATCCGCCATCCGGAGGTACCGAATCAGTGCTATCACCTACGGAGTCTTGCTTTATTAAGAGCAGGAAAACGAGACCAGCAGTTCCGAAGAAGTAAATAGCATAGAAGTCAAGGCCGAAATTGCAGAGATGCTGCCTCGGGTTCGTGATCTGGTAGTTCCGGCGGAGCTTACCACGGCCGTTATGGCTCTCGCGAAGCACGAGGATGTTAATGAACACGCTATTGGCTGCCGACAAAGAGCTGAGTGATCGCCTAGTACAACTGGTGGTGGACTCTATAATGGTGCTCCATGACAGGATGCTGGCTCCAGAGGCGGAGTCTCTGTTGGCTGATGCGGGAAGGCTCTCTGCTGAGCAGGCGTCCCGGTGTCAGAATATATAAGAAGAGTTGAGGTCCGAAGCGGCCAAGATTACTAAAAAGAGATGCGAGAGCTAGAGGGCCGGCTTCGGTACATCAATCAATCACTGGAGGAACTACTGCAGCGCGCTTCTTCTTCTTTGCAGCGCTACTCTCGCCACCACAGCTCTTTTTTAGCCTCTTTGGTTCCTACCCTACCACCTTCCTTTCTCTCGGCCTATCCTAATAAATATCCTTATCAGACAAGGAAGCGAAGCAACCTCACATCTCAAAGAGGTCATTTCTGATATTGACAGCAAGCTTTGTCTCATCTTCATGAGCAGCCACCAAAAGAAGACTTTGCCCCAAAGCAGTCACTGAAAGATTCTTCCCCCAAATCACCAATATACTCATCAACGGGAAGTTCAAGGTCTAAAGCTCGGGCCCTGTGATGCTTAGGGTTGAGCCCATCATACTCTTATAACATATATATGTTTTTTCCACGCTTGTTGAGCGGTCAAACTACTTGTAACTGCGGATGGGCACAGTATGAATGAAACTTGCTTTCTAAAGCCCCAACCAACCGAGGCCCCAACCGTAACCCGACTTGTTAAAACCCTAAAAATCGGGAGAAGAGAAAAGAAAAATCGTAACAAGTTGGAGGTAATGAAGGTTGCTTCGCTTCCTTTGTTTTTGTTTGCTATTGAATACGTTGGACTGTGAACTCTTGTTTCAAAAGCAGTTCTTGCTTTTGTTTCAGCAGCAGTGATCGGAACTTCTTTCGCTTGTTCAGGACTCGGAGATTCAGGCTTTCAGGCCTAACCTTGCCTTCTTTCCTTGCTTTGGTGCTATCGGTATCGTATAGAAGAATTCACACCCGGCCCGGCAATCTACTTATTAATATTAATAGAACCAGGAAATCTCCTCCTTCTGCTAAGATCCCAACATCCGAAAGTCTGATTGGGATTCTGCTTGAACTGGATTCTCGAAAGGGAGTTGACATCCGGGTAATTCAATAAACTCTTGGTCATTAGCAGCCTACCATGGGAAGGGACAAGGCTATAAGAGTAGCTAAGGAAAGGAGATTCGACTAGCTTTCACGTGTTTCAGCTCTTGTTTTCAAATTCTTTCTGTGGTTCTCTTTCCCTTGGCTTCGGTTCCAGAGATTCGGATTCAAGTTCAAAGTTCGGATTCCACCATGGGCTATGCCTAAAAGTAAGCCAATTTTCCCGGGTTGGATAAAACTTGGTTGATTGGAATGGACGGCTAGGAAGGAAAGAAGCATGTAAGCCCAAAACACGCGGTTTCTTCAATTTGTCCGATTGAACTGGCCGTCGTAGAAGGGAAAGAAGGTTTATGCCCAAGGGGAGATAAAAAAAAAAAAAAAAAGTTTTTTTTCGAGCCTCGTAGAGCTGAAAAAGGGTTCATGCCAATTTGACGGGGTTGGATGCGCGTGAATTTCATGTCTATCGCTCGTACCCAAGGTTGAATTTCCTCGGGGAGTGGAAACAGTCTCTCCTTCTTATTGATAGCATTGGTCTCGGAAGGCCCTCGCTGGGCAAGTTCACTCTTTCTGCTGCTTTCCTCGCTCCCTAAGTCTGATTGAAGCTCTCGAGCCCGTTCCGAATGAGAATTGGATTAAGCTTCCTATTTGGTTGGCGTTAAGTCTTTCTGGAGATTGTTCTGAGAATGAAAAAAAAGAAGAAATCAATGCTGCGAGGCATGGTTTGCTTACCCTACGAGGAACCCCTTACATGCTTAGGTCGAAACCTAACCTGATGGATAGACAGATTACTTAACCGAAACCGGATCAGGAGAGATAAATGTTCTTATATGTTCCATCGGTTTATCCGTAAGTTAGCTTTGCTTTCCTGGTGAGAACTTGCATTGCAAACTGAGATCTTGGAGCCTTAGCTAAGGCCCTTCCTAAAGCCGATGGGGACGTAGTTTCTTGTTCCAATCCAAAGTCTGAAGTCTCCGCTTTTTTTTCTAAGGCTGTAGTTCCAAATCAAGAATCTTATTAAGCTTAGAAGAAGAAAGGAATGAATAGGTGGTAGGTGAATTAGAGGTAGTTCATGTATTCGCCGGTCTATAACCATATCCGTATCGTTTAAGCTGTTGTCCATCTAGGCTTTTCAGCCTTCCAAGTATATTCCTCCCAGTCTTCATAGGAGGTGATTGAAAGGTGGGAATGCCTAGTTTCGTACCCAAGCCCAAGCACGGGATTCTACTTTCACTTTCCTTTTTTTCTTTTCTAACGGAGAGGGAACCTGAAGTCTGGCAAACATTCCGAATCCTAGTTATCAGCTAGTGTCGTAGCCAAGAGAATGGGAAGCAAGGAGTCAGAATTCGGTTGGGATTCTGGGGAGGATAGGCAGAATAGAACTAAGAAGATTCGGAGTAATGAAAATCCAACTCAAAAGCAACTTACCACTGACATTTTTTGATAAAATCCTCCTACTCCTAGAAAGAGGAACAGTTAGACTCGGCATCTGGCTCACCTGCAAAAATTCATTTAAAAAGGCTCTTCCCACACGGGGCTAAGCCGGAAAGAGTTCAAGTTCGATCCTTTGCCATGGCATGGAAATTCGGATATACAGTGAGTGGTAGTGGTAGCTGTTGTCGTTGAAGGATTCTCTTTGAACGAATCCGATTTGTCACTGGTGAAGAATCTTTGATAGTGGCATCCCACCCAATAAGCATCCGATGAGTCGGGATTGCCCTGGTCAGTTGTATTGAAGGTAGCATTTTACCAGCTTACATTGGAACTATATATGGTAGATCTCTAGCTAAGGGAGACTGACCACGACTAAGCCGAAAAGAGAGATCCGATTGGAGAGTCAATGTGGGACCTTCAAGCAGGTTCGAATCCTGCCCCCGCCTAATCACTTGAGATGCTGGGGAACCGGCAGCTGTGCTCACTCCTTTGAGTCATTATTTCGAAAGCCTGGTGTTGATTGATCAGTAAGGCCCCCGGCAAATGTGGAACTCTCGGCCTCCCCTTCCAATCAACAGTAATCGTACGGCCGAAAAGAGTTTAAAGGGCTTTTTATAACTGAATTTGAGGATGGTGGTGCATCAAGTTTCACACCTGTATAAGATGTTATTTAGTGCTCGCCAACGCCTAAAAGGTTCAGATCTAAGTCGCACTTTCTCTATATAAGCTATATCAAAATAGCCCTCCACTTATTATTTTTGTCCTAATTTCTTGTTCATCCGTGTAAGAATGACTTTGACCTTCAGGGCCCATGGGACGCCTTAACCCCGTCCCCTTTCTCCCACTCTTTGAGAGCTTTCAATAAAGCATCTCTCGCTTGGAAAGCAGCAATCGGTCGGTTGTAGAGTTCCTGCATAAGCTGGCGGATTTTGAAAAGTTTTTCGGGAGACGCACCGTTCAAGTCGAGTGCGCTTATTGTCCTTGAAAAGACATCTTTTCGAACTTCCCTATTCCCAAAGGAAGAAAAAAAAGTGAAAAGCTCATTTATGAGCTCTTCTTTCGTTGGGACAGGGTAGTTATCGTTTTGGTGAGACTGAGGTAAGTGAAGTGATACAACTTAGACTTACACAATTGTAAGACTGCTTAGGTAGTTTAGGCTCGTGCCTAGGAGCGTCTTTGAGTTGTACACCTGGTGGGACTGGGCAAGTAAGCTTGTACTCGCCGGTGGGACAGAAGTTTTATTGAGATCTTTTCTCTCCCTTTATAGCATATTCTAATGAATAGTAAGACCGGATTCCACTCCTGTAGAATTTCATTTTTTTTTTTTCAAGTTGGGATCGAGGTTCAATCCAATACAAATGCAAGGCATGAAAACAAACACCACTTGATACTGGAGAAGCCAGATTTCGAAGCTGGATGGAGCATAATTATTATTATTATGAGGCCTAACTCTGCATCTCCGGTGCAATTTTCCAGTTTGCCGGAATGCTAGGGTCAGCCGTGAACTCGTCTTTCTTTGATTCGCTGCTTTCGTACACCAGGGGGCTAGTTGAGCAGCCCCCTCCCGCCGTGCCCGGTGCCCAAAGCAAAGCATTGAAAGAACATGGGGAGTGGCCGGAAAATCCTTACTATTCTCATAGGAGAGGAAGCGGAAGCTACTACATTAACCGAGGTTGAAAGAGCACAGGGAAGGGCTAGGGGCTAGAACCTGAATCGGAGGAGAATAGATTACCAGACCAGAATCAATAAAAAGGGACGCTGAGTACTTGTACTTTCTCTTTCTGCTGCTTGCCACTCCGAAGTTTAGGATTGAGTTTCCTCCGATTGATTGAGTCGGTGGGGAAGTGAGCTGATCTCGCCTTTGTTGATCCGGTTGAAGAGAGTTATCACGATGTAGCAGGGTCTGTCTGCTCCAGTCTATGACCTACCGTTTTCTTTGCTAAGCAGTATGCCTAGGATAGGATAAAAAGACAGGCGGCATAGCGATCCCTACCAATACGACTGGACACCACATCTCGTCCTCAACTCATTTCGAGACTGTGAGATCCTATGGTCACGCCTTAGTCCGAAGGGCTATAGGGCTTTGGGCATTATTAAGAAATAAGAAATGTGACTCTCCCCCTATTTCATTGTGTGCTTACTCCCCCTCTGCGCTATCAAATATCATATTAAAAAACGTAAGACTTTGCTTGCTCCGAGCCATCTTGTGTTGGAAGGGCGGCTAGGGTGGGAAATGAAGAAGAATGAAAAATTCCAAAGAAAAAAGAAAAAAAAGACTCTAGTTGTTGAATGCGAGTCACTACATAGGTGGAATTTGATAAGCTCTTTAGGCCCGGCTAGCCCGACTATAAATAGAAGTAGAAGTATTTGTACCAATTCCATTCAAATTCTGTTTTGAGCCTCAGTACCTTCTTGTTTAGTGATATAGAGCCCCTCACGTCAATCCCACGAGCCCATTACTTGCCTTATTTGATTCTTCTTCTGCCCACTTCCCTTTCACCACTGATACCGACACAACCTATCTTTCATTCAAGGGCGTATTTGAAAGCTTAGAATTCGAATGGATTCTATCAAGATAGCCTGACCTAGTGGTAGGTAGAGCAACTTTGTTTCCAATCTTTTTGTTAATATTTGTTTTTGTGCATCTCGATTGTTCTGTTTGGGTTGGGGCCAGCCCCCCTTGCTTATAGAAGTGCCAGCGCCCTTGAACAACATTCTTTTCTCTATCTGCGAGGATAAGTTCACATAACTTCATGAAAGTAACGGATGCAGAGGTATGGAAGTTCCATAGTCTCGTCCTGAATGAGCGATTGGGGGCTCGACTAAAAGAAAGAGAGTGAAACTATCTTAGTTAGGCTGATCTCCGCTTCTATCATCCCGGTGGGAAGAATCCGAATCTAGGCAGGGCGAGTCAGAAGGAGAAACTTCCAATAGCTCAAACCAGCTACAAAATCGCTTTTCAAACACTTTCATTGCATACCAGTGGTTGACTTTCTCAAGTCCAGTGGTTTACCTTTAGTTACTTGTTGAGAGGCCGTTTTCGTGCGTTTTATGGCCGATTAGAGCGAGGGCAAGGGCCAGGTCGAGACCGAATCTTGAAGGTTCCTTAAAACGGCCGTATAATCGATGTTTTGGCGTGGCGAACAGTACCACTCCCGAATTCGCTAGCTACGCTACCTAACCTGCCATGGGCGGGGCTTGCTGCGGTAAAGTCTCTCCATGGTTGTGAGGGACTATTATCTTGATTCTCCTCAGGTTACTGATGACCCTCTTTCTATCACAGGCATAGATGGCACTGAGCTTCAGGATGGGGATGGTGAATCCTTTTTTTGAGGGAGTCCACAGGAGGAGGTTTGTGGTAGGAGTCGTGGACCCCTGTTTGAGACTTAGGATTCTGATGAGAGCAAAGAGCCTTATTCACTTCATGATCCTGATGACATGACGGGGGTACAGCTTGATGAGCCTGGGGATTTTGAGAGTGATGACGATGGCCCTTAGTGGTTACACTACCCGGGTGATCAGAGGTCATGATGATGATGACTTTCACATTGACCCTGGATGCCAGGAGGTGACCTAGAGTTTTCGATTTCGGGTGGAGTTTACCCTGGGTTCTTAGATGAGAGCGGGACACCTAGATATTCTTATGACCCTCTTATTGAGTCGGAGCAGTCTGACACTGAGAGAGGTGATCCCGAGGTTGAGAGTGGTATGCTCCTGAGGGAGGTGACTCCGAGGTTGTTGAGCCATGGCCTTCGGGTTTTGATGGTGATGTTCTACCCGAGGGTATTGGACGGGATGGGTTGTTGCGGGACCCTGCTTATGAGGATTATTGGTGGGATGGCGATCCCTATTACCCTGTATATGACGAGAATGGTTACCAGGAGTATTCGACGGGAAATCGAGAACAGAACGAGCAAATCCGCTCTTTCAGACTTCTCCCTAATAACTCGCCGATGGAATGCAGGGATGCATCTCGGTAGACCAGACCTATTCAAGAAATCTATTGCTTGTTTTTTCAAAAAATAGGGATAGTTGGCTAGCTATGGCTCTCTTAAACAAAAAACAAAAAAAAAAGGCTGGGCGGCCTCCCTTGCCGCAGTGGGGTACAGCTTTTCTTCCGCGAAGATATAAAGGCTCGTCTAACCGAAAGAAAGAAGGAAAGATTCCGGGTGTACGAGAGAAAGTGCGCTTTTCGCACTTACTAAAATTTTGAAGTCTGCTGTACTGGTTACAGTACAGGAATCAACAGATGTGTTTTGCTTAACACAGTCTCGGCGAAAGCCGCACCTCAGAAGAACTACTATTTGGGTCAGCTCCTCCTCTGAGGAGCCTTTCTCGCCTCCCACCACCCATATAGTCATTCTTCTAGCCCGTTGAGCTACTAAATTAAATGAAATGGACCCGGCTCATAAAAAAAAAGTCTCTTTTTTTTTGTCGAGAGGACTTAAAATGTGGCATCTATCGAACTATCTTTCTCACCGGCTCGAGCAATCCGAAAAAAGATTAGAAACAATCGAGGCTTAGATTCCATGAAATTATGTTCTGTTATAGAGGCTCATCTTTCATTGATAGGAATGCAACTCATAGGGTCAGATACCCGCACTTGGTATTCCATACTTGCACTCGGTACCCAACCCCAACTTCTTACTTTTTCCGAGGAATGCAACTCACCAACCGAAGGCAGGCCCATTTCAAGTTTTAGCCCACCCATATATCACTAGGGGACTGGAACAAAACGAGAAATGTGACAAGCGGGGTCAAGCTATAGAGAAAGAAAGCTTCTTCCGGTTCAGCAACAGGGGCAAGTCCAGACTCGTCAACAGTACCAAGCCCGGCGGGGGCAGTAAGCACAGAGGCCCATTCTACCTTTAGTCTGTCCAAGAAAAAATAAGATCAATACAAGACTACTTTCACTACAGTATTGAAGAATGTTTTAGATTCAAGATCCGCAGAGGAACTTCTGCCCGGGGCCCCGGAGGGGTAATTCAGGCGGAGGTGGAATTTTCGTATTGTATTCTCTTAACTAGAAATAAATATCGTGACGCTCGTGCTTCTGAAGAGGAAACCTTACGCTGTGTAAGCTTCAAAAATGGGTGGTCATGTGATGAGATTGGCAGTCCAATATTCATGCTTTGAAAACAAGACGTGAGTAGATACTTTCTCTTTCGACAACATTGGGTCCGGAAGTTCGATATCGAGATCAGAGCTTGTAGCTCAATGGCTAGGCCTGAACTCGCGTTCCTTATTCCGCTATTTCCCTACGACGACGGTAGGATACCCGAGTCTAGTGAAAGAGGAAGGGCTGGCTTACTTGAAACTGTTTTGGGACGCCACCTAATGAGAGCTGGTAAAGAGATGACTTCTTCTTCTTCTTAACAGACAGGGACTGCTCTCACCTTTGCCTACATTTATGAACCCGAGATCGAGAGAAGACCACCCGAACACGCTATCTGGAACCGAGAGTACTGGGTGAAACCCGATAAGCAACCCGAAATGGAGAGCATGACCCTACTCTTATCGTCTTTTGTCTTATCGTCTGCGTCTTCGTCTTTTTTTTTTTTTGAATTGGATTTGTTGGATTGCTATCTGAGTAGCTAGTAGGAAGCTATGCATCGGATAATCCTAGGCGGTCTTGGAGCTCTTAAGGATTTCTCTTGACTTCCTCTATTAGCTAGTTTTGAGTTGCTATCCTAGTAGGAATCTCTTCCTTATAGTCCGTATTTTTGAATATGAATATGGGCGCATTCCTATTCCTTTCCTATCTTCTCTATCCTAGAGAGCGTCCTTTCTGAAATGATTGTGTAACAGAATAGTCCGCTCGTTCTTCCTTTCCAGCCTTTCTATTAGCTAGCAACTCCTTGAATGCACTCCCAGGCAGTTGAAGGAATTCTTAAACCCCGTCCCGGGCTCCCTTAGGAATGGGCTAAGGTCTTCCCTTTCGAATATGATTAGTTTGTAGCTGGACTTCCTCTCCTCCTCCCCCAGTCTGGTCCCCTTCTTTGTATCGGTATCAATGCGCAAACACTCATCTCTATCTGTATACGTTGTTTGATTAATTTCATCTTCCTTCTAACGCTCGAGGAGTCCGAGCTCCCGCTAGAAGGATGTCTCATCTTCCTTCCTCTCTTCACTCTCCGGATTTCGATCTGCACTCTTCTGGTACAAAGGCCTATGCTTCCACTTTCAGACAGTTCTAAAGCTAAAGGAAGAAGTCGAAAAGAAGGCACTTTCCTGCTAACCTCCTGGCTTTCTGATTATACTGAGCTTGCTGCACTCAGATCTAATATATTCGACTTCGCTTGCTTGCACATACATTATAGGCTGTCTTCCTTCCACTTCTCCGAGGGACAGGGACTACGGCTTGACCTTCGGGGAAGAACTCCGTGGGACCCCTCCTTCTCTTCTAGGGCGCCTAGATAGTGAAAGGTTATCCCTTTGCAAGGCTGGAAGCTAAGCAAAGTCACGAAGCTGGCTGACTACGCTCGAGCAGAGCTCAGGCCCGGAGCCGGAGGTGGTGGCTGAACTCGCCGCAGAGTTCAGGAGCGAGCAAGACTATCTTGGTGAATGCAATAAGAATCGGCTGCTTGCCGCAGTTGCCCATGCTGCTATCCGCCGCCGAAGCGCTCAAGGGATTCGTGCTTGGATGTCGAGATCAGTCTATCCAACGGCGAAATTTGTGGTGGAACAAACTCAAATCAAATAACAAATAATATATATATTATTTGATTTGGATTTGCTTCGATACAAGAGATCGGCCCCGAAGCAAGGTATGGTGGGTGAGCAACTTGAACTTGTTAGGAGTAGGGGCTGAAAAGAGCTCTTTGTATAGGTTGGGTTTTCTGGGCTTTGCTTTGATGCTTACCTTAAAAAAAGGGGCAGGAAAGGATTTAGAAAGGAGCTTTTAAGCCCTTCCTTTTGCTGGATTGTTGGTCCGCAGCCCCGCCCTATAGAATGAATAAGGAGAGGCCTATCGATGACCGAGCCACTCTTATACTACTCCTTACCTTACCCCCCCCTCACTTAAAGGGCGAAGTCGCTGAAGCGAGTCTAAAGGCCAGGCCAAAGAGTGATCTTTGAACGCTACTACGCATCCTTACAAATAGTATAAAGGTAGGTTTGGGTATAGCAGGACTTGAACCCGCGACCATTAGGTTAAAAGCCCAATGCTCTACCAACTGAGCTATACACCCAAAAAAAAATGTAGTAGTAAATAAGGATTGGTGCGGAAAAGAAAAGAGGGGCGGCCCCTCTTCTTCTCATCATATTAAAGGGGCGCGGCTCTGTGCTCGTACTGCAGAGCAAGCGAAGAAAACTACAGGGCGCGCGTTAGCACTCCTGCAAGAAAACGGCCTAGCTAACGCGCCCCTTATTTCAAACTCCTTTCAAGCCTTGATCGATATGAGAAAGATGCGCTCAAGCACCCAACCTATACTATACAAGGGGCTTGGGCTCTAAAGCCGGCCTTACTCAACAAGCACCTTTCTTAGTAAGGTTGCTTGTTTCCACTCATTGAAGATTCTATCTACAAAAGAAGGTCAACGGGGAATACGTCAGTTGCTCTCACTGACACCATCTACGAGAAGGTGAGGTCGTCTTTCTTTCCAGCCGCCATACGGTTCGGTTCGCCTTAAAGCCTTAAAGACGGAGAAAGGGAGGTATGTAATATGTAATTACGGTCTTTGTTGGCCGTTGTTCCGGTCGAGCACTCTCTTTTCTTTGTCTAATTCCGTCTTTCCAAACAAGACTGACTTCTGACCAACCTAGAAGGGTTGTGAGGTTGGACCAGTTACGAAGAATGAATCTATATCTGTGTACTACAGTTGCTGGCCGCTCAACTGTTCGAGCGCAATGCAGTGGTGTTCCGATTCGACAAGGGTAGAATGCCTGGTCGAAGGTCCAGTACAGTAGGTAGCAGGCGTGTTCGTTTTGGCTCCCGAGCGAGAACGATAAATAAATAGGCGATGCATCATCCTTGCTGCTACGTACGTTGACCTTGACTTGACGGATTCATCCAATTGAACCCACACTCTTTGGAGGACCACAAGCTCGAGGCTCGACGAAACTGAAAGTATCAGCAAACAGAAATTGGGGTTAGCAGTGAAAGAAAGAGCCCGGCATTCAATTCATTTCTTCATTCATATTCATAGCTGAGTCTACTAAAAGAGGGACCAGCCTAGCCTCATCGTGGTGATTAGATCTCTGATCGTTCACCTCTAATGTGACACGTTCCCTCCCAGTTATATGATCAACGGGGGATCAGTCGGCTAGAGAGCGGGGGGGCTATTCTTCTTCCGGGGAGGCAAAGTCGTCCCCTCTACTGATCGAACCCTCAGTTCGGAGGTCTTCGTCAACATGTTACGTTACGAGGCTCCAGTCTTCGGCGGGTCACGATTACTTGACTTAGAAGGGCTTCACATCTGGGCAAGGGAAAGCGCAGTGCGCCTGGTGCAAATGGCTTTCTTTTTTCATGATATACCAATCAGAATGGAGGGCCCCACCTACGTACATGATTGATAGAATCACTACGACGCTTAGGGAGGGGGCGGTCAACTTGATGCGGGAGAGGCATGAGTGCAGTTCGATCTTGTGGTGTATTCATTTGTAGTGAGTAGGGCCTCTTTCTCGTTGATCAGTTCGCCTCCGCTCTATTGAAAGGTCTCCATTCCTACGGCGGTTTTGTTTTGTCAACGAACGCGTCTCGGGCCGGATTGACTAACCTAACCCTTCCCTTAAATTAAGGGAAGGGTTACCTTGCCATAGTTGGGTGCTCCGCTCCGCTTTAGTGTGATTTACGAAGGCTAAGCTAGGTTTGGTAATACCCAAAACAAATAAAAAGAGATCGGGGTCGATAGTTGGCAAGGAACTTGATCCCCCAAAAAAAGGGGGCAGCCGCGGTCGAACTCTAATTCTGGAAAGAAGTCGGGGCCCTTTTACCAAGTCTACCAGATAGAAGATGATAGAGGGCCAACTATCGTTGCGTTGCACAAGACGGTGCCGTCTCACTTCGAGTTCCTTCCCTTCCTTCGTAGTCAAATCTGATGATACGCTTCGGCGATCTTACCTACCAAATAAACTGCTAGGTGATCGAAATCGTTCAGGTCAGTGAGGACTCACCTACTCCTTATCTATCTAATAGTTTCTTCTATCTACTGAATGAAAAAGGCGACCCGCCGCGCCGGGCTATAAGATAAGATACAGCTGTTGTACTACTTGACTGGTAAGAAAAAGCTTACGTAAGAACTGGAAGAGTCTTGTATGTACGGTAACCCTCTCTTCCGCTATTGGTGGACTGTTGCACAGAAAGGCCGACAGAAGCAACCTTTCTTAGGTGGTAGTAATTGCGAAATCTCTCCCTTTCTCTTTCTCTTAGCGTGCACAGTTTGCTTGCATGCCGCCTTAGGCACATCTCTCTTTCTTTCACGCTGGCCTAATTCATATGAATGAAAGTCAGTCTTTTAGTAAGCGTATATAAGCAGCTGTTTTTTGTATAAGCAATTCTTTAGTGGCCGCATCGAGTATGGTGGAGGTTGGTTGAAGATGATGTTACGCGGCGTTCAGAACCAGCCTTGAAGTGAATGAATTAGAAGGAAGGAAGAAGTAAGGAAATGAGACGACTTTTTCTTGAACTATATCATAAACAGATCTTCCCCTCCACACCAATCACGAGTTTTTCTCCATTCCTCTCGTATATCGTCGTAACGCCCTTAATGCTAGGTTTTGAAAAAGACTTTTCATGTCATTCCCATTTAGGTCCGATTCGGATCCCTCCGTTGTTTCCTTTTCCTCCCGCACCTTTTCCTCGAAATGAGAAAGAAGATGGTACACTCGAATTGTATTATTTAAGTGCTTATTGCTTGCCAAAGATCCTACTTCTACAATTGGTAGGTCACCGGGTTATTCAAATAAGTTGTGTTTTCCGTGGTTTTCCCATGTTACAACTTCTGTACCAATTCGGTCGATCCGGAATGGATCGGTTAAACATTCCATTAGGGAGCCTGGTCTTGACTCTTCTGTGTGGTATTCATTCTCCTTCGGCTCTTGGAATCACATCCAGCAGTGGTTGGAACAGCTCGCAAAATCCAACCACTTCACCTACTTTATTGCCCCCAACCGTTTCTCGTACCTCTATTGAAACAGAATGGTTTCATGTTCTTTCATCGATTGGTTATTCCTCTCCGTTCGTATCTCTTTTTCCAATTTCGGTCTCGATTAGTTTACAAGATTGAATGGCCAATTCTCCTCCGGACCCTCGATTCGATTGTTTTCCAAGAATGTTGAGCCGGGCATGTAAGCCATGTATCTGGGAGGAACTTAAAAAAAAGAAAGAAGGTCCATTTTCCCACGTAGTTCGTTGGTCAAACCAACGATTCTCTTCTCAAAGTAATAGAGAGATCTTTTTCTAGTTAGACTTCTATCAATGCAATGAAAGAACCATCCCTTCCTATTTGTTTGTCCTGTCAGATAGAAAGAAAATTAGACCCCAAAGAGCCCTTCTTTAGGGGGTGGGGGTGAAGGGGGGGTTTACATACAACCGAGGCAAAATGGTTTACTCTATGATAGAGTTGATTTCACAGGTTCTAACACCGGCTGAAATACGCGTGATAATTTTAATAACATTCTTTCTGTTTGTAATATTAATTCTCCTCATTTTCCGTTATCTCACCTTTTTGTTTATGGAATATCCAAAAGTTTTGGATAAGATAATTAACATTAATAACGAAGGCAAGATATTGCACGAGTTTTCATATGGATGGATCAAGGGGGTGAAACTCACACCTATTCCTCCGTCGCCCAAGAAAGAGAAGGGCGGCGGAGACTCCTCATCCTAATAGAGGAGAGTAGCGGAAGTGTGAACGCGAATCCGGGGAGTAGAGAGCAACCTTTTTTCTAAAGGGGCTCTTCTAATTGTAGTTTTCTTATTATGGATCTTGGTTTGTGCTTTTCCACTCATGACTGGACTCGTCTTGCTTGTGTGTCGCCTCTTCAAAGTCATATAGCTATACCTCTCTATGCGGTCTAATGATTGTTGGGCATGGTTTGCTTTCGTGTTTTCTTGCCCACACCTACTTTACGTTTACGACAGCGAGTGCCCCCTATTTCTTATGGTCTGACTTCCTGGAATCTATTCCGCCCAAGGGCATCCAAGACAAAGAAGGTAACCCGCGTTTTGGCTTAAGTCTTATATCGCAAGCAGGCAGATTCTTCTTTTTCTTTTTGACCCGGATCGGTTCGTCTCAAGAGAGCCGCTCTCTTCAACTGGTAACCATTGGGGGTCTAAGTCTGCAACAACAAAAGTGCCTGGTTAACCTTTGGTTCGATAGGCTGGTGTGATCTCTGAATCCGATTCAGTACTCGATTATGGTATTCTTCTTTTTTTGATGTAATAGAGTATATTAATTAAAAACCTGAATTCTCGCGGTTTCCTCTATCACTAGATATTATTTATTCCCTCGTGCGGATGAGATATAGTAGCCCTTAAGCTGTTGAGCTAAAGTTTCAGTGAAATCCTTGTTTTGTTGGTGCAGATCTAGGATCAGTAGTTGCTTCCTTCGCTCTTGAATCTACAACCATACTGGGTTCGCCTGCCTTGCACGAAACTACGCAAATGAAATGGAGGCCCTTCCGACACGGAAGACGAAACGGAAGTCTCAGGCCCAGACTCCACGGATTCAACAAAGTAACCTCAATCAACGTATTCAACTTCACCACCCGAACATTCTATAAAGATATAGTTTCATCTGCAACAGAGTCCACCACAGCTACTTCAACTCGATTTACTGATTTACTGATTTCGCTGTAGCCTACTTTGATTTTAGGAGCACAAAGCAGGAGCTCTCACTTTCTTTTCTATATAGTGTTAGTTACGTCAGTTCCGGAGTTTGCTGGGCCGTAGTCTATTTCTTTCAAAACCTACGTTTGTGGGCCTACGTTTGCATTCGCTCCAGCAAGAAAACTTACGTTAGTTAGCGCAACGGTGCCAAAAATCGTGTAATAGAAAAGAGAACAGGTGTCGAAAGATCATGTAAACTGCTCACCCGGGCAAAAAGGATATGAAACAACTCGATCTGCTCGAACTAGGTCTTGAACTGGTGGAACGGAATATGAAATAGACACCCTTTACTTTAGCCAGCCCGCCAGTAGCAAGCGTCCGTTCGCCTCAGGCAATGTTGGTCAAACTAAGCATTCGTTCGGAGTCGCTACGAGAGAATAGCTACCGATTTCCCTGCTTCCTCTTCTCGGTCTAGGAGAATGCTTAACTTTTTTTCTATTAAATAGAAATCAGTCTTTTTGAAAGTGAAATAGATACTGCTGGTCACATAGCCTAGAGGCTACCGCAGGAAGTCAGCTTCGCCTGTGACCTTACTTAAGGAATACAAAATGTTACCCGGAAGTCGTAGCAAGGGCTTTGCCTGCTATTCATTCCTAAATCCGTTTCACCGTTAACTAGCTAACTCGATGGGACGTCAACAGCGGGAATGCCAAATCAAGATCTGGACCTGGTTCACGCAGTCAAGCAGCAAACCCCTCTTTCTCTTCGGGAGCTTTTTTCGTAACTAATATAAAGAAAGGGTCTTTCTTCTCGTGAAGGCTATTAGGATCGATCCCTTCAACCCTGCTTGGCATGGAAGGAAGGTCGCAAGAGAAAATAAAAACGATTCTTGTTAGCAGCCCTCCCCGAGGTAAGGAAGTCAAGCAACCAATAGCCTTCTACTATGCCTTTCTTTCACCGGGTAAGCAAAAAGCGGTTACGTTACCTTTTGCCCGGTCTTCCTTATTATTCGCACAGAGCATCATCTCTAGAAGACTGTCGCTAAACATAAGCATAAGCAATTCTTTTTCACATTCAACCATGAAACAGAGTACGACTTGAGCAATCAAAGCTACCCCCTCTTCCACTGCTGACTACGACGAACAGTTGACAGCTAATGATTCAGCCCTACCCTACTTGACTTTATCTTTATTAATTATGACCCGGGGGTCGCTCGCTGCCCTAACCCCGTAAGTGCCTTCAGTCCCTTTCCTTTAGAGCTTACTCCACCCGAAAGGGGAAGTCAGAAAGAGCGGAGCCGTGAAAAGAGCATCTCCGATTCCTCAAAGACTAGCAAGGCTTACTCTAACAGCGGGAAAAACAGATAAGAGCTCCATTGACTAGACGCATTTCCGTAGCTACGTATTTGTGTTGTAACAACAATAGCGGCTTCTTCTGTAAGAGCAAAACTGACCTCAATTCCGTCTCAATCTCCTACCGGGTCTAGGCCCTCTTTGTTTTAGCCATGGGCAATTGTGAAAAAGAGAGTACCGTTCCCCCCTTCTTTCTACCCATCCCGACTTCGCTACATTTCCTTCTTCCTTTGCTACCGTGGATGTGTCCCTAAACCTGGACTTGCTATTATCAAATTAAAAAGGTCTCTGCCCTTACCTTAGCCTTTTATTTAAAAAAGACTGGTGCCCTATCACGTTATTTCCCTTAGGTTACGTCCTTTCTTATGCTTATGGAATTGGATGATTCTTCAGTTGAAGTCAAGTCAGTTCTATGCTTCTAAGCCCTTTCGAACTTCACTATATGGCATCACAGCCGACTCTCTGCTCTTTCTAGGTCTTTCGGCATAGAAAGAGCAGAGCATTTCGTTAAGCAGACGGGTAGAATACGATATTTCGTCACTGCTGAATCGAACTAACTGCCAAAAAGATCAATAACATCGGTTATTCATTCAACGACAACAGATGCCGATGAACTAGCCGCTTCTTCTATAAGAACAAGAGCTCCTTATTTTCTTGCTAACATAAGGAAGACGTATAAAAACGAACCTCGGAGAATGAAGAAGCTCTTGTCTTACCGCATACCAGTTGCAAGTGGGAAGACCAGAAGCGGGGGTGAAGAATAAATAAAGGGCGGAGGCCAAGGCAAAGTCAAAGTAAGAGTCAATAAGGTATAAATTCAATTCTCAATTTTGGGATTCAAAGTTTCGCTTCTTTTCCTTTCATCCAGCTTTGTTGGTAGGTTTTTCTTCACTGCTTAGTGTTTGGCTGCCCTAGAACCTCTTGTGTTCGAGAATCCAGTGCACAGATCTGAGGCTAATTCATTTGATCCTACCTGGATGGACGACTAATTCGTTGGTTGGTAATTACTATTTTAACTGACAAGTGAACCCTAATACGCCGGGGCGGGAAAGCACTGACTCTTTTTTAGAAGCTTATTCTCACTGTCATGAATCCCAGCAATTCAGTGAGGTAGATAGGCTTGTTGTTAGTCCTTAGGATGCTAGAAGATTTTGTTTTTTTGCCCCCCCCAATCATCCGTTGACCGCTGGCACTGTGTGAAACTCTTCCAATTGGCTGTAAACCTACGAATCCTGCCGACAAGGAAAAAAGTGCTAGTCTCGGGAGGGAGTATCCGTCCAGGTACGTCCTATTCTCAAAGGTGGAACGGGACTTGGTACGCCCGGTTTACGTGCAAGTAGAGTGAAGGATTGTGAACGAGAAGGTCACGTTGCTTACTACTAATAAAGCGTTAGGCGAAACCTTTGTTTAGGCAGGTCTCCTATCTGAGTAGCGGGAAAGGGGAGCTACTTCTCCACCAAATCTTTGTTGGCGGGTTTGTTTAGTGGCATATAAGGCCCGGTTATACCTTTCAATAATCCAAAAGTTGTGTCGTCTAGTCCCGTGTGGGGAATTTGCGAGCAGGACCTTTTTTGAGTCAACAATTCCTAGGAGTGACCAGCAACTAAAGTCTTTATCACTTTTCATTTGCATATAATATAAAAAAAAGAGTTACACGCTACGCTCCTTACTAAACCAGAATAGAGAGATCCGTTTTGTTTCACAGCTATAAAGGGAGTCTCAATCTTGAATGAATCTCTCCTACGACGATCAGATGTGATGTGCAGCAGAAGGAGAACTGCTATGGCTCAACTTGCATTGGCTGACGAAGCCAAAGAATCTTGATTTTCAATGCCGTTTCGCCGCTTAATGCCGTCTTCAAGAAAAAGACGTCTTTGAGACTACTACTAGCGAGAGACCGACCAAAAGGACGAGGGCGAAGCCCAAAAAAATCCTCTTTGCTTTATCCAACTAGTAGTCTACTCACTACGAGCACAGTTTCTTATTAGACGCTGCTCGGATATTGGGGCTAGAAAGCTTTCCCCCTTTCTCGTCGTTGGTGGACAATTTGAAGTCGAATGCTTTTATCACGTATCAGATAGAGAGAGAGTGAAAATCCCAAAGCTTAAGCGAAGAAAGAGCTTTAAAAAAAAAAAAAGATCAATGCGGGGTACGTCAAGGGAATTCACTGCAGTTGAAAACCACTTAAAGGTAAAGGAAGTTCCCTCGTCACAAGCTAGCCCATGGAACCGAATGCCCGTCATCCTCAAAACCAAATGTTTTTTCAAAAAGGCTTATTTCTAGCAACCTAGCGCATCTTTATTTAGTAGGGGCGAGGCCTTTTTACCTATGATCGGTACGGTAAGGGTTGGATGCTGGTCGTTACCTGTTGGTATGAGAATCCTTGTGTGGCACAACTAGGTACATAGGTATCTCACTAGCCGGGATCGGTCTCATTTCTCAGGTCAATGGGAGGGATGCTCGATCAAGTGTGAGTCAGGTCGATCGATGATGGCACGTGTGAACCTAAAAAGGGTAAAGAAGTGATCGAATGATCGGTAAGCTGACCCGTAAAGGTTACGAAGTCAAAGTCAAATCAACCCTTCCATTCCGAACCTAGGCGAAAGAGAGGCGAGACATGAACAAATAGAGTAGAGAATGAGCGGACTATTCTCGTACTTTGCTTTGTTATTTTTGATTTGTGTTATCGCGCATAATAGGGCACTACTCCATCTAGTAGGTTAGGCAGGGAAACTCCATAACTGTATTTAATAATTAATAAAGTCAGACTTTAGGTCTATAGTCTGCATAGTCTGATAGGCAAAGATAGCGTCTGACTACTAATATGGAAATCCTACACAGAAAGTCGATGGGAAAGCGAGTATAGCACTAAAGAGAAGAACCCTCGGATGAATGATAGAACCTATCTTCTGCTGCGGCTGATGCTTTTGATATTAGGCCTGACCGCTGGTTGGAGAATTCTTTTAGCTCATCTCACAGGAGAGCTCATATTCAAAGGGCGGACCTTAGCACTATTAGTGGCTACGCTCCTTTCTTTTCTTAGCCGCCCTTCTGTTCCGTAGCCGACTTAGCCGATAGCTTAGTGCTGTCTACATAAGAATGTATTATGGGTACAGAGAGCTATCCGGACCGATTCTTTCTCGAAGCGAGTGCGGTGCATCCTAAGTTCAGGTAGTGAGCCCTCGTTGTCCGGTGGTTTGGGCCCCCTTTGGGGTTCCCTCCGTACAAGGATGGGCCGTCCCCGACTGAAGCGTCTTATAAGCATCGCCCGGGGTGCCAGGGGTAAGGCAAAGTCTTATATATAAGTAATTCGGTCTTCCTGGGTGCCTGAGGGGCTTTCTTTGTGAGTCCTTAAGATCTCCGAAGGGCATTCTAAGTCGCTGTCAAAGGAAAGGACTGGAAAGCCTTTGTCTCTCTTGCAGCTCCTCTTCCTGGGCTCCCTGCTCTATACTTTTCATGTCCCACCACCAGCCTGAATCACATGTCTGAGAAGGACCGATTCAACCACCAAGCCTTTGATAGCCCAAAAGCCAATTTAATTACTTACATCAATCTCATGGTTATCCCGCGATCGCATTGTGGATTCGTCAACTACGATCTTTCGGTATGCCTTCGCTTCTGCATTCAATAGTGTGCAAGTCTTCGCCTTTCCTTTCAAAGTCTTCCTTATAGGGCCCTTTCTTTCTGATTCGGTTGATTAACTCCAGCTAGCCATGACTTCTTCCTTGCCACAACGAAATCCTTCTTCAAGACTTCTCTTTCCTACATAGGCAATCCGCCTTGTAGTCTACCCTTGCGTGGCATAGCCAAGTGACTCTACCAACTACCTTTAGCAGTTTCACCAATCAAAAAATTGAGCTAATAGTAGCTGACCAGCCGCTTCACCGATATCTTGAATTTAATATGTAGTGGCATCGATCAAGGTTCCTACGCATGATCGGTCATCCAACTACAACAAGTAGGACGAAGTCCCGGGCTTTGGGGAAATTAGGAATACATGTTCCGACTAGCAACTCTGTTCTGATCAAGGAGGTACGCTATGCCGATCTATAGGACAAGGAGGTAATCTTTGATCCTTATTCCTAGAAATTCTGTTTGTATGAGGCCAGGTACAAGAGAAATGGAAAAATGTCATACCCGGAGGTTAGGTCAAACTACCGATATCAGACCACCAACAACCTTTATCAAATTAGTCCTGAGACGGTAGGGAAATTAACCCAAAAGCAAAGGACCTTTCAATCATCGCGAGCTATGCCTTCTTTTGAAAGAAGCTGCAGCACACGCTTATGAATCTACCACCAAGGAGCAGTCAACCTATTACTTCCAGGATCAAGGGCGGGTGCTTTGCCAGGGCTTTTTCATTCAATTATCGGAGATTTGAGCTAATTTCTTCTTTCTTTTTTCTTCTTTTTTCTGATTGCCGACAGATGCACTTTTCGAAGCCTTCTTATGTACGTAGATGAGAGATGAAAGAGGAAGCAGATGCTCTGTGATGAGCCTGAAATCTCGTATAGAGTGCCCTGGTTGGATCGAAGTTAACAAACAGAAAATGGGAGAGAAGCAGCAAAGTCCACAGAAAGTTATTTTGGAAATTCCATTTTCTAACGTTGAAAGCAGTCTATCTCTTAAGTGCTATGAGCAGGCTCTTTGCTTCTTTCGTCTCATCAAGTAAATACCCGGTCCTCAAACTCTTCGAAAGAAGCCTTCCTTTCTCTTATCTTTGTTGTCAATACAAGACTTAACTGAACCGCAGTAAGTGAGTGGTGGTATCATCTATAGGCGCCGGGGATTAAGTAGAACGTAGGTTCGAAGTCCGAGCTTGGAAAGAAGCAAGAATCTTGTTCAATTAAAGAGGTTACATTCATCTCATTCAACGGAGTCGCTCCACGGTAGTCTGTAACAAAACATATTCGGACTGCTGGAAAGAAGGTCCTCAGCCTTGGTTATTAGAAAAGTGCTTCGAAAAGGGATTAGGTCTAGCTTCTTAGAAAAGTATTCCACAAACTTTGGGATGACACCTGACCTTCAAGGTTCAGTATCGCACCGCCAAGAAAAAGAAAAGAATTCTCAATTCAAGTAGGTAGCTTTGCTCAGCCGAATCGCTACTCGAGGAAGCAAAGCAACCATCACTGATCGTGGAAGCATTCGCTATCGCTCTCCTACTCACTTGTACATTCCTCGTTATGAGGGTGAAGTACTATTGAATTTAAACTATGGATATGGATCCGCGTCATCAAAAGCAATTGGCTCATTCAATACTTCCAGATTCACAGAATGGTACTTTACCAGAACTTCTAAACTCAACTTCCGGTCAAAGGGATCATCCTTGCGCATAAAGAGAAAACGGCTACTACATGAAAGACTTGCTGGGAATATTCGATTCCTGAGGAAGCCCCAATTGTAGATCAGTATCCAATCCATAATCTGTTCCTGGTCGAGAGAGAAATAGCCTACTATACTGCAATTCTTGGTCTAGAAGGCAGGGCTGATCGTGAAAGACAGAGTGATTAGCCCAATCGCGGTTGGTTAAGTCATTGTATCGGTCGGGTCGGGAAGAGCTATTCCACGAAATCAAATACCGAATAAGCTCTACGAGCATCTATTTGAACCTTTTAGTAAAGCCTCAATGATATCATACACGTACATAAATCAGTCCCTGCATATCCTCTCTAATAATGGTCATTAAGGGGAAGTCTCTTAGGTACATTAAGACATAATTCGACATCCCGCAATAAAGTCGGCGACTCTAGTGCTCTCCCTCCAAAAATGGGTGACCTTAAAAGACTGTA
This sequence comes from Azadirachta indica, assembly GCA_022749755.1. NCBI lineage: Eukaryota > Viridiplantae > Streptophyta > Magnoliopsida > Sapindales > Meliaceae > Azadirachta > Azadirachta indica. The sequence goes on along the minus strand of JAGQDM010000070.1, from coordinate 3,560,382 downwards.
AGGCTCTTGCATTTTCAGTGAAGCTCAGCAGCATATTTCGCGCTTATGGGGCTTGCATTGGGAGTTAATCATCTTGACTGCATATAATGAGTCAGACTCTACCCAAAGGTTAGGTTCCGAATGCCCATTCGCGAAGCCATCTCCACCGTATGGCAGATTGCATAAAGTTCTACCTTCCAAATCTCTCTCCACTCAACCGTCTTCCGGAAAGCCCAAAGAGGATGGCCGATAAAGTCCCGTGCTATCGCAGCCGCAGCAGCCTCTATTGCTACTGAACTGTCTGTGTTCACTTTTGTTTCCGGAGGGTTCGAAGAAGAGTAAGATTCAGCCATAGATGGCTGAGCAGGGTGACCATGCACTCCCCAAAACTGAGTGCAAAAAGAGTCCATAACTCTCCGTTTAATCTGATAGGAAACCGAATGCAGTCTCAGTTTGACTTCCCTTAGAATTTTCCAAAACGACGTTCTGCTTACTGCTTGGATTCCCTTCATGGCGCCTGGAATTTATCTCACGCCAAACCCAAACATAGTGACGTATATGACTGCTGTAAAGCAGAGCTTTAGGATCAGGCCAGTAAAGGCCGAATTCTTTTACATTTTGTTTGATTTGAATCCATCGGCAAACATCATGAAGGTTGGTTGCAGGCTGATCATATCCACATTTAGAACAGAGCTGAGCCAAAATTCACCCTGCATAGCTGCACTGAAAACAGAGATGTTCGGCACTTTCATCTTCAAGCATGCACAGGCCACAAAGAGTCACGGTGTTGGGATAAAATCTGCTAACTCCATCTGCTGTAAGAAGCCCAGAGTTGAGGGCCATCCAGGCGAGAATACTGAGCTTGGGGACAAACCATTACTCCATATCAGTGCCCGTTTGTTTGGATCGCCACCTGATTATGAAAATATTAGACTTTTTTTCTGCTATGCTTATATACCAGCTACGTCAGAAGCTTGCACCTCGCTCTTCTAATAATAATAAATAACATTCTTTTTTCTACAGTATTTGTTTCCATCCAACTTCATCCTATGCTAGCCATTTCCATCTCTACACTTGAATGGTTCTCCCCCGCCCTGCAGCAAAGGAAAAGTTCTTTCTTTACTTTAAATCGGGCCCGGGACATTCGACGAAAAAGGATGACCCGATGTTCTTTTATACCCCCAAAAAGGCCCGGATCCCCTATTTATTTATAGGAAAATCTGCTCGCCCCGAGGAAAAATATGTGTTCAGGAACGCTATGTTCATAGGGTCTTTAAGCCCTCACCCAGCATCTCTTAATTCAATCAACATACGTTCCAAATCAATTGGAAGCCATATAGCCATTTCAGCCTTACTCCCTATTCTCTCTTAAAGAAAGCTATGAGAAAACTGGAGTAATGTGGAATGACTTTTCCCATTCCTGTGAGCTGTAGAGTTAGTTATCCCTTATCATCCTGGTATTCCTCCTCTCTATGAGATGTGGGATCGAGCCCTTCCTCTTTCTACATCCTTTTGGATGATAAGGCATGCCTATCCATGTTTTATCAAGCCCTTGCTCCACTATCAACCACCGGAATGGTTATTTTGTCTGCCCCCGCTTTCCTCTCCCGCGGGAAGAGCTCGTTCGCCAAGCCAAGTCCGAACTCCCGTCGATGACGGCTCTCTTCGATGCTAGCAACCGCGTTTGGCCCTTTTCCGCGCTTCTTTCAATTTCCTTACCTTACATTCTAGCTGAAGGAGAGACTTTACCTTTACTTAGAGAGGGGCAGAGCAGTACCACGCCCTTCCGTGCTCGTAGGTTGACTCCCCTATGCATCCCGACTAAGGTCTCACAAACGCGCACTTCCCTTATGCATCCAGCCGCTTCACTAATATTCATAGGTTATACAGAAGGGTAGGTTGGTTATATACTCTTATGCGCGCTCCTTCTTCGAACCTTTTGGTATGTATTGCCCCCTAACTATAAGATCCACCAGACGAGAAACTCAATTCCGCACTGCTGCTGAGTCGTCGGACTTATCCACCAAGGGATTCGTGGAATTTCTGTGGATTGCGTTGGGGGAAATCTACCAAAGCTAGGCAGATAGATAGACTCCTTTCCCGCTGCTAAGGGGGAGCAAGAAAAAAAAAAAAAAAATGATTGTTTTTTTTAATCAGCGCTTGGGTATGCAGATACTAAGAGTCCTCTCACTACCAACCAGCGGACATCATCTGGCTGGGTCTTGCCGGTATCAACAACGAGAAAAAAAAAAAAACCAAATGGAAACAGCAACTAACTATGGCTCTTGGCTAGACAACGCCCTAGGCGTAGGGGAGATCGGAGCAACAGGGAACGCCTAGACGACGTTTTTATTCCTGGGCTGCAGTAAGTAGATCGAGAGGTCGTTCCGCCCCTTGTCCCCCCTTGATGGGTAATATGTTCTCAAAAAATCTTGCTCCAATCTGACCTAGCTGGCGAGCGATCCCAGTTCGCGGCAGAGAACAAGACAGCAAGCGAGCCTACCTTTGGTCGCTTCTTCTCCACCAAGCACGGAAGTTTAAGGATAACTGTAGGTCGGTGGCTACCTAAGGAAACTCCGATTCGATCCGCCCCCCGGCTGGGAGGCATTTACCTCATCCCGATCACAAGGAGAGGTTCACCATGATGGGGGGTACTTTTTTTCCCTTCCGGAAAGAATGAAATGCGTAGGGGACCATCCTTTTCTTTTGTTGCGGCATGCTCCTCAGATTTACGGATTCGCAGGGGGCCTCAGGCCCTACTTAGTTGACTGACAATGACAAAGGCTTGCGAAACTAAGTAGGGCCTTTAGAATTGAATCTTAAGTAGTCTATCAGTGGTGCGAAGCGGCTTTGCCCCTTTTCAGTAGGGGAGCGAAAGGTTAGACTTAGACCTTAGAAAGTCAGCGAACAGCGGTTCTTCTATGTAGGTATGGCGTTCCCCCTTGACTTGACTCTCCTAACGTCGAGCTAAGTGACTTCGTAACCTTTGCGTAGCGTAGTAGAATGAAGGCTACGCACTGACGCTCTCTTTTCTATTAGCCTAAGCGTCTTCGCTAACTCGCTCGCCTACTATACTATACCCTACTATACAATACATTAGTAGGGTAGGCTTTGCTAACTCAGCCGCTTACTTCGTATAATGTATTGTTATTGTATAGTAGCGCCTTTTCCTTTTTGAATAACCCATTCTCATTATCTTTCATAAGTCAAGTAGGCGAACCTATAGGTCCTTAATTGCGTTGACAAAGAAGAACAGCCGGTTAAAAGACAGCGAATCTTTATCTTTATTTATTATTCTATATATCATAATCAATATATATATAGGCCAGCTTGACAAGCTACCCTTCTTCTTGATCTGAGGTGCGAAGAGAAACATCTTTATGACTTCCACTTTTCTTTCAATCCCGGCCCGGAAAAGTGACCGACCAGGGCCTATTGATGAATGAAAGAAAGGGTTTATGAGCCCTAGCCCTGTAAGCCCACACCTGTGTAGAGTAGATCGTTCAACACCTGCGGCACAAACCCATTTTTGACCTATTGGTCCTAGTCTCATAGGCGATCGAACGGCCGCCCCCTAATTACTAGACCGACCTGCTGTAATAATTCCATAAACACCTAGCGAAGATATGGCAAACAAATAAAGTAGCCCTATGTTCGGATCTGACAATACCATACCATAATCAAAAGGTACAACGGCCCGAGCGACCAGACTTAACATAAATGTAGCCACTGGAGCCATTCGAAAAAGGGAGAAATTAGCACTACTCGGCGAAATAGGTTCTTTTAGAATCAATTTCGAACCATCTGCTAGAGGTTGTAACAATCCGAACGATCCCACTACATCAGGACCCTTTCGACGTTGCACAAAAGCCATTACTTTACGTTCAGCTAGCACTAAAAAGGCTATTCCTAGTATAAGTGGTAGAATTATTCCAAGTATTTCAGCTGGAAGAGCTATGTACGTTTTCGATTTTCTATTTACTCATGATCTGGCCTGGTCGACCCAATCATGATATTGAAGGATGGGACCTTTTCTCGAAAAACTCCGGATCCCGAGAAGAGTTGAAGATGGTGCAAGATCGAATCCTCTTACATTACTTCGAATGGAATCTTAGCCCGCCTCACTTGCTTTCTTTACTGCATAAGGGCATAAGCGAAGTAAAGGGATTTCCTTATAACTAGTGGCTGAGAGTAAGCAAGCTACCTTCATTCAACATATTTGTGGTTGAGTCAATAACATGCTCTGGGTCGGGAATCTTTGCTCTTCTCTTTTTTTTGTATTTCCGCTGCCTGCTCTTTTCTTCATGTCCGTCCGTATCGCAAAAGCGGGTCGACGCCAGCTATAAGAAAATAGGGGGGCCAACCAAGACCCCCCTAATAAAGCTTTGTTTGATAAAGCAAACGATTCGTTCCGACAACTTCGGACCAGATTAACCCCTTTACTTTAAATTAGCTGATCTTACAAAAGAGATTGGGCGGGCTGGTTGGGAAGGGGTTATTGGCGGAGAAAAGAATCGCTGAGAGATAGATTCGACTATTTAGTCAGGACGAATGAGTGGCTGTGCAGCATGCGGAGGAGGAGATTGACCCTTCCCCGAGTCAGTCCAGTCAGAAAGGGGGGGCCCGCTGTCTAGACTGCATTTCGGGAGTTTGAACACCATCCCATTTCAACCAAAAATACAACCCTGTCAAAGGTATCTAACCTTCCTTCCTTATCTTATGAGTGGAAATCCAATCCCGTTTTGTCTTTTTTGCATAAAAACCAGCCAGCCGGTAATATATATATATATTTATATATATTTGAAACCCGTTCTTCCGACCATTTTTGAAAAGCGCATAGGCTACGCTCCTCCAAAAATGACCTCTCCAGTCGGGGAACGCATGAGATATTTACCTAAACCAAGTAGGTCCCTGAGCGGATCCCATGTTAGCCCCAAGACGTCTCTAACTAGAAAAAAAAAAAGTAAATGCTTGAGCTTGAGTGAGAAGGGCCTCCTCCCCACGCTGGTATTTTGCCTGTATGGTGTTTCTCGGGTGGGACCCTCGATCCGGAAGGTATGCCACTAGAAGCTACTATCTATAGATGTCTGCCTCCCTTTCAATCAAGCTCCTGGTGCTGCGACTATCACCGGTAAGTTGCGTCGGATCAACATCGGGATTCGAAAATCAACTGCAAAAGCAACTAAGTCAACGCCTATTTGCTCTGGATCTACTGGCCCGGACCTTGAATCTATTCCACCGCAAACAACCGAATATACTACTGCAGGATCTTCCGCTGCTTCTCTTCTGTTCTTATTGCTCTCACCTGTCACTACGCCACCTCAGCAGCTGGGACTGGAATTGCTTCTGCATCTGGCACTCCCCAACCTTTTCTATCTATCTTTAGAAGTAGGGCGAGTGTCTAAAGACCCGGTTCTCTCTCTGAATCAGGTTATTCACTGGGCTGTTAAGCCATCGAGTCTTCTAGGGTTGATCGATCCGTTTCAAGAGGATTCATCCTTCACTCGTTATCTCGTTAATTCTAAGGAGGAGCCCATTCCATAAGGAAGATGAGAGGAAGGCAGGCTTTTTGGCATACATAGTTGGCTGGTTATTTTTCTTTCCCATCCCTGCTCTGCTGCTACTGCAGGTGCCCGAAATTCATGGATTCTCTGGTAGAGGGGAGTCGAGGTGGAATTTTTTTGTGGGCTGGCTTAAACAACAAAGTCAAAGAAGCCCCCAATTGCAGTAGGAGTAGCTACTTGTTTCATGGCTTTAATTTGAGCTTCAGTTCAGATCCTGAATCTCCATAAATGGGTATGCCTGGTTAAGTTAAGGTGACCTTGTGCGGCAATCGCAAGTTAAGTTAAGGTACTCTGGATTTGTTATAGCGCCACCATTTCACAATATATATTGTCCGGGAAAGCTAGTCTTGGGATTGCTGTTTTATCCTACTGACGCTCTTCTATGAAAGTTGAGGCTTTACTCTAACTGGTCTGTTAAAGTCTCCTTGCTACGGCCTTTTTTTAATATCCCTAGCTCGGAGGGTTACTCGTTTTTGTACTCTACTTGTTCCTTGAAGGTCCAATTAATTAATTAATAGTAATTGGAGGACGGTTAGTGTCTGTTCTGCATGACTCATAGCTAAGGAGCGGATTTCAGGGTCCCTTGACTTGCCAAACGGTTTCCAGTATGCCTATACAGTTAGTCTTTACACACATGATAGTAGCAGCCATGTTATCGACGATTCTACAATAGGCGGCCGCTGGAAAACCCGACTTAGCGAATCACTTCTAGGCTGGCAAACAATCTATTTCGTGCCAGTGGCTCTTGTGCGCCTCATTTATGTTGGTGGCATACCGTACGGTATTGTGCTGAACACTCACAAAAGCCGTGTCCCCCCCTATCTAGTAAGGTTTGTGCTTAATTCATTCTTTTTTGATAACGAAATACATCATCCATAAACTTAAACTAACCCCCTAAAAATTAGTTCTAAGAAAGGAATACGATAACCAGAGAGAGAAGGCACAGGCGATGGGCCCCATACATCAGAATGCAAAAGGGCTAATGGAATTGAAAAAAGAAGAAGATTGGAATTCGTAGGTGTTGCCCGTGTTTGGGCAGCTGGCAGCTGGACCAAGAAGAGAATGAAGAACTAGCAGACGCAGGAAGCAATTGAAGGCGTTCTAGTTTGTTCAATCTAGTTCGAAGACCTAACAACCAACAAGAGGAGTGAAAACGTTAAGCCCTTAGTTGCCAAAGATCAGGAAGCTCTTTGTTATGAATAAGCCAAAAAGAAAGAAGAGGAAAATCAAGGTGCGTCAGCATATATGGGTTGGCTACGGGCGGCACCCTATAGCTATGACATTATGCGTGTGTAGATCCTTGACAACACAGAGGAAGTCGGAGTAAAGATGGCATAGCTTTGGCGATCATCACAAAGTTGTCCAACTGAAAAAATTTCTTGAGAGACTGACTTTAGGAACCAACATAGCATCATTGAGATGAAGAACATTGCCAAAACGAGATGATAAAGAGATCGTACCAATGTCTGAAATAGAGAGTAGGGTGTGGTCACCGGTGAAGACGACACTTTTGCCTTGGTACGGCGAGGATGAGACAAATGCAGCCGGATTGCTCGTCATATGATGGGTAGCCCCAGTGTAAATGAAATGTAAAAAAGCCATTGAGAATCTAGCTTGGAAGATGAATGCATAATACCCACGTGATGAGTTGTTTGATGCGGAGCAAAACTCGAGTAGTAACGCTGTGGACATACGATAGCCATGTCTCCAGAGAGAATCAAAAGTATACATACCCATATGAATCATAGAGGAGAACCCAAGAGACTCTCATAGGATTGCTTCTGCTGTTGTTGATAAGAAGAAGAAGACCGGTGCTTTAGGTTATGAAACTAAACTTACTTGATGATTATTTTGAATATACTTCCCATAGATCTGTTGGGAAATTTATGTCGCCATAGATCTTTGAACCGTTTCTGGGCACTGCACTTGAACCACTGATGCACGAACTGGTACTGTTGTTTGTTGTTAGTCACACAGTTACAGTTGCTGTGAGAGTAGCGTGGCAGGGAGCACACTTGACAGGAGATAGACACAGGCGGTAGAGAGGCAAGCCCCTAATTCAAAATAGAATAGAATAGTGTGAGGGGGGCAGAGCTTCCATTTCTAGGTACAATCCTCCGCCTCAGGGCGTTCTTTTTTTCCAGGAATCTGTCAATCGGGGGAGCGCAACCAAGTTTCAAACCTCAACTGCAAGGGATGTGAAGCCCTTCTCAATGTCTTCCACTCGCCCAGTGGATCTAGGAGGCAAGGGAAATCCGTTGATTGAATCCATTCCTGATGATGTGCCGCTAACAAGGCCTACCTATTCTCCCAATGCAATCCGGCTTTTTAGGGGGATGGCATTCGAAACTATCTCAATATATGCTCCTCCAAGGCCTGAGGGTGGATTGAATCCAATCCCATCCAGCATAGGCGGGTAGAGTTCACTCATCCGGTAGCGAGGGGAAGATGAACAATGAAGCTATAGCTGCTCACCTTTCCGCTATCTGCCTTTAAGTGATAGGAGGGCTTAACGCCCACCAACCAATCTTTCTTTCTATTTTGAATTCTTGATCTTTGCTTTGGTGCCAGTGGAGCAAAGGAAGCGGGGGACGAACTCCTCTATCTACCCTAGAAATAAATAGGTTAGATCTATTGAATGAGATCCTGGAGACAGGGCTGGGAGGTATGAGTCCATCGGATGCAGGGAAGCCCAGGCAATCCGTTCCTATCAATCATTCGTCAGGAAGCAGTGGAGAAAGAATCGTCTTTTGAAATCTTATTGTTGAAGGCGTAGAGAAGGCTGAAAAAAGATAGGAGAATTTTTTATAGCCCGTTAATAAAAAATTTTTGAATTAATTGGACCAACAGCCCTCTGTCCGGCAGGCAATTTCCGTGCAACTATGGGTTATGTAGTCCTTGCTATGCCAGCAATAGGGAATCCTTATAAAACCGGAACTCTCCAATTCGATATGTAGAACCGGAATGCAAGTTGTGTGATAGTTTGATTCCCCACAAATGAGAAGTCTCCAAGCTTTACCCCTCCCACACAGGGGCGACTGGCTGGGGAAAGAATCCGAAAGCAATAATTGCAGTCTCGACACAGCCTATTTCGAGACTGGGATGAAGAGATGAAAGATTTGAATTTGAGTTTCATATAGTCTTTCAAACGTCTACTGCACTCACGCCTTTCGGCTCCTATTCGACCTCGGCTCGGGTTTTGACAAAAATAAGAGAAAAGAATCTGTTCATTTCTCAAGGGTCGAGTGCTCCTGCCCTTTTCCTCTTTAGGGCTCCTACTGCTGCCCGGTTCTTTTGTCATTTTTGAATCGGAACAGGTACAACCCAGTTTATCCGATTACTACAGGGATGAACCCAATCCTCCATATGAACCGGAAAAGAAAAAAAAGACCTATTGAACCGATCACAGGAATACCAGTTACAGTACCTATCAGCCAAAGAATCATCCTTCCAGTAGTATCGGCCATTTACCCTACTTCCCTCCACATTTCATCAAGTGGTCATGCTAGAGACATAAACAGTCATGGTCATGGATAATTTTGAGATGAGATCCTTCCGAATGGGATAAGAGAATTCCTACTATTCTCTTTCTTTCTTTTCATTTTAGAAAGAATTCTAAAAGAAAACAGCTAGTTCAGCTCGTCATATATAGGATAAGAACCCCCAGTAGAGACTAGTACAATTCAATTCAACATTTTGTTCGTTCGGGTTTGATTGTGTCGTAGCTCTATAATTCGGATTAGGTTTCTCGTTGGTTGGATGAACTGCATTGCTGATATTGACCCCAAAAAAGAAAGGGTAGGTACAGCTAGTCCGTGAACAGCCAACCATCGCACTGTAATAAAAATTGGATAGGTTCGATCTAAGCTTACTAATAGGGGGGACTCCTAATAATAATCAAAAGATCTACTAAATGAATCGAGTTGTGCCAAAGGATCAAAACGGCCAGTTATTATTAATAACCTTGTCGGCTTTTTGTAAAATAATCGTTTGGCCGAGGTTTTTTTCCTATACCAGAATCGGAAGCTAAACCCGTGCTGACGAATAACCAACCCCTTAATTCGTCGAGTAAATAGGGAAGGTATAGGTTTGCTATGAATGACCCAGTATCGAATCCAGGTAATAATATCAGCAAAAGAACGTTCTCCCGTGCTTCCAGACATGCTGAGCTCCACATACAGTAAAAAGGGGGGATCGATTCTGTGAAAGATAGGATCAGTAAATGGAAATTCACTGAGATTTCATCTTTGTGAGATCTTCAATAGTGGTACCGAGGGTGTCTTTAGAGTATACCGAATCAGTATAGCTATCTTTCTTCTGACACAGCAACGCAATTTCAATCAGTATAGAAAAGAAGAATCTTTCTTTCTTCTTTTTTTTTTGCTTGTCAATGCAGAACCATGTGCCATTCAATAAAAAATGCCTCTCCTGTAGTTACGTATAGGGTTTCTTTCCATTACTGGCTTCAGACTAGAAACTGAAGATCTGGTAAAGTATAAGTCCGACGAGTTGGGTTATAATAATTCATGAAAGAGATTATCATATTCCCACAATTCAATTAGATGCGAAATCTAGAAAGCCCCTTTTCATGGTTTCCAAAAAAAAAGGTTTTTTTGTTCGAATCCTTTCATTTGTTGGAATTGGTTGGTCGTACAATAACAATCTAGTATATAGTCTTCGATGAAAGAAAGAGAACAAACAAGAAAATAATTGAAACAATTAATATTCGTGATGCAAGCATTGCTGTATTAGATCCAAAGGTTTTTTCTTTTCTTGACCTAGGATGGGACTCTATAATATTGAAAGAAAGTAGAACCTAAAAGGAAAAGAACATAGGAATTACTAGTCTTAGAATCGAGTTAGACCGAAATAAAGGTTTGATTTCTTCGAGCGATCGCGCGATACTTTTTTTCTTCTCATTCGAAATATTATGGGCAATTAATGATGAACCTACTACTTTTTCTAATAAGTTAAAGTAAAGTCAAAGTGTTAGTTGGTTGTTGTTCGTTCCAAAATCGAAAATGGATTCGATACAATTATTTTGACTTTTTCAATTTCAAAAAGAAGAGTTCCCATATCTCGGTAATGGGGTCTGTTGATTCGGAATCACGCTCTGTAGGATTTGAACCTACGACATCGGGTTTTGGAGACCCACGTTCTACCGAACTGAACTAAGAGCGCTTTCTTATCACAGTAGATACGACTGTAAAGAAAACTTTTTGTACCCCCAATACATCTTGCATGCATATAGTCTCATTTAATTCAATCTTTTTTTTTTATGTCCAATTTTCATCTATATTTAATGGATCCCTCGTTACTGCCCAGAGGATAAGTAATTGGTAGGGATGAGAGGATTGGAACCCGTGACATTTTGTACCCAAAAAAAAGGCGCTACCAAGCTGCGCTACATCCCTTTCAATTGGTCTACGGTGTCATTGTAGAGAATCCCTGCCCTGTTTTCCACATCGTTATTTCCTCCATCGATATCAAATTTCTCTTGCCATTTCTTCTTTTTAGTTTTTATTGATTTATATACTCATCATCATCCCGCCGCTCTTACCAACGCTTACTTACTTATGAGCAAAAAGGGTTATAAACAATCAGCCCTTTGAATAAGCGAGGCTTTCCCGATAGAAATAGTTGCATGCGAGAGAGATCCCAATTCCGTGTATCCGGTTAAGCAAGCCCTGCCGCCAGCTTCCACCCAGACAAAAACATGAGCGCCTAGCGCGAAAGGTTGCTTTACTAAATAATATAAGGCGCGTTAGCGCTTTTCAATAAGGGGCGGAGTTTGAAGAAGCGAAGCGAGCCTAGAGTAGCAGCCTATTACGTTTAGGCCCCTTTACTTTGATTATATTAGTAAAGCGCTAGCGCCCCTCCTATAGGGGTCTTCCGCTATCAATGAAAGCGAAAGAAAGACAAAAACCCAGTACGTTTTGTATAGATCGAGACTTGTAGCTTGATTCTTTACTCATTCAATACTGGCAATAATTGCAGGAAATCGTTCGATAACACTTCTTTCTATTTCTCAATGATATCCAACGATCAAGACAATTCCCGTGAAACTCTTTCATTTCATAGAAGTTCATTCTTATTCTTACAAAGAAAGCAAATAGCATTTCCTATTGATTTGTCCCCTGGACTGGATGGACCTATTCTGATTCTGAATTATCCGTCGCTACGCTGTTCCCAAGGACTAGCAAAATCGAAATAGCGAAATTCTTGGGTCATCTCAATGGGTTCAGAAACCACACGTTTCTCTGGATCATCATAGCGTACTTCCACATATCCACTTAGAGGAAGGTCTTTTCGTAATGGATGACCCTCGAAACCATAATCTGTTGATATACGGCGTAGATCCGGATGATTGATGAAAGAAACACCAAACATATCCCAAACTTCTCGCTCCCACCGGCCGGCTGATGGAAATAGACTTACTACCGGAGATATTCGTGTTACTTCGTCTGCACTGGTTTGTACACGAATGCGTGAGTTATACCGAGTACTCAGTAAATTATAGACCACTGAAAATCTTCGTTTTCGAGAAGGATGATCAACTCCGCAAATATCGATCGAAACTTGAACCCTTGTATAGGTATGCAATTGTTGAAAGCACAACAATTTCAATAGGTAGTCCGTATTGGTATCAGATCTATTCCCATGTTCCGATCTTTCCATTTTTTTTACCCATTTCTTGGGTAAAGTCTCCCAACTATATTTGAAAATGGATTGGTTATCCATAAAGATAAAGAAAGCTTTCTTGTAGTTCCGCTTCTTGCTCTAAAAATGTTGTAAGAAAGACTTGCCGGAAATCGCCTTGGTCCAACCAAGAAAGGCATGGGAGTCTTTGGGCATTGCTTGGGTCGAGTTAAGTAAAGACTACCTACCTATAAAGATCCCTCACTGCACACTATATACTATATATCTCTCTCTCTATCCAATCAAAGACATCCATACCATAGAGAATCAGGCTCGACAAAAACGAGACTAGGGACCATGAACCCCCCTCCATCATTATTTGATAGAGAATGCTCCCCGCTTCTTCCTGTGGTTACTATTAGAACACAAGACAAGCCAAGGAACTCAAAACCACGTCCCAAGCCACCTTGGCAGCCTTAGAGATCCCAACTGCACCATGCCAGAGGAAAGATTGACCAGGGCTTTTCTCTGTATGCACTAGTATTCAATGCAGTAATCTTGGTTAGGCGAAGACTGATGTATAATCTAAGGTAGCGGACGATCATGCAGACTCTTTTTCGTCTGCATCGTCTTATCAGTGAAGGGAAGCGCGCACTCTCCTTCTTATTCTTAAAAGTTCCTTTGATATCTTCTTCTATATTGAGAATGCTGCAGTAGTTTGGCTACGCTCCTCGTCATGGTGTGAGTGGTTCCGGGCTTGTGTATCCACGATTTCATATTCCATTTTTTTCTACTTGCCCCCCTCGATGTCGTTGGATGAAACTGGTGGTCGGATTACCCCTTCGTACGGTAACAAATCCCACGCATATCTTCTTTGTCTGTCACACCGTACGTCGCCTGGCTTAGGGGAGGGGGCAGCCCCCCCAACAGACGTAGGTGGCGTATGAGCCTCCAGTAGGACTCTGGCACCCGAACTGTAGAAATGGGTCCCGAACTAGAGGTGGTTTGATGGGTGCTCTTTGGGTTCTTAGATCAGGCGGCTACTTTACTCACTTAGCACCCGACGTAGGCGGGGGGAATCAACACCCCCCTCAACTGCCAATGGCCAAATCCTTACCCATACGAGAACTTGACTGAGCTAAATTAGCGACTTTTCGATCTGCTGTGGCCTACTCTCTAACCTTACAATGTTCATTATAGAATACTGCGTATCCCTTTTTCCTTCCTTTCATTTCATAATACGATTAGCCTAATCTGCAAAGGTCGGTGAAGTGCAGAAATGCAGGATGACCAAAAACGAACTCACGGAAGTTCGATCAACTATTCCCATTTTCTTTTGACCAACTATGGTAGATATGACATCAAGCTCTATATTTAGCTATTAGCCTTCAGACTAGCACCATTCCTTGCTTCTTATAAGGCTAAAAAAAAAGGGTAATGTAGAAATGATTGAAAAAAGGACTAACCCCCCCTTTCGGAATCTACTCGAACTGAAGCTTGGTAAACTTTTGTGCCAGTGAAAGCTAAAACAAGATATAGAACTCACGGTTCTAGAACAGCCGCGGCTTACCAGCTGCTTCAAGCGGTTCCGGGTCACCACTCGGGCAACTGACTGATCAGGGTCTGTCTCTCCAATGAATGGTTCTGCTCCTGTATTTTTCCCTAGCTATTGTTGCTTATACTCGGGTCGATCGGCCATAACCACTTCCAGCAGGAATCGCTACAACCGACGTTCTTTAATTAGGTAATCTAATGGCGGGGGAATGGTCGCCGGTGGGTCATTCGCTAGATCGAGATCGTAATCAACCGCATTGCACGAACTGCATCATAGATAGAGATCGAGGTACCAATCGACTGCATCTCTTTCCGGCTATTCAATAAAGTAGATGAGGGGAGTCCACTCCATACGCATCCACCCCGGGAGAAAGGTTTTGTTTTGATCAACCAACCGCGCCCATTATCTATACCTATACCCCTCTCGATCCACCAATAGTGGGCATGGAGGATGGGGAAAGAAGATCAGACTCGGTTGACTTACTCACTGCCGGCGAATTCCAGAGATCGTATTATTAACTAGACAGGCATGCATGGAAAAGAGGATTAGTTGACGGATAGTTTCAACAATGCTCTACTTCTAACTTCTAGGCGGAAAGACATCGTGAGTCACGGGCGAGGTTGCTTTGCTTCCTCACCTCCGATTTAGTCAGTTAGGTTTCACCCGAGTGACGGGATGGCACCCAATAGAGAAGGGGACCTAACGTTAGGCAAGCACTGATGAGGGGGGCGTGTGGGTTAGTCCTTTCTGGTTCCCGCGAAACTAAGGTAACCACCGCAGAGGAGTCCACTGTGACAGCCACCTTCCTATGGCCCTCCATCCATGCTATCATCAAGCCATGGTACAGGGCCCATAATTCAGCAGCTGTAATGTAACTGAGCATATTCCGAGGTTTAGGCCAAAGAAATGCTGGTGAAGGTTGTGAGGGATGAGTTGCTCCCACACTGGCCTTGCCATAGGGCAGTCCCTTAGAATGTGTAGGAAGTTTTCCACTGGGAATCCACAGCTTTTGCACGAGCAATCAGTGGTTAAGTGCCTGGTGAGACGCACTTTATTTGTTAACAATCTGTCTTGTCTGGCTAGCCAAAAGAAGTGCTTTAGTTTAGGCGGGATCTTCCCCTTCCAGAGACTCGCCCACTCTGCCTCTTCATCACAACTGGCTTCTTCCTCCAAGAGATCATATGCAGCTTTTGAATGGAATTTGCCATTATTGTTATTGGTTATTGGACTCTTTCCAGCTCATAGTATCTGGGCAGCTGTGATATATGGATGGCACGTATACATCTGATCACATCTTCAGGTAACCAATGAGAGAAGCTTTCCCAGTTCCAACTGCCTCTTCCATCTGTGTAGTCCCAGATTTGAGAGTCCATTTCCTCAGCTGGTATAGTGCCCAAAGCGCAGGCTAACAACGGTTGGTCCCCTATCCATAGATCTTTCCAGAACTTTCTTGTTTTCCCATCTCCCACAATCCACTTAGTTCCTTTCTTCAGCAACTCTTGACCCCTCCTTATATGAAGAGTTAGAAGTGGCCTTGCATTACAGCAAATTTGAATTCTGTGGATACTTCCCTTTTAGCACTGCAGCCCATAATGAGTCTGGTTCCGAGAGGATTTTCCGTCCCATACGTGCCATTGAGGCAGTGTTGACCTTGCTCATGCTCCTTAGGCCTAGGCCCCCTTCCTTTTTTGCTTTACACACCTTATCCCAAGCCACTAAATGTTTCTGTTTCCTCTTTTTGTTATCCTTGTTCCCCCACACAAATCTGCAGTTCCTCCTATCTATTTCCTGGTTTATGGCTTCCGGAATACGCGTTGTTTGCATGGTGTATACAGGTATAGCAGAGGTTACAGACTGAACCAGCAATGTTCTTCCAGCCATAGACAACTGCTCTGCCTTCCATCCAGCCAACCTATCTTGCACTTTTTCGAGTATGTGGTAGTAAGTCGTTTTAGAGACCCTCTTGTGTATGAGGGGTACTCCCAGGTACTTGCCTAGGTCTGCAGTGAGAGGAATTTGACATCTAGCACTGATCTCCCGAGCTGTAAGCTTGTGGAAGTTGGGTGAAACAAAGAGTTTTTCTTTGGCAGGGCGTCCTGAGATGGCACAAAAGTCATTTAAACACTCCATGAGAACATCAATCTGGCTCTTAGAGGCTTCGGCAAATAAAATGAGGTCGTCTGCGAAGAAGAGGTGAGAGATTGGGGGGCTTTTCCTCCCAATTTGGATAGGTTTCCATTTCTTGTCCGCAACTGCCTTTTGGATCATATGTGACAATTTTTCTAAACATAATACAAACAGGTAGGGGGACAAGGGATCCCCCTGTCTTAGGCCCCTGCCAGGTGTGAAAGATGTAGTAGTTTCCCCATTCCATAGAACTGAAAGCCTTGTGGTAGTGATAGATTCCATTAGAAAGGAAATCCAATTCTGAGCTGAGGTAGGCCAACTTCCTTAGCAGTTTGATTATCCATTTCGGGTTGTGATCGCATTTCCGTGACTGGCACTTAGATACTGAAATTAGCTCCTCCTCCTCCTTCTCAGTACGAGATAAATAGAAAGCAACAATCGTCATGGTACCGCCCATTGGAATGCCTCTTTCTCACCTCACAGGCCGGATTGAGGAGTCTTTCATAAGTTGACTCCCGTCCCTCAAAAGACGTTCTCTACGGAAACACCAGTTGCGGGGCTTCCCGCCTATGAATATACTTTCACACTTCCTGCGGCAAAATGAAAATGCTACTCCAGTAGACAGTATCCCTTCATACTGAACAACACTGATCTGATGAGCTGAAGTCTACCCGCATAGGAAAGCCGTTTGCTAGTCCAAGATTCCACCCTATTGGTAATTTTCTCAATGAGAGGCCTACAGTCTCTGGTTGTGAGTCTAGTGGAAATAAGGGACACTCCAACTTGATGGGCAAGGTCCCTTCTTTGAAGCCAAAAAGGTTTTCAACATTGTGCTTAGCCAGCACTGAAAAATTTGCTTTTTGTCAGGATTAGCCATCAACCCCGAGAAAGCAGAAAAGGAATCCAAACTCTCTTTAATGACAGAGGCTGATTGGAGATCTACTTGGCAGAATAACAGGAGATCATCAGCAAAAGAAAAGTGAGTCAAATCCAGCTTAGTACATCTCGGGTGATGAGAGAACCTTCCATTACTAGAAGCTTTGGCAAGGATCCTGGAAAAGACTTTCTATCAAAACGAGAAATAAGTATGTTCCAGGACTGACATCTGTGAAAAAGCCGAACTCACACGTTACCACTGGCGCTATGCTGCCTCCTCGTCATCGTGCAGCACTCCTATAAAAGATTGAATGAATATTCAATATACAATTCTTTGAGACTCCCCAAGGGGAACGGGATCACGCAATAAAAGATTACTATCAATTAAGCTGGTACAGCCACTACGTCTATTGTAGTACTACTTCCGCAGCTCTTCTACTCCCTGGCACTGGCACTCGTGTCGCCATACCCCCCCGCGGCATTTCCATGACCAACTAGAAATAACCAGCAAAACCCATTCTGAATGGAACCAAACCAACCCATTTGTTGGAACCTCCAACTCTCTTCTTTGAGGATAGCTCCGCTCTTCTATTCCGGACGGGGTTTCTTATATTTATTATAAAATATTAAATAAGAATCTTTTATATAATAGAATATTCTTATTAATTAATAAGAAATAGAGTCTCACTCAATATTCAAAGGATCTTTCATTGATCAGAAGGTGTTGTTTCTTTCCATCCCTAGGTTGCGGTTTAGAAGCACTTCATAGTTTGTTATCCGGAACTCCATTCTAAGGATGCAGCTGCATAATATCCAATAGTTTACTTAAGAAAAGTTCTCGGACATTCTTTTCAAAGATCAAGTTTGAGCTATTTTTTTTTTTGTTGAGTAGAGTGGGTTGAGTTGGGAAGCGTCTTTCTTGAGCTTAGCAAGCGGAAGGGGTTTCATCGGAGAGCAAACTCCCGAGATATTAGTGGCTTGATGAACTATCCCTATCCCATTTATGAAGATTTGAATTTTCGTATGAAAGAGATCAGCTGGTCCGAATCAATAGAATCTGGAGTTGTTCGGATGATTGCCCCTGCTGGGAATAGATTCATGCCAAAACGGGACTTCTTCACTTGTCAGTCGCCCGGGGCGCTTCTTGTTTTATTTTCTTGATCCCCTTGTATGATGGTCTCGAACCCGCTGAATTAGCATGCGTTGACCACACTTTATCTTGATAGGGGCATTTTATACCTTTCTTCAACAACCCTCGCACTAAGGGTAAGGGGGCGCAGCTAGAAAAAGAAACCAGATGGTTAGAAGTAAAGGCCGAACGTAGGTGCTACACCGAGATTTAATAGCATACCATACATTATGCACGAGAATCCCTAGGTTTCAGTCCTAAGCTCCAGCCTTTGTGGATCTAGTAGGGGCTTCCGTCCCGTCCCGAACGGATGAGATAATCGAAGTCTTTTCCCGCGTCAGCGGGAGGATGTTAGTGGTCAAAGATCTCAGAGTTTGAAACTGACACACTATAAACCTAAAAAGTGATCCTCAATCTTTTTTTTTTATTGCTGGAGACACGGATTAGTCTTCAATAATTGGTTAATCACAGCGAGCGGCTCTCTGGCCATTATCAGACTAAACCAACCAGATGTCTTCGCAAGCAAAAGAAGAGTTGTCGCTATTTCTGTCCACCAGTTACCAGGGTATCTATCTATACTGAATACTCATACTCGATCCTTAACCGATGCCGCGGGGCAGACGAAGAATGATTGTATATAATCAAATTCGAGTCGAGAAAGAATCTCTGCTCCCTCTTCCCTGCGTATGCTCCCTTCTTCACCGCCGCCCGTTCTTTCTTCACCGCCACGCAAGGAGTCCCATTCTGCAAGGATAGTCGTGGTTAGAATCACAAGCACATAATGTAGCTAAAATCACGAGTATAATCATAGCTAAAAAGGCTCGCCCTTCTGTTGGAGCAGCTGCTCTCCGAGTCGCGGAGATATCGTATTTCTGAATAGTTACCTCGTTCCATTCACCACAAGGCATCCGTCTTCCTAACTTCATCAATCTTGTCCCTCCGAAGCCTTGCTCTATCAAAACCATTGCTAGAAGAGTCGATCACTAAACCCTTACATAACCATAACATAGGTAGCAACATAACCTTTGCATAGAGCCGCACTTGAAAGAAAGGATACATCTGAGCGAATTGAAGTTCAATTCTTGTGCGTATCGCGATGCTCCTTGCTTTTGCCGAGGGGTTCGTCTTGGCTTTGTCTGGTAAGTGGCGATGGCTTTAGGAAATAACGGATCTATTCACTTAAGTTGAAAAAGCTGCTTCATGGATATATCTACCTAGGGAAGGTCGAAAGCTGAAGGAAGTATAAAAGAAATAAGATCGTGCTTCGTCTTCGTTTACTACACCGGCAATAGGATCGTCTCGTCGAGTATGAAATTCATAGTGGCAACCAACGGTGTGAAAGCGTCCGTTACCTAATAGGTAGGTGTAATATGTTCTAGCTGGCAGCTCCGGAGCTGTAGCAAAAGGCTTATTTATTGCTTATCAAATAAAGTGATTGAACTATCTTACTTGGGCGGATGGGTAGAAAGAGGCGACTTACGACACCTCTGTTAAGGGAGAAACAAACCTATGTAGATGTTGCACATCAGAAGAATCCGAGCGCTTGCTAGTAGTTTAATTGGCACGTTTTAGACATCAGAACAAGAAATCTCGTGATTGATTGATGGTTGGTCTTTCTCTCGATAAAAGGCAATGCATAGACTGTGGTACTAGTCAAGCATGAAAAATGCAATCGTTATAAAGTGGCTCTGAACGATTCAGATTGTGTTGACCGTATAAGGAATAATAAAGTAAAGAAAGAAGACTAAGCTAGTCCGCTTGTCTATGTTTATGTCAGTCTCTTGATCTATCATGAATCGCGAATGAAGATGTACCCCGGTAATTGAAATTGAAGAGCCGCCCTTCTCTTTCTTTTAGTTCCGACAGCTCTAGAAGAGGGGCTTGGGTTTAATTCGAGGTAGTTGGTAGTTGGGACAAATCGTTATTGAGCCTCTGTTCCTTTTTGGTGTCTCAAAATGGCATACATAAAGGTGTCTGTCATGGCTAAACAGAAAAAGGAGAGAGAGTGCTTCTATCATCACATCATTAGCAAGAAATGGGCGTTGGAACAAGTCTTCCTTGAATTCTCAGTTAGAGCATCCTCCTTTTCTGCAACAGCGAGAAAGCAATGTTGGGTGAATTCGCCTTGGCGAACTTTAAAAAGACATAAAATACATCTCGATTCAAATAGTTCCGTCTTAGGTTGTACCTTATATGGGCTAGTCTGTCACTACCAAAGTTATAGTCAAGATTGGGCGGAGGGGATCTTTGATCTCCCCATTTTGGGTTCGAACATTGTCTTTTCCATCTTAGGTGGGTATAGAAGCAGCTGATGATGAAGAAAAACTCTCAATCCTGGTTCGAGGCTATGCTGCTTCGTCGCTCTCCTCACTTTCACGGCAAGAAGGCCATAGCAGCGTTTGGGGCTGCAGGATCTTTAAAGTAGGTTCGACCGCATGCGTAAGAGGAACGACAGACGGATCAGAGCAACGGATAAGCAGACGGGCGGGGCCCTTTAACGATTTAATAGCACAGCACTACTAACAAAGAAGCCGCTGGGAACCATTCATATTTCAGAAAAAAGATTGAGATCTGATTCACCTAGAGGTCGATGCAATTGAGAAAATCCAAAGCAGACAATGAATCCAGAGGAAAGGATTGGTCAAAGATCTCCGAAACACTTGTTCAGTGATTCGGTTCCAGATTCCATCTTCGCATATTTCTCAACATAAGTCAGTGGTTCGGATGGAAATGATACTGAAACCGCTTCCAAAGACTCAGCGATAGGGTAGGGCGTAGTGACTACTACTACTCAGATGAAAGCTTCGGAGGAAGCATGGTGTTAAACGAGGTTAGAAGCGGGTTCTTTGCTTCATATTCATTCAGTCATCGCCCACTTCGTATTCTTTATGGTTGAGTTTGTTCCACCTTCTTAGAATGTGGAGGCACTCCTGGGTATCCCAATTAGAAGAGATGTTTATTCACTTTTTTTTAGCTTGTAAAGCCGGCTTCTTTCAACGCTGGATCCTAGGTTGCAACTTTAGAGAAAGACTTTCTTCTGTAATAGGAGGGTACCACCCATTTTTCCATTTGCAGATCAAAAAGAAGATGCTCGGGGTTCGATAGCATTACCATTTATACAGACCATCAAAAGATAAGATAGTATAGAATACTTACCTTACGAAGAAAAAGAAATTGAGACGCATATTGGAGAGGTAGCTCTTCTTTTTACCATTCATATTTCAGCTGATGATACACCATAAGAAGAGGGGTAGTGAACTACTCATGGTGCAATTTATAATACACAAAGTGTATTTTTAATGATGGGAAAGAAGGCTCCAGGTCTCAGTTCTTAGAAAAGTGCTTTTTGAGAGTTCCACCGTGATAGATATAGTTTATGACTCGGCCATAGGCAGAAAAGCGGGTTGAAGGAGATCATGTTACGTATTCGAATGTTGGGAGGGTCTGCTAGGGTCGTCGTACCTACTATGAATAGAGAAAACTTTCCCCATTGCACTCACTAGCAGCCCAGGTCTTTCCATTCCTAATGTGGATGTTGTGGAATTATCTACTGGTTCTCGTCCACTTACCGTTGACCTCGCCTCCCACTACAGCAGTAGCGCTGGCATGTAATAAGTTTCTGATCCAACTTCTCCTAATGGGAGGCATGGAGATACCATAGCATGAACCGAAAAGCAAACTCTTCCTCTCGAAAACGAGCTAGCATAGACCACTTGCTTCAAAGCTCAAGGTTCTTCTATAGATTTTCTATAGAAAGGTCGGCTGTTTCACTCTCAGCGAGTCGGGATACATTTGCGGTCATCACATCAGGAACGGTTTGTTTCGGGAACTAGTGCAATAAATAAATAAATACAATCCGCTTGCCTCTTTGTTGGGTTGGTTTAATTGATAGCTACTTTTTGGAATTGGGAGTCCTCTGGATTGCTCTTATCTTATGCCCCGGAGTGGCGATAATACGAAGCTAGATCTGCAGGAATGACAGCGGTCTCGGGAATCTACTCTACTAGTTGCAACGCGTGTTCTTTTCAGCATTGGGAATAGAGCATTGCTAATATATGCAATGCAGGACGGGAAAGTTTCTTTTAGTCTAACCTTCGCATGAGCTTTTCTTGTTCTTGACTTCAAATTTGAATTGCCTTCTCGTTTTAGCTTATATTAAGTGCACCTCTCCCTACTTGATGATTCTTTATGGACACTCGTTTCTTCATCTAGGCATGGATCAGAAGCTGAGAGATAGCCGTACACTCTTCAGTGGTAGCTTTTTATCTTTCTAACAATTGTTAGGCGTACATCCCAGTTGCTCCCAGCTAGCGGAAAAGGTGAATGTGAATTAATTTAGATTATAAAGATGCTATTGCGCTTCTTTCTTGCGTTGAATAGTAATCTTGGGTAATGGGCATAGGCCCAGATCAATATCTATTTTGATTTGAAACTGATAGAAAGAAAAAGCCCCGCCTCCTGCGGTGGGAAGAGAACGAAAAGTGTTATTACAAGCTTTGAGAGTCCCGGAGTTGAGCTGTTTGAGTGGACATGAGTAGTTCTTCACTTCAGAGTTTTCTTTGTTAGGAGTATGAATCTCTTAATAAACTGAACCAGTCCCTTTCTTCTAGGAAGCGGGTCCTTGCCTTCCCTTGAGCGTAACACGGAATTGATCGATTTGAGAAGTTTGCTACTGGCACGCCCCGCAGGTCCTTCTATTTAGTCCATGAGGGTTCTCTCGGCGCTGCTTTCATTCTTGTTCACCAAGACGTAGCTGATCCGATCTAAGAAGATGATACTGACCGCGCTGAGGAGTTGGGATCTTGAGGTGACTACCCAGAGGATGTAGAAACAATCAAAGATCTTATTTAGTGCCTACCTATATTCCATACATATAAAAGCAGCGGGCAAGGCTTAAAGTGAGAGCTGCCCGATTTAGTTGGAGGACGATAATCTGCTTCACTTGGTTTGTTGTCGGTAAGAGATCTCTAATTCAACATATGTCAGAGTGGGAAGGTACGAGCTGAATAGAGTGCACTAGTAATTCTAGCGACAGCTTTGATTTTGATTTCTAGTGTAGGAAGGACCTTGAGAAGGCTTTGGCCTTACCTTCTAGTTAGAATTCAAAGGCTCGATCGAGCTCAAAGCTCAATTTAATTAATTCAAATTTCAATCCCGAAAGTCTTTTATTTTAAAATAAGGCGCGTATACACCTATTCTCTCTGGAATTTTTATTGTCAGTATACAACCAGAATGCTCCCAACAACGGGAAAGAGAGCTGGTGTCATTGGGGAAGCCTTCGTTTAAGTTGCAGGTTTGATTCATTCGTTCCTTGTGAGCGTTAGTGAGTGGGGAATTGTAAGCTTTGAGCTTCAACAGGTTATACTTTAACATTAGCTTAGCAAAGGGCGACCAGAAAAAAAAGGAAAAGAGTTCAGTGTGGAATGAAGAGAGAAAGAGAGGGAAATTAACGCGCGGCTGCTGATAACAAGAAAAAAAGGCAGAATATACATTTCCTTACCATCCTTTCCCGAAAGCCGAGCCCTTATTGATTGCGTCAAAGGCGCGTATATCGCGCTTATCTTGAGCCCTTTTGAGCTAAACATAAACAACGCCTACCCCTTGCTTTCTATCGATATGGGCGAGCAGATTCCAGGTGTAAATCAAAGTCAGAAAGCGCCCTTGACTAGCTAGCAGCGCTTTTGGGGCCATAACTACAGGGCAAACCGTGGAGAGGCAAACCTTAACTTACCGCAGCTCAATGAGGTACCAATCCAGTAAGACTACCACCCACAAACCAAACTTAGGGGAGGACTTCTCCTATCAACCCTTCTCTGGGGTCGACCCATCTAGTCGATCCGACAGGGAAGGGCGATGAGAGGAACAGAAGGTCGAATCCACGCTCCACTTCAAGGTCTCTGAGCGGAAGAGAGGGAATAGCTGGCTGATAGGTGCCCAGGCCGGGACATCATTCGTTTCTCCTCCTCTAGCTGCTGGTGAGGGGCAATCGACCGATCCCTGGAACCACATTTTAGTTACGTATATGGATAGATAGATAGCGATTCTGACTCTCGATGGCGAGGGACGGAAAGAGAAGAAGCTTTCATCGGAATATCCGAACCTCAAAGGCAAGAGACGAAGAGACAATAAGTTCATTTCCAGACCATGGGTCACAGAAAGGATCGGATCGAAGGGAGAACCCCCCATCCTAATCTGTCATTGAACCAGCAGTCGAAGACAGGCTAGCCATCTCCATTTCCTTACCTGGCTCACTACATCCATCTCCATTTCCTTACCTGGCTCGCTACATCTAGAAGAGTCCTATCCGCTGCGTTGCCCCGCTCCTACAGCTAGAGTGAGCGACTCTCTTTCCTTTCTTTGAGCGACTTACGTATTGTATTATTTGAACCGAGACTGAGCCTGCTCCCTTAGGAGCTCAGCTTTATTATCGATCTCCTTCCCCGATTACCTTACTTTGCTACAGGTTTGCTTGCCCGTTGGTTAGCTGCATCTGTTCTTTGAACATGGATGGGACCTCGACGGTACCGATTCTAAGTCGTTCTCAAAGTGTTCCATCCTTCTCCAAGCGGTTTCTATGCGCTCACAGCTGCTCCTTTACTTGACTAGCTCACAGCTTCCCCTGCCCTGACTCGAACGGATTGAGATGAAACTGCTTCTTCTGCCCACAAGGAGACCCCGTAGTAAGCAACCAACGCGTAGAGGGCTTTACTAGACTGAGATCTTTAGCTTGACTCTTTCTCCTTTCTCTTTCCTTTATGGTGTCACCAACGCTACTGAAAAGTTTGAACCAATACTCATTGCTTGATTACAGGGATATCTGTGTCCTTGATGTTGTCACTTTCGTGGCTGAATCGAACCGAACCGCTGCTCTGCTGGTGCAAAGAGGCGCTATTGGCGAGTCAAGGGAGGTCTTTTTTTAGTGATGAACGAATAGGCACATCCACAAAGATGAATCTGGTTTTCGTCTCGAAGACGCCCGGTTCCCAACGATGAATAAGTGATGGTTGACGCATAAGTAGTAGGTGCCCAATTATGTAAGCTCGGAATGACATAGAAGTGATGAAACCTTTTTTGGTGAAAAAGGAAAATGAAGATATGGTGTATCGGCCGGATTGCTATCAATCTCATTCAGGTTCTCACCTAGTTCATGCAGTGCGTTGACTAGATGAATAATGAATGTATAATGTATAATCAAGTGAGTGCTTTCATCAGTGCGTGGTGTCGTCAATGCGTGGTTTCGTCAGTGAGTGAGACTGGTGGAATTGGGAGATCAAAACAAATGCAATGGAAGGGGACTAGGTGGAATTAGGGGATCAGAACAAACTACATGCAGTAGGGCGGAGGAATGGTTACGATGAGAAGAATCAAAGCCAAAATGGAGACCATGAAAAGCCTGACAATTGGTGAAGCTGGGCGGCTCCCGAACCTCTTGCCTTGCCGGCTTGTTGCAACCTTCGCATTGGATAACCTGAATTGGCTGAATCTTGAACTATCGATCGGCTCGCTACGAACTCAAAATCCCAAGGTTACCTTTCTCCAGACGGCATTACCACGCTTGGGTTACTCAACCACAATGAGTCCACTACATGGTCAAAGCTTAGCTAAACGAGGGAGAGCAGCTATTGGGATTGGCTCGAAGAAGCCCTCTACTTATCAAATACTGAATTAGCTAGTTAACCAAAATCCTTGCACCTTGCTCCGAGTTATGCCGGAATGAACTCTTCACTCAACTAGAATAGAGCAAATACAAGTACAGATCGGCTTCGTCGCTTTACTATAGGTTGCTTCCTCAAGTGAGCGACTTAGACTGATATTTGAACTTCTACTGCTATGCTAACAACCGGCCTTAAGCTCACAGGGCTATATCGTACAACAATAAAGAGAAAGCATTGGCAACTCAGCTCGCTATCTTGATTGCCCAGGACCGCCCCTATCTTTATAACTAGACTCTCTCTTTACCCATTACCTGACTAGAAAGGGAGCTATTTCGTATCTCCGTGGATTACTCTTTCTCCTTGCCTATAACAAGTTCGATTCGAACTGAAGTGGCTATCGTACCTAGATATTTAGAAACCATACTGGTCCGCTACTCCAACAAGTTGACGATATTGCATATCTCCTATTCATATTAATATTCTCTTTCGGAGCCCTCGCCTGCTAACAAGCCCTATTCGAAGTTCTACCTGAGCTAACAAGCTACCCTACCTATTGAAATAAGAATATTCCATATTACCTATTGGGATTTCAAACTTTCAACTTCATTTCTAGATTCTATGCTAGTTTAACTTCGTGTTCATTGTTCCTATCGATAGCCCTCCCCCGAGGAAGGAAGAAGACTAGTTGAACAATATTCCGTATTGCCTATGCAAGACAAGACATCTCCTCTTTCCCACTGGCTCTTCTTGAGGAGTCGAAATGGCATCCTTGTATTCTTGGCTCACTACCTACAATATACATTGCCTACTGAGGTTCACTGCTCTCCTCTGCCTATCCCTCTATCAATAGATAGCCCTCTGCTTTGAAGAAGACAAGAAGAGAATCCTTTCCGCTTCGCCCCTTCTCCTTGGCAACAACCAGGGACATAGACTGATGAAAGAGTCTAGTTGCCCGCATCCCTTCTCCCGTATCAAAGACAAGTTGAGTCCATTACCTTGTAGCTCCGCTTACTGCAACTTGGATTCTGCCTTAAACTAATCAGGAGGTGGGCTTATCTTATAGTGTTCGCTTTGAATCAATCGTGCCTATCCTCGTGCTCTCTTTTCTAATAAAAAATAGTATAGTGCTCGCTTTGAGAATCAGTCTACCCTTCTGCTATTGCCTTTCCTTCTTCTTCTGAACCGTTCTAAAAGCAACCTTCGCCTGTTCCCTCCGCGGGCTGGATTCAGGGAGCTTGAAAGCCCGCTGAACTAAGCAATAGGACCGCTTTTCAATTGAATCAAGAAAAGAGGCCCGTCCCGTGCTTGCTAATCGTTGGGTTCTACCCCCACTAGAAAGATCAGAGTCAGCAACCACAGATCAGACGAGTGAGATCTCACCCACGGATTGCGCCTATTGAAAGTTCTAAAAGAAGTTGATTGGCATTGGCTCACTATCTTGAGTGAGAAAAGAAGTTGACTGGTTCGCTACCTAACACTAGTGGGAATTTCGTTCCTGGGCTTATTTTCAAGCTAAGAATTCGCATTTCCCTCTTCCACTCGAGATCTCCTCTTCCCCTGATGTTCAATCCCTCTTTCTTTCCGCTCCACCGCTACCAAATGAATTGCTATAGCCTGCTATATCTGCTGTTGAGAATCCTCTTCCTCTTCCGACGAATTAATTCGTCTAACCTCTATCTATTTGATTAGAACTTTTCTGTTGAGCTACTATTTCGATATTAGAAGTGAACTTCCTTCGCCTGCTAACCCCCTTTGAGCTACTGTTTCGCTACTATGTATCTCTAACCCTACTTCAAGAGCCTAGCTTTCTGACTGGGCAAGCTGCTCCTACGATCTTCCCTACTTTCGCACTTCGTTCAGCTTATCTATTTGCGGGAGATTTGGATTTCTTTCTTGATTCTCTTTGGCTGTCTTCTCTTCTATTGAATAAATAAGTGGACTCTCTTGAATCATTTCATAACCTCGGTTCAATACGCCTCAATCCCTCTCAGCCGAAGGCTAGAAATAGGCTCAATCGAGTACTACCAAAATGCATCCCTTCTTTTAGCAGGAGCTTTCACGGTCCTGCATCCTTCTTCCTTAGTGGGATTCTAGCTTGCATGGTCCTCTTTCTGAGTTCTGTGGTTGCTGATGTTTCTATTGATTTGTTTAAGGCCGCTTTCAAGGTTCGGTGTGAAAGGCAGGGCTTCTACGCCCAGTTCATCGACAGCACCAAATCAGAAGTCTAGGTTTTCTAGTCAAGGCCTCGTCCTCTTAGAAACGGTAGGAAGGTACTCCAGTTCTGTGATTGCTGACTCTGATATGGATTAGTTCTGCCTGAAAGCAGAAGGAAGCAAGCCGAAGCCGGTGAGCCCATTCAGTTCTTTTCTCTGGTTCCTATCGGTCAATGAAAAGAAATTCGATTTTTAAACACTGCACCCGGGAACTCCATTCTAATAGAACAAACAATAGGGCCGGTAGCGAACGGAACTAAGTCAAGGTTTGTAAGAATCAGGAGTAGCTAATTCGTCTATCGTGC
The DNA here is from genome assembly GCA_022749755.1 of Azadirachta indica. Lineage (NCBI taxonomy): Eukaryota > Viridiplantae > Streptophyta > Magnoliopsida > Sapindales > Meliaceae > Azadirachta > Azadirachta indica. Next base: position 3,532,340 of record JAGQDM010000070.1, on the reverse strand, counting down.
TTGTTCGCGAGCCAAGAAAGTATCCATTTCAATATGTAGGAGTCAGTGGGGGTTTTCTTTGTATGGGTCAATGTAATTGAGGAAGCAGTGGGGATTTTATTCTCTGTTTATCCCACGCGGGAAAGACTGACCCATCTCAATTTGACATTGAAGCCAAAACCCCGTGTTTTTGGTTGCGATCCGATTTCCTTTCATAGGCACCATCGAAATGTGAGAAAAGTGCGTTTTCTCGGTAAAATGGCTTGTGATAGGATTTTCTTTCAACGATGGGAATGGAATTTGAGCAAAGTCCCAAAACACCGTATTTTTTGCTTGTTTTTGATCGGAACTGATAGGATTAGAAAGTAACTAGACTCTTTCTGAGTTCAGTGGGAAGACAGCACCGAATCCGACAGTGGAAGAAAGAAAAGTCCCGTTCAACCTCCTTCCAAGATTTGATGATTCTATACCTGCTTACAAAACTACCAATTTATCGTTCTATTGGATCGTTGTGAGTCCCGTTGACTGAGATTGGTTCACTCCGTCCTGCCTTGACTGCTTGACTTCTTCTTCTGCCTGGCAAGCAAGCTTCCCTATTCATAGAAGATCTTATATTTGATTTATTCCTATTGCCTGAAGTGAGCTACAAGACGGATAGGGATACTTGCTTTTGCTTGCCTTCTTCTCTGTACGGAAACTTGCTTCCCCGCGGGGTTTGAGCTAACCGTGACGGATGGAGAAAGTCAGTCGTCTTTGCCCCTCGGGTTATGGGTTCAAGTGGGCGCTTCATCTTCGGATATAGCAGATTGCTAGCTAAATGGACGGTTTCGTGTGTAGGGGTTAAGCACTTACAGGAATAGCCGGGTAGTGAGATAGCAAGGAGTAGAATACCAGTCTGACGGGAGACCTTCCCGCAAGGCGCTTCCTATATCCTTCAATATAGCTGCATTCCCTTTTGAAGGCCCTGAAAAGCCTGTAGGTCGGGGGTAGATGCAAGGGAAGAAAGCGCGCTAACAAGCGCTAAAAAAGGCTATCCACAACGATTGGCTGAAGCTGAAGCTTCTTATTCCACGATTCCTAATCAATTCGAGTTCACAGGGCTTGGACACGCCTCCCAAAGCGAACGATTGGATTCTACCAATCTAGTTCCATTACCTATAAATATATGTAGTATAAGTAATCACGTTCCCTGAGCTCGTATAGGCACATGCTCCCGCTAACCCATTAAGGAAAAAGATCACTTTATCAAGCATTGGGACTTACTCGCTTCTCCCCATGAATGAACACAGATAGAATCCATAGATAGATAAAGAGGTCGGGTTCAACAACTTCGGAGGATAACTCAGCCATATCCAAGTCAGAAACCTTTGAGAAGCAAAAGTCTCGCTTTTCAAACAAAATCCTTTCAGTAGGGGTTGGTGCCAGCCAAGCCCAAACATGAGGTGCTTAGTTCTACTCCCTCGAGTGTCTTTGAAAGACTTATGGACTCCCAAGGCTAGGGCAGGTGGCATTGCGCAGACCTCCCCGATGTGAGTAACTGAACACCACATCTCGACCAGTTCGTCCCAGCAGAACAACCAAAGCACTTTCCTTTTTCCAATCTTTCCTTTCTATAGTAGGTCGGGACTGAGACTGGCGGTGAAAAAAAAGAGTGATGGCAGAGGCCCAAAAGGCAAACTATAAATATTTTGTATAGCTCAGAAAGCGGAGGAGAGGCTGTTAGAGAAGATCTAGGCAGAATGGAATAAACGAGAGTTTTAGATATCATATTGGTGGTGGGTCATGGTGACCATTCCTTGCTTCCTGCTTAGTAGCCCTTAACGAATTCCTTAAAAAGGATCAAACTGCCCCTCGCATTTCTAGGAGCGTAGCCTTTTTTTGTTCTAAATTTCCCTTGTTTTCTTTCATCCTACCCTTGCTATCTTTTTTGGTTTAGGCTTTTACTGTGAAAAGAAATCCAGTTCCTGCTATATCTTTTGCAATTGCTCCTCGGTCTGGGGGTTACCGCCCGTCTTTTAATTTGTTGGATTGATCTGGGTAATTCCCTTTTTTTTTTGCTTTCTGTAAATTCAAATAAAGATCTGCTTAGCCCGCCCCTAGCTCTCAGTGCGAAATCTTTGATTCTATACTGCGCTCACCACTGAGTACTCCGAACTGGTCCCTGCAAAGCCCTATACTGGGCTTGTTCCCTGTTTTTATTGAAACCCCTTTTTGAATCAATCCCCCACTTCTATAGCTATCCTTCTGCTTTCTCTTGTGCTGGCCAGCCTTCTGAAGCTCTTTTTGAACTACCGTCTGACATTGCTTGCTGTGGAAAGATCAAGAAATGGCTTTCCCGGCCCTGTCCAACTGGTACTTTCCTTATGACTCCGACTGTGGTTTACCTGAGATTAGACCGATTCTCGCTGCTTAACCAGCTCGGTCTGACCTGACTTTGCCCGCTTTCTGATCGCTGGTCAATGAAAACCCCGGATCCTTATCCCTATCCTTTGCTGGCTGGTTGCCCCACAGGGACTACTCCTTGCTCTTTGCTTTATTATTGGATGGGGAAGAATAGGATTAGACTGTCTCTGGGCAGCGAAACCTAGGATTGAAGGTGGTCTTAGATCAGATG
>JAGQDM010000070.1:3487247-3524747 GCA_022749755.1 Azadirachta indica | reverse complement strand
TCTATTAGGTCTAATAGGTCTAATGTACTTATTTTATTCGATTTAATAAGTACTTTGTGCTTGTGTCAGAATTGAGAAATTCTATAGCTCGAAGCTTTAGTATTCTCTTATTTATTACCTGTATCTACTATTTAGGAAGAATGCCATCACCCATTTTGACTAAGAAATTGAAAGAAACCTCAGAAACGGAGGAAGAAACAGATGTAGAAATAGAAACCACTTTCGAAAGGAGGGGGACTAAACAGGAACTGGAGGAAGAGGTATCCGCCGAAGAAGATCCTTCTCCTTCCCTTTTTTCGGAAGAAAAGGAGGATCCGGACAAAATCGAGGAAACGGAAGAGATCGGAGTGAATGGAAAAACAAAGCATGAATTCCACTTTCTCTTTAAAGAGACATGTGATAAAAATAGCCCAGTTTCTTCAATGGATGGGAATCAAGAAAATTCAAAAAGAAAAAAAGAAGAAGAAAAAAAAGCACAATCTTTATTATGGTTTGAAAAACCTCTTGTGACTCTTCTTTTCGACTATCGACGATTCCATCGTCCATTTCGATATAAAAAAAATAATCGATTTGAAAATACTGTACGAAATGAAATGTCACACTATTTTTTTTATACATGTCGAAGTGATGGAAAAGAAAGGATCTCTTTTTCTGGATGTACTCGAAAAAAGGACTCAATTGTGTACTGGTAAGACTAAAAAAAAATACTTACCTAAAATATACGATCCTTTCTTGTATGGACCTTATCGTGGACGAATCAAAAATCGTAGAAGAATCAAAAAATTATTTTCAACTGTAATCCTAAATGAAACTTATATCAAAAATAAGATAAGAACGAGTTGGATAAATAAGATTCACAGTCTACTCCTTACTAATGATTATCAAGAATTTGAACAGACGATAGACAGATTTAATCAAAAATCATTTTCAACAAAAAAAGTCCGGTCTTTATTTCCAAAACACAAACGAAAGCAAATTGATTCAGAAAACCGAATCCCAATTTTCAAATTTTTATTCGATGCAGTTATAACCGATCCCAACAATCAAAGAATTAGAAAAAAAGAAATTGGAATAAAAGAAATTAGTAAAAAAGTTTCCCGGTGGTCATACAAATTAATCGATAATTTAGAACAAGAGAATATGATATACTCCGGACGTGTACCGGAGGAGTGTGAAATTCGTGCACGAAAATGCAAACGTCTAATGCTTTTTACTGAGAAAGGGTCAATTTTCCCTATTTATACTAATACCAAATCTAGTGATCAAGTGGAGGAGGTGAGTTTGCGACGTTATCCGGAACAATCGGATTTTCGTCGAGGTATAATCAAAGGTTCCATGCGCGCACAAAGACGTAAAACCGTAATTTGGGAACTAGTTCAAGCAAATGCCCATTCCCCTCTTTTTTTGGACAGAATAGATAAAGCGTTTTATTTGAATATTTCCGCACCAATAAAAGTAATTTTTCAAAATTGGATGTGGAAAAATAAAGACAAAAAATTTGCTGATTATACAAACAAAAAGAGAAAAATACAAAAACAACAAAACAGCAAGTAGTGAAATAGCGGACAACTGGGAAATCCTTGTTTTGGGTCACGCAGTAAGAGGTTATGTGTTAGTAATCCAATCGATTCTTAGAAAATAGATTATATTACCTTCATTGATAATAGCTAAAAATATTGTCCGCATACTATTATTCCAAAATCCCGAGTGGTCCGAGGATTTAAAGGATTGGAGTCGGGAAATGCATGTTAAATGCACCTATGATGGTGTTCAATTATCCGAAACATAATTTCCGAAAAACTGGTTAACAGAGGGTATGCAGATAAAGATTCTATTCCCGTTTCGCCTGAAACCCTGGCACAGATCTAATATAGAATCCCCTGATAAAGATCCAATAAATGAACAAGAAAATTCTTTTTGTTTTTTAACAATTTGGGGACTGGAAAGCTACCGGACTTGTGGTTTTCGCCAAAAACAATCTTCGTTTTTTGAACCCATTTTTCAAGAACTCAAAAAAAAAATTAGAAAATCGAAATTTCTAGTTTTAAGAGTTTTAAAAAAACGAATCAAATTGCTTCGAAAAATCGCAAAAGAAACCAAAAAATGGGTCATGAAAAGGATTCCATTTCTAAAAAGAAGAAAAAAAGGAATCTTAAAAAGAAACTTATTTACATTGAAAGAAAGAGAAACATTGAAAGAAATCGATGAATTGCACGAAACTAAAAAAAATGGAATTCAGATGATTCACGAATCGTCTATTGAAATTTCATCTCTGGATTGGACAAATTTCTCACTGATAGAAAAAAAACTGCAAAATCTGACTAATAGAACAAGCATAATCAAAAATGAAATAGATAAAATTAAAAAAAAAAAAAAAAAAGAAAAAAGGATCACTAACTCAAGAAATAAATATTAGTTCGAACAAAACAAGTTATTGTGCTAAAATATTAGAATCATCAAAAAAAATTTGGCAGATATTAAAAAAAAGAAATACTCGATTAATCCGTAAATACAATTTTTTTATAAAATTTTTTATTGAAAAGATATACATAAATATTTTTCTATCTATCCTTACTATTCCAAGAATCAATGGAAAATATTTTCTTGATAAAAACGTCTACAATAATGAAGTAAATCAGGAAATAATTAATAAAACAAATCAAAATCAAATTCACTTGATTTTGACTATAAAAAAATCACTTTCTAAGATTAAGAATAAGAATTCAAAGATTTCTTGTGATTTATCGTCTTTCTCACAATCACAAGCATATGTATTTTACAAATTGTTTCAAACCCAAGTTATTAACTTTTATAATTTAAGATCCATTCTTCAATATCACGGAACATCTCTATTTCTTAAGAATGAAATAAAAGATTTTTTTGAAAAACAAAGAATATTGAATTACGAATTAAGACATAAACCTTTTTTGAATTTTGGAATGAATGAATGGAAAACCTGGTTAAGCAGTCATTATCAATATCAACATGATATATCTCCGATTAGATCGGCTAAATTAGTACCACAAGAATGGCGAAATAGAATCAATCAACAATGTATGGTTCAAAATAAGGATTTAACTAAAAGAGATTCATATGAAAAAAAAAAAGATTCATGAAAAAAAAAAAGATTAACGCATTGCGAAAAACAAAATTTTTTTGAAGCAGACCCATTACGGAATCAAAACTCTAAGTTTAAAAAACACTGTAGATATGATCTTTTATCATATAAATCGATTAATTATGAAGATAAGAAAGACTTGTATATTGATAGATCACCAGTCCAAGTAAATAATAAATAAGAATTTTTTTAGAATTACAATATTTTTTATAATTACAATATAAAGAAAGGCAAATTATTTGCTATGTTGGGAGGTATCCCTATCAATAATTATCTAAGAGAAGATGATATTATGGGTAGGGAGAAAAATTCGGATAGAAAATATTTTGATTGGAGAATTCTCCACTTTTGCCTTAGAAATAAGGTCGCTATTGAATTCGGGGTTGATTGGAGGAGAATGAATGAAGAAAGACTAAGTCGGCCTATATCAAACCAGGAGCTTTGGTTCTTCCCAGAATTCGTGCTACTTTGGAATGCATATCGAATGAAACCCTGGATCATACCAACCAAACTGCTTTTTTTCAATTTTAATGGAACTGAAAATTGGAAGAAAAATAGAATTCTAAAGAAAAAAGCAGATCTTTTTGTATCATACCATCAAAAAAAAGATCTTGACTTTGTGAATCAAAGTCAAGAAGAAAAAGAACCCGCAGGCCAAGGGAATCCGAGATCAGATGCACAAAAGCAAATAAGTCTTGGATCAGTTCTCTCAAACCAAAAAAAAGATGTTGAAGAAAATTATACGGGATCGGACATAAAAAAACCTAAAAACAAAAAGCAATACAAGCGAAACACAGAAAGAGAACTTGATTTCATCAATACAGAAGTAGAACGCTTCGCTCCTTCTTAAAACCAAATTTTTGTTTTCAGTTGAAATGGGGTGATTCTTTAAATCAAAGAATAATCAATAATATCAACATGTATTCTTTCCTGATTCGACTGAGAAATCCCAAAGAAATTGCTATATCCTATATTGAAACGGAAGAAATCTGTCTGGATATTTTGACGCTTCAGAAGGATTTCACTCTTCAAGAATTGATGGAAACGGGAATGTTGATTATCGAACCCCTTCGTCTGTCTGTAAAAAATGATGGACAATTTTTTATATATCAAACCGTAGGTATTTCATTGGTTCATACGAATAAGCACAAAATTACTAAAAGATACCGAGAAAAAGGATATATTGATAAGCAAAATTTTGATGAATCCATTGCAAGACAGCAAAAAATGACTGGAAGTAGACACAAAAATCATTATGATTTGCTTGTTCCTGAAAATATTTTATTCCCTAAACGTCGCAGAGAGTTGAGAACTCAAATTTGTTTCAATTCAAAGAATCGGCATAGAAATCCAGTATTTTTTATTAAAAATGTAAAAAACGGCGGTCACACTTTGGCTAAAAGCAAAGATCTTGCTAGAGAGAAAAATAAACTAATTAAATTCAAGTTCTTTATTTGGCCCAATTATCGATTAGAAGATTTCATTTGTATGAAATTCAATCTTCTAACTAATCCCAACATTGAAGTATTGAAAAAACTCATATAAGCAAAAAATCTCAAATATCCTTGATCATGAGACATATAATTGTCACTATAAATAAGAACCAGAATCCCAACCGTAGTGATTAATATTAACATAATAGAAGTAAGTGGATCAATAAAGTATCCGAACTCGAAAGAAAAATCATTATTGATGGTCCAAGACCATACGGATTGATAGATAGAAGTTTGATCGATTTGCTGAATAGATAGATCGACCGAAAAAATCATAACTATACTTAAAAAAAAAATACTAGGAAAAGCCCACATACGGCGAAGATTTTTTGTTGCCGTCGGAAAAAGCAGAAGCCCCACTCCTATTAACATAGGGACTGGAAGTGGAACGAAAGGTATGATCCAGGAATATTGATATGTATGTTCCATAAAAAAATAATAACTTTTTTTTTCATTCTTAATTAATTGTTTCTGATTCGCCGGTTCTAATCTCTTCTAAAAGAGATTAATAAAAAAAAAATGAAAGTATTAAAAAAAACGTAAATCAAATTTGCTATTCATAGTTATTTTGAATCTTTCCCAACTACTTCAAAAAAATGAAAAATGAAAAGCAGTCAAATGAGATAACTAAATTAGTAGTAAAAAATCAAAAATTCTTTTTTACTACGTAAGATTTTTATGAAGATGGAACAAATTCAAATTTCAATTATTATTCCCTATTACAATAATTTATGTGCATAGATCAAGAGTAAAGAATTACACCAAATTAAATACTTGATTTGGATATAAATCATAAAATGACCCATACTTTTCCCCACTAAACTAAGAACTAGGTATTTTTGTTTATTTAGAATCATTAACTAATTCATTTCGGAACAGATTAATTGTCTTCCATTACACTAAATGGCATTTATTTAATAACTAAGTTACTAGAAAAAAAAAGATGAATTTTTGGTAGATAAAACTTGTTCGATGTTTTTTTCATATATAAATGTAGCATGCCGAAAATAGACAGAGATAAAAACGAAAGTACTTTTGCCTTTTTTATCAACTTCAACCAATTCGATTTCTATTATATGGCATAATCCAACCTATAGATATCTATTTGAATAGGTATAGAAAGGTACCCCCAATAACTCCGAACTATGAATTATTCTTTCAGGAATATTTATGGAATAGAAATTGAAAAACTCCTAATATTATATTGTTTTTTTGTTCTAGTAAGATTTTATGCCATTTTCACATATTTCTTTTTTTTATAAGGGTAGTCTAATTTAGAGAATAAATAGACAGATAATGAAATGAATAGTCAAAAAAAAATGATTTGTTTTTAAACAATAGATGTCTTTCACATCCAATTTTCTCAATGAATAACCTTTTCTTTTTTGAATGGCAGTTCCAAAAAAACGTACTTCTATATTAAAAAAACGTATTCGTAAAAATATTTGGAAAAAGAGAGGGTATTGGGTAGCGTTGAAAGCTTTTTCGTTAGGGAAATCTCTTTCTACCGGGAATTCAAAAAGTTTTTTGGTTTTGTACGACAAATAAATAATAAAACGCTGGAATAATTTGACTCAGCTTGACTCGAAAAATGACTTAATGTCGTTTAGAATTTAGACTCTATAATATAGAATAGGAAAATCGAAATAAAAAAAAAGTAAGTAACTATTTACATTCCCTAATATTTTGAACCAATTGATTTGTCTACTGTTTTCAAATAAAAAAAAAGTACCATAAATTTGGATTTGAAAACAGAATTAAGACAAACTCGAAAGTTTCACCTTTCTTTTTATTTAAATCTTTTTTTTAGTCCCAGGGTGGGGATTCCTATTTTCCCCAGCACCCGAACCACTTCTAAATAACACAATAATAATTTTTTTCTATTTAGACTCTACAAGAAGGGATATAAAATCTTTAGGCAAACTCAACGTTAGGAAAAATTAATGGGTTGTTGAAACTAATTGATTAAGTATAAAACTTTTTTGTAACTTTTTGAATCATTATTTTTCTGAATCACTATATATACCATATACCCCAGACCCCGCACTTTCACTCCAATTGAGAAAAGCACCCTTTCCCATTTAGACAGATATTGTATACGAATAGTATGAGAATTTGAAGTGATTCAAAAAAATCCTATGTTTGAAAGGAAGGATCAATCAAAAAATATATATCTTTCGTCTTTGAATTTAGAAAGAAGTTTTTGAAGTCGAGTACAATTACAATTACGCTAGAAATCAAAAATTTTTTATATAATATGGTCCAGCCCAATACCTAATTGTTTGGTTTGATAAATCCTAGCACAAATTAATACTGAAAAAAAAAAAGTCAGAATGACAACAATACAAAAATTATAAAAAAAAAAGGGAAAGAACATTTTTTTTAGTTTTTCCCTAGATTGAAGTTAGAACTATTTAATTACAATCGTTACAACAGTTCTAGTTTATCAAAACATAAACGTTGAAAACTTCCATTGTTGAGTTAAATAAAACGTAAATTTTAATAACTAAATAAGACGACAAAAGGGGAAATCTTTGAATCTCTATTTAAATGAATTTTGATTCATCAATTTTCATGCTTCCTAAAAAGGATTTGATTGAAATTGAGTCTTTCAATCTCGACGATTGACTAAAAAAAGGCTATTCTAATTTTTAGCAAGCCGCTATGGTGAAATCGGTAGACACGCTGCTCTTAGGAAGCAGTGCTAGAGCATCTCGGTTCGAGTCCGAGTGGCGGCATAGCATCTTCGAAAAGATATAAAAAAAAGTCCTTTAATGAATTTCATTTATGATTCCCATTCTGTATCCTTGAGGAATTCTCACTTGTCATTTTTTTTTTTATTTATGATATTTTCAACTTTAGAGCATCTATTAACTCATATATCCTTTTCGGTCGTTTCAATTGGAATTACAATTCATTTGATAACCTTATTAGTCGACGAAATCAAGGGACTATATGATTCATCAGAAAAGGGGATGATAGTTACCGTTTTCTGTCTAACAGGATTATTAATCACCCGTTGGATTTATTCGAGGCATTTCCCATTAAGTGATTTATATGAATCATTAATCTTTCTTTCATGGAGTTTCTCCATTATTCATAGGATTTTCGATTTTCAAAATCATCAAAATCATTTAAGCACTATAACCGCGTTAAGCGCTATTTTTACCCAAGGCTTTGCTACTTCGGGTTTTTTAACCAAACTGCATCAATCCGGAATACTAGTACCCGCTCTCCAAGTCCAGTGGTTAATGATGCACGTAAGTATGATGGTATTAGGCTATGCAGCTCTTTTATGTGGATCATTATTATCCACGGCTCTTCTAGTCATTACATTTCGAAAAGTTATAAGAATTTTTGGGAAAAGCAATCATTTTTTAAATGGAAATGAGTCATTTTGCTTCGGCAAAATCCAATACATGAATGAAAAAAGTAATGTTTTACTAAATACTTATTTTCTTTCTGCTAGAAATTATTACAGGTATCAAGTGATTCAACAATTGGATCGTTGGAGTTATCGTATTATTAGTTTAGGATTTCTCTTTTTAACCATAGGTATTCTTTCGGGAGCAGTATGGGCTAATGAGGCATGGGGATCATATTGGAATTGGGACCCCAAGGAAACTTGGGCATTTATTACTTGGACTATCTTCGGGATTTATTTACATACTCGAACAAATACAAATTTGGAAGGTGTAAATTCTACAATTGTGGCTTCTCTCGGCTTTCTTATAATTTTGATATGAAATTTTGGAGTCAATCTATTAGGAATAGGGTTACAACGTTATGGTTCATTTAATTAACATCTACTTGAATTGAAGAAAGGGCTTGATGAATACAAACATAGGACAACACATATATCAAAACGAAACTTAGTGTAAGACGCCGAGAACCTTTTTTTTCAAGTAGTGCGGGTGATTCAAAAGGTTCTTACAAACGCCAAAGGCGTCGGTTCACAATTCAAATTCCATTTTTTGAACTTCTTTTTTTTATTTCACTTTTTTATTGTTGTTAAAGAAAAAAGACTGATTTTTTCATTGGACAACGAACTATTTTAAAAAAACGGGATTGCTTTTTGATTTTTTTTGTTTTATTCATGAAAACTATCTATAAAAAAAAATTAGATATAATAGCTTCGACCTTGTCCACTGATAGTGAGAGAACGAAATCCGGATAAATACCAATACCTATTACGGGTAGAAGAATAGAGATCAAAACAAATAACTCTCGTGGTCCAGAATCAAAAAAATCAGAGTTTGGGGCATTCAATAACTTGTACCCATAGAACATTTGTCGTGACATAGATAATGAATAAATAGGAGTTAATATCATTCCAATTGCCATTACAAAAGTGATTAGTATTTTTGTCATTAACCTAAATTTTTGGCTGGTAATTATTCCCAAAAATACTATTAATTCCGCAACAAAACCACTCATGCCCGGTAATGCAAGGGAAGACATCGATAAGATACTGAATAGCGTGAATATCTTTGGAATTGGGATAGCCAGCCCGCCCATTTCGTCGAGATAAGCAAGACGTATTCTATCATAACTCGTCCCTGCCAAGAAAAAAAGTGCAGCACTAATAAACCCATGAGAAATTATTTGTAAAATGGCTCCGTTAAGTCCTGTATCGGTTATCGAGCCAATTCCTATAATTATGAAACCCATATGAGATACGGAGGAGCGTAGCCTATTCTTTTTTAGAAATTCCGTTGGCCAGGAGATGCTGAAGCTGCATAAATTATTTGCATTGTACCTACTATCATGAACCAGGGAGAAAATATAGAATGAGCGTGCGTTAATAGTTCCATATTGATCCGAACCAACCCATACGCCCCCATTTTTAATAAGATTCCGGCTAAAAGCATACAAGTACTGTAATGCGCCTCTCCATGGGTATCTGGTAACCATGTATGGAAGGGTATAATCGGTGATTTGACAGCAAAAGCAATAAGAAATCCAATATAGAATATTATTTCCAGCGCCACAGGATACAATTGATTAGCCAATGTTTCTAAATTGAATGTTGGTTCATTGGAACCATATAAACCGATACCCAAAACTCCTATTAATAGAAAAACAGAACCTCCTGCAGTGTACAAAATCAACTTTGTAGCTGAATAAAGACGTTTCTTTCCACCCCACATGGATAGAAGTAGATAAACGGGAATTAATTCTAACTCCCACATGATAAAAAAAAGTAAAAGGTCCCGAGAAGAAAATGATCCTATTTGACCACTGTACATCGCTAACATCAGGAAATGGAATAGTCGGGAATTCCGAGTAACTGGCCGAGCCGCTAAAGTAGCTAAAGTGGTAATAAATCCCGTAAGTCAAATAGGTCCTACGGAAAGTCCATCTATTCCCAATCGCCAGTCAAAATCAAAAAAGTTGATCCATTTATAATCCTCTGCCAGCTGGATTAATGGATCGTCCAATCGGAAATGATAACAGAATGCATAGGCCGTTAGAAGGAGTTCTAAGACACATATATATATAGTATACCCCCGAATCACCTTATTTCCTCTATGAGGGAGAAAGAAAATTAAAGAACCCGCGGCTATCGGAAAAACTACAATTATTGTTAACCAAGGAAAATTATTCGTAGTAAAGACAAGATACACTTGGACCATAAAAACCCGTGCTCGAAAAGAGAATATATTCTTATTTTGTTTTTCTTTTTCGAGTACGGGTTTTGTCAGTAATCGGTAAAAAAAAGAAACTGTATTCAAAATGTATTCAAGTGGGGTTTTCGGGAACGTATCAATAAGCTAGGCCCATGCTTCGAGTTGTTTCATGCCATAAAGAAACTCGAACACTCAAGAAATCTGTTGGACAGGCGGATTCACATCGCTTACAACCAACACAGTCCTCTGTTCTTGGAGCTGAAGCAATTTGCTTTGCTTTACATCCGTCCCAAGGTATCATTTCTAATACATCCGTGGGGCAAGCTCGGACACATTGAGTACACCCTATACATGTATCATAAATCTTTACTGAATGTGACATTGGATCTATCAATTTTTGAACTCAACAATTTTCGATCTAGTCAATTTGCAAACATCATATATTTAAACACCAGATGAATCAATGATTTACCAGAATTTTTCTAATTAATCCACTTCTGGATCAACTCCTAAAAGGGAACAAGGATACTTTTCTTTCTTCCAGTTTCACAAACCTGATCGAGGTTACGACATATTATATATGCTAAGTCGAATTGATGACTATTATTCTAAATACTACTTATTCAACAAAGTTGATTGGTTGATACGAGTCGATTTTCTGTTACGATAAATTGAGGAAACAATAGCTGATCCAATAGCTGCTTCAGCGGCTGCAATAGCTATAACAAAAATTGAGAAAATATCTCCTTTTAATTGTCGACTATCAAAAAAATCAGAGAATGTTACGAAATTTATATTAACTGCATTTAGTATAAGTTCAAGACACATCAAAGCCCGAACCATATTTCGGCTTGTAATTAATCCATAGATACCGATAGAAAATAAATAGGCACTCAAAACAAGTACATGCTCGAGCATCATTGACCAACTCCCTACCGATTTCGATTTATTTCAATATGAACAATAATTCAAGTAATTTGATTGCTTAGAATCTAACAAGTATGGAACAAAAAACTATATTGGTAATATATCGAATAAAACCATTTCGATTTTCTATTTCTATTTATACATGAATAGTATTCAACTAGAATTGAAGGGAAATGGATGTGAGAACACAGAAAAAGGTTCAATTTGGATTGCTGTTGCCCGTTAGAAAGATTTTTGACTGACGAGCAACAGCAATTGCACCTATCAAAGCAACTAAAAGAATTATTGAAACGAGTTCGAATGGAAGAAAAAAGTCTGTTGATAAATGAATTCCAATTTGTTGACTATTACTTATCAAATCTTGTTCTATAATCTGGTTGAATCGTGTAGTCCAAATAATCCCGTACCACGACGTATCTAGAATAGTAGTGATTAGTGAAAAAAAAATACTTGTACAAACCAGGGAAGTAACCCCATCACCAATAGTCCAAAGATTCAAATGAAAATCGTTGGAATAGTCTGAACCATTCATGAACATTACAGCAAATATGATTAAAACATTTACAGCCCCTACGTAAATAAGGAGTTGTGCGGCAGCTACAAAATGGGAATTTGATAGAATATAGAATAAGGATATACAAACAAAAAGAACAATCCCTAAAGAAAAGGCAGGCAAATAAATTGGGTTAGTAAGTAATACCACTCCCAGACCTCCTAATATAAGACCCGATCCCAGAAAAACTAAAAGAAAATCATGTATTGGTCCAGGCAAATCCATTATATTAAAATAAGAGATAAATAAATCGAAATGTTTTTCATGACCTTATTGAACCGACCAGGAAATTTGTTTTATGAGGCATTCCCAATTTCATTCAATTCTAATCTACTAAGTGGAAATTAATGCGAGTACAGTAGAGTTATTGCATCAATTTCGTTCTTTTCTTTATTCGAAATAGCAATTTGAAATTGAAACTATATAGTTCGAAAAAATGTTGTATATGTATATATTAATAGACTTTCAATACAAATGTTGTTGTACTTCTCATCACCTAATCAATAGTTGGGCTTTGTAGTTATTAAACAAGCAAAGAAAAAAATTGGATTCCTTTATACCAAATATACCAAAACCGAACCTTAGTAATTGGAAATTAAGAGGTTTACCCATTTTTTCTTTGAGGCGAATTCAAAACTGTTCGAATTGTAAAATCGTCAATGACTGACATTGGTAAACGACCTAAAGCAATTTGATTAGAATTCAATTCATGACGGTTGTAAGTAGCAAGTTCATATTCTTCAGTCATTGATAAACAATTTGTTGGACAATACTCAACGCAGTTACCACAAAAAATACAAATTCAAAAATCAATACTGTAATTAAGCAATCGTTTCTTTCGAATATCTGTTTCCAGTTTCCAATCAACAACAGGCAGATCTATAGGACATACGCGAACACATACTTCACAAGCAATACATTTATCAAATTCAAAATGGATTCGACCACGCCGATGTGATTAATTTTTCATAAGGATATTGAATAGTTACAGGTAAACGATTTGCTTGGGATAAGGTAATCATGAAACTTTGCCCAATGTACCTTGCAGCTCGTATTGTTTGTTGACCATAATTCATGAATCCAGTTACCATATGGAACATATCGTAAATATCTTTGAATAATTTGAGTTTTTTTCTTTCTCTTGTTTGAGACAAGCGGTAAATGTAAATATAGTATTTCCTTTTTTCGTTACAGCGAAAGAAGTTGGGAAGAAGTTGTTAATAATAGATTACCGAGAGAAATAGGTAAAAGAAATTTCCAACCAAGATTTAATAGTTGGTCCATTCTTAGTCTAGGTAAAGTCCATCTTGTTGTAATAGAAATGAACAAGAACAAATAAGTTTTAGCTAATGTAATAAAGATAAAGATACCAATCGTCGTTCCAAAGATTCCATCCACTTTATTTATTTCAAATAGCTCAGGAACAAATATATATTATATGGAAAGATTCCAACCGCCCAAGTAAAGAACTGTTACAAATAATGAGGAAACTAATAGATTTAGATAGGAAGCAACGTAAAATAAACCAAATTGGATTCCTGAATATTCGGTTTGATAACCTGCTACTAATTCTTCTTCTGCTTCTGGTAAATCAAAAGGTAATCTCTCGCATTCCGCTAGGGAAGAAATTAGAAAAACGATAAACCCTATAGGTTGACGCCACAAATTCCACCCCCAAACCCCATATTTGGATTGCGCCCCAACTATATCAACTGTACTTGAACTGTTAGATAATCATAGTCGGTGAGAACATTACTGTTCCCATCGCTATTACAAAACCGTACATGAGATTTTCACCTCATACGGCTCCTCAGGGCCACAAATAAATGGTTGGACCGGTTCAGTATTAGTGAAATTGATATGGGTATAGGATAGATAGAGTCAAAATTTAGCGTAGGGTCCCCAATTAGACCAATGGAATTCTGTCTGCTAGAAGGATAAAAAAAAAGAGGATTTCTGAATTAATCTCATCCTTTAATAATTTCCATTTTTCTGTGTTGAGTAATAACTTAATCAACCCTTCAATAAAATACTCCTTGTAGAAAGAAAAATAGATATTTCAACCCATCCTTTTATTTTCGATTACGAAAAAGAATTAGACATTACATTAGTAAATGAATGATGACACCAATTTTCTTTCTATGAATATATGAAAGACAGAATAAAAGGATCCCGTTTTTTATTTTTTTGATTGTAATTGTATTTTTTCTACTTTTTTTGTTCCTCTTCTTCTTTCTGAGAAAAGGGGGGCTTAAAAAAAGGTAAAGGATTATTTCGTTCCTGATAGTCATTTCTTTAATTGGTGGATAGCAGTATACTCTGGATCGGAATTGTGGGGAGTACTGCCTGATCATTTCTACCAACTTAAAGCCCCAATTAGTATTCTTTTTATGTTATGCCGAAGTATCCTTTTAGATAATTTACATAACCTCCATTACTAATCCGTTGTGTGTATTTTGGTGTTCCTTACTATCCACCCATTTTGATTTTTCAATCTCCTGTTTTGGAATATATGTATTGTAATACATACAACCGCTAGTGAAAATTCCATATGGTTGATCTTTTAAACCCGCTTCAAGCTAGGATGATCAATCAACCAATCTTGGGGTAAAGGGCTTCTTCCACTTTAGTTTTGTTTACTTCCCCTTAATTCTTGTACATAGGAAATGAGACTCAATCCACTTTACTGCAAATTGTTAAGTTGTTTTCTTTCACTCATATATAACTATCTAATTTCCTTTATTAACCTAAAGAATAAATGAATAAAAAAATGAAGATATCTATTCAATTTCTTTTTTTCTATAGCGAAAAGGAAAAGAATAGGAAAAAGAAAAGTTTAGGTTTTAGCGTAGAGATATTGATAAAACACATAAAGTTAATGGTATTTCATAACTAATCGATTGAGCAGCTGCTCGCAGACCACCTAAAAAGGAATATTTATTATTTGATCCATATCCGGACATAAGAAGTCCAATAGGAGCAATACTTGAAATGGCAATCCATAAAAAAATACCGATATTGAGGTCAGCTAAAACAAGGTTCTAACTAAAAGGAATTACGGAATAACTTAGTAGAATTGCTATGACTGCTATAGATGGTCCAATACTGAATCAAAAAGTCTTTCCTCTAGATGGAAGAAGATTCTCTTTTCAAAGTCGTTTTGTCCCATCTGCTAAAGCTTGAAGAATTCCCAAAGGGCTGGCGTATTCAGGCCCAATACGTTGTTGTATTCCTGCGGATATTTCTCTTTCTAACCACACAATTACTAGTACACCTATTATGATTCCCAATACAGGAGTCAAAATAGGGACAAGCATCCATATGATCCCATAGACCTCTTGTAAGGATTCCAATCTGGAAAAAGAATTGATATCTTGTATTTCTGTTGTATCAATTATCATTTTAACGATCAACTTCTCCCATAATGATATCTATACTACCTAGTATCGTCATAATATCAGCCAATTTTCTTCTTTTAACTAATTGAGGAAGAATTTTCAAATTGATAAAACCCGGCGGGCGAATTTTCCATCGCCAAGGAAACCCACTTTGATCTCCTATCAGAAAAATTCTCAATTCTCCTTTTGGGGCTTCGACTCTTACATAAAGTTCTTGTTTCGGCAATTCAAAAGTAGGAGAAGGTTTTTGACTAATGAAGCGGTCTTCAAAATCATTCCATTCTTGATCGCTTTCTCTATCAAAGCATCGGATTTCTAAATTCTCATAGGGTCCTCCCTCCATTCCTTCCAAAGCCTGTTGAATAATTTTTATGGATTCCGTAATTTCACCGATTCGAACTAAATACCGAGCTAATGAATCTCCTTCTTTTTGCCACTGGACTTCCCAATCAAATTCGTCATAAGACTCATAATGATCAACTTTACGAAGATCCCAGTCTATTCCAGACGCTCGTAGCATTGGTCCTGATAAACCCCAATTTATTGCTTCTTCTCCACCAACAATTCCTACCCCTTCAACTCGTTCTAAAAAAATAGGATTTCGCGTAATAAGTTTTTGATATTCCCCAACCCCTTTTTGGGAGTGAGTTTCACATAGGAATTGGGATTTAAAAACAAAAAGAAATGTTGCAACTCCTTTTTGACAACCCGACCGTCTGTCTCTTTCTCCCTAAGGTTTACATTTACCATAATCAGGGAAGCTCACCTATTCTATAACCGTAGTTAGGACCCTCATCCATACTAGACGTTGAAGGGGGGAGGTCCGCCGGGGTAAGAGATCACTTATTTGATTTCGAGGCGTGGCATATATCTATATCGATGGCATTCTTTCGATTCTTCTTTTCTATGTAATTTCTTTCGATTGGATTCTTCATCTTACATACGTCATTCTTTCGAGTCGACGCTTTTCCTCTCTAGCACAAGCTTTTACATCTGAGGAGGGGGTCCCAAATGCCAGAGTGAAGAAGAGTTCAGCAGTGCCCTCAATGCAGGTTTTTACAGCCGAGCTGATCAAGAGTTTTATAAGAAATCTGGTGGGATCTTCATCTTGTAAACCAGTCCTATGAATGGGTTGAGAAGGCTGTTGTGTTTAGGCCAGAGCTAAAGAATTGGCAATATGCGGTTAGAGATGGCTTATTGGAGGCTGGGGTTGATCCCGATAATGGGTGACGTTTGAATCATGTAGTGGGGACTAAGATAGGTGGTTCGACTTTTGATAGCTTAGGGAGGAGGCACGGTGCTGCTGACCTTCTTAGCGTTGTAAAAGCTTCAAACAAACAAGTGGCTGTGTATGCAAGTGTGGAGAGTATATTGGTGGCCTCTTATTCGTGTTTTCCAGGGTCTAAGCAATCAGCAATTGGTGTGGTTTATCGCAATCGGGCAGGGCGGTATCATCATGCAATGTTGAAGGATAAATAAGGGTGAGGTTATGTTATCCGCTGGTACTTGCTATTGTAAGTCCACTTTGATGTTGAGTGGTATTGGTCCTAGGCCTTATCTGTCATTTTGGGGAATTCCTGTTGCTTATCATCATCCCTATGTTGGCCAGCTCCTCTACGACAATCCAAGGAATGGTATTTCAATTGTGCCTCCAGTCCTACTTCCACATTCGTTGATCCAAGTGGTTGGTATTACTAAAGTATTTGCTTGTGTTGAAGGCTTGCCCCCGCCCCCCAACCTAGGAACATAAGGTATAGTAAGTCGTTTCATAGTCTCCCAAAAGAAGTACTTTCGTGAACTGCACTTTGCCTATTTCATATCCTAGGACTGGGCTAAAGGGCGAGTTCAGGTCTTCCCGAGAGAAGGAAAGGAGGGTCTATGCAAGCACCTTTCCGAGTCCGTTCTGTAAGCCTATAGTGGCCATGTTGAGTTTTTCGTGGATCGAAAAGCCTCTACAATAAGAGCAGATCCACACCATAAGGCTAAACGAAGCTAAGCTAAGTCAGGGCGGAGAAAGTCCTACACGCGAGTAGGACTCGGCGGACATTCTTCATATATAAAGAGAAGTTGTGTCTTTTGCTTCTTTTAGGCCTCTTTCTCTAATCTACTCTTTCTTAGTCAAAGAATGTACTTTCTTTCATAAGGCTTCTGAAGATCAGGTCTTGAGAAAGAGTTTGTGTTAGAATGTCGAGATTATGTTAGTGTTAAGTGTACCTCAAAGTTCTGTCTTTCTTCATTCTGCGTAAGTTAGTTGATCGAGGAACCATAGACCAATAGAGCTTAGCCCTGTGTAGTCCGAAATGGTCTCGCGAAGCCGGTCCCAGTAGGTTCAGATCCTTTCTGGCTGTTGAAGAAAGCTAGAACTCTTTTAAGGAAAGTAGGGGAGATAGCGGGATCCTTTTTTCTTTCCCTTGCACTTATATAGCCTTGCACATAGTAAGCAAGCTACCTTTCTTTTCGACTCCACCATTTCTAGCATTCCTAGTTTCAGTCAAGCGCTTGAGATATAATATAGCTTTCCAAGCGGACTGAAGAAGACCCTGTATTGGTTGAGTCGGAGACACTTTCACTAAGTAAGGCGGCTAGCTAATCCACGACCAGAGGAGGCTCAGCTACTCTTCTTTCTCTCTAAAGCAATTCCCGAGATCCTATAGTTTGGAGAGATTTTGTGTAGTCCATCCGCTTACTTAGGCTTAGATCTATTCCTTTTCATCCCCTACGCTGCGAGCGTCTGTCCGTAGGTCCCCGAATGAACTTCCAACGTTAGGTAAGGGAGGCATGATATGAAATATCTTGAATATGATCTTCCAAAGACGATAATCGAAATCCAATAGTAGGAGGCTCGAGTCTGGAACTCAGAGGTTGGAGCAGGTATTCGCCAGGTATTAGCTCGACGTTTTCTTGTTG
This sequence comes from Azadirachta indica, assembly GCA_022749755.1. Taxonomy (NCBI): domain Eukaryota; kingdom Viridiplantae; phylum Streptophyta; class Magnoliopsida; order Sapindales; family Meliaceae; genus Azadirachta; species Azadirachta indica. The sequence continues at coordinate 3,506,721 of JAGQDM010000070.1, read as the reverse complement.
AGTCTTTCCCCTATCCATTGATCAAGTTCGAATCGAAGGTAAACAAATCAACTCCATTATCATGTTTCGGCGGGCTAAGGGACGACGAAGAAAGCCGATGGTGCAGTAATAACTTTTCTAAGCCGATAGAAAATTCCTCAATCAAGATCTCTGATAAGGAACTGGTAGGCGTAAAAACGAAAGATTTCTTCTACGGCCACGAGATCAGCACAATTTCTCATTTTAATATCTTCGTCGGAATAGCCTCCAATGGTGCTTTTTCAGCAGGAAAATTGGCGCTATAAAGAACTGGTAATCGAACGAGTGAAACTGAAACAGAGACTGACTTCTTGGTAGTTTGGTAAGCAGTATCCGTCCCTGCTGGCCAAGGCGGGGCGGAGTAAGATAGTTTAAGTGGAATATCCCAGGTAAGGTCAAGGCGGTTTGCAGCAAAGTCAATTTGGTACAAGCTGGGATCAGGGACTGAAGTCAGCTAATAGGATAGATCACCAAAAGGGAATGGGCGAAAGTCTTTCATATCCTCTTCTCTTGTTGGAAGATTCTCTTCTCTTTGTTCTCTTTGCGAGAACGGATTAGTTCATCTTTCCTTTGATTAGTTCGGTGTGCCTGCGCCTTCGGGCATCATCCTAATCTCAGTCTTGATCCCCTCGTGCTAAAGCAATTGTAGCAGCGAAAGAGAGAGCAGTGAAAGCCAGCTTCAGAGACAATAAAAAAAAGAACTTTTATAGATGACGTGGACAAGAACCCGCAAGCTAGGGGGAACTTCGAATAACAACAAGTCCAGTAGAAAGAGGAAAGCTCAAGATCTCAATTCACACTCACTGAAACAAGAACAATTTGAAAGAATCTCAGTGAAAAACAATACAATCAATTGCGTTGTAGAAGTTCCAATTAATTCCTCTTAGAAAAGCGCAGACGGGACTAGGACTCGTTGACAGCAGAAGACGAAGTCAAGGAAGAGGCTCAATCAAATAGAAACAAGTTTCCGGAATTCCAGTAGTTCCAGAGGAGTCAGGTCATGGGCGACGAAGGTATCTATTTACGATTCAATCCGGCCCAGGAGAAGTAGGGGATTCCCTTCCCCCGGCAGGATAGATAGAGTAGAAAGGAAAGAAATGTAATGTAGAAGCCAACTTCGAAGCTACATCTCTAAGGGAAGACGTCTCAGTGAGTTTTTTAGCACCTTCCGTAGGTAAGCAGGGAGTAGGTGCTTTAGCTCGAAACATTATGAGAAGTGGGGAAGTAAAGGTGATATGGAATATCGAGCTTCTTACCCAATGCTTTCTCTTTTTGGTTTATACCCCAGTCAAGCCAGGTTGTTATTGTTAGGATGCTCAGTAGCGAAGTGCGAAAAGGAAGGGCTTTTACGCCCAGAGTGAAAAAGGAAGGCTCGGGGATCAATCCGAAGTGTTAACGATGGAGATTTGAAAACACGGAACTCTTTCTTAGGGTCCGAAGGTGAAGGCAGAATAGCTTCTAGTTTGTTCATGCTTCAATCGCTAGGTCAACCATTCCTCTCTCCTTGAGAAGTTCCAATGGAAAGCAAGGCTAACCTCACCGTGAAGAAGTAGTCCGCCCGGAGAAAGATTGTGTTCTAGCATTTATCCGGCAGGAGGAAGTGCTAACTTATGAAGAGGCGGGCAGCTCAGCGCAGGAGAAGAAGGGGGCAGAGGCAAGGATAGAAAAGAACGAATGGGAGAACTTTCGGGGGTATTCTCGATCGAAGAAAGCCCAATTCTTGCAACGATTGTGACAATATAATATAGCCCCTTCTCTGGAACCAACAAATGGGGAATCCGCGGCTTATCAAACAAAGCAGGGATAGGCTCCTCGGGCGAAGGAGAAGAAAACTGCAGCTCTTTCCACTTATGTGTATGAAGGAGGCCTCCCTCGGTGTAGGAATATAGGGTTGCGCAGTTTATAGACTTGCCTCTAGTAGACCTGGTGAGGCAGAGCCAGTTTAGTCTAGCTGAGAAAAGAGTATCCAGTACGGTTGAAGAAAGCAAATTATGAACTCTTTTATCCTTCTACATCCCAATCAGTCTCATTAGGAGATTCTCCGGGGCAGTCCCAATAGGGATAGAGACTCTAAAAGCAAAGACAAGTTTCTAGGTAAGAAGCGGGGCTAAGAATAGAACCCAAAGAAAAAAGTGAATCAACCTCCTTTCAAAACTTCAATCAAATAGGGACCCACGTGCACCCCTTCCACTCAGGGTTTAAGAAAGAATTCGAGGCTTTGATAAAAGAAAGATTTTGGATGGGTACTAAAAAGTGGATCACCAGCACCAGACAGTAAAGAACTCTCTTCCAGAGCTCCTTCGTTCGGCCTGAATGAATGACTTTTTGGGTCTGTTATGCCGGTTCTGGACTGAGCAAGGAAGGTGGAGTACGTGTTGTCGGCCCAGGGATGATAGCAGTTGGTGGAGGATGGACCCTCAGTTGGTGGATGTAATGGACCCTCTTCAATCTCATGCGTGCGGAATAGCACTTTTTTCTGTACGCGAAGACTCGTATCTTTTATGCGATTGAGAAAATCATAGCTTGGTTTATGTGCTACCACTTTTTTTTAGTTTTCTGCTTGCTATTCCTTTCCTTCAAACGAGCAGCAAAGCACTTTCCAAACAAATGCGGATCCTACTGATGCGATAGTGCCAGTTCCCGCACTCCAGAAGCAAGCAGCGCACAGTTTACACGAGAGAAGAGACAAAAGGGGACTGGTTGGCCCCTTTCCGACAGATAGAGATCACGCAGATTGACAGGAGACGGGAGACTTTCCAGTGTCCGGATGACTTATTGCGGATTCGATACTCAAAGAAGGCCTAGAAGCGAATAGCCCACTTGAGCAATTCGCCATTCTCCCACCGATTCCTCTTCATATCAGAAGGCCTAGACGCGTTATTATCATTACCAGATTCCATTCTTTGAAAGAAGAACTTAGACAAAGACCTTACCTTAACCAACAAATCAAAGTTAAGATAAGCCACGAGGTGCCCGGTTGTGCCTTGCCTATGCATGCGTAAACCAGAAAGAATGCGAAAGAGAGGCACGCGGTAACCCAATGATAATGGATCAGATACCAGAATCACCTCCTTTTTTCATACATATCAAACGGGAAATTCGCAGTGGACCCTTGTACTCCCTAACTCAGTGGCCGGTTCGATCATCTAGTAGGGTTCAGAAGTTCTCAACCTTTCTTTCTTTCACTTCGTGGAGTGCTAGTGGTATATAGTTGTGTGGTAGTTGAGACTCCGCCCCTCAATTTCTTTTCGACTTCCTTGATCGAACATGTAACAGAGGTTAACCAGGTTCGACTACTGTCAGGCTATATTTCACGGTGGACAGAATGAGGGGGACTCTTGATCGATAGATGTTGGAATGCACGGGACAGGATTACGTATGGCTTGAAAGCGGCTTGCTACTAGCTCGCTGGCTTGCTTGCTTGATTGATTGACCGGACTGAGAGGACTGAGACCGTTGACTCCTTTCGCTCTTTTGGTTCGCTTGGAACGTTTTCAACCGGCTTGGTACTGGCTTAGACAGACCGGATTTCCAACTAGACATGGGACTGAAACAAAGTCAGAACAACAACCACGGAACCCGTCTAGCTTACGGAAGACTATGCCGCCAACAAATGTGGCCGTACCCAGAAAAAGTAGTTGGACCAGCGAGACTTTGCCGAGGTTGCCAAGCGTGACTAAAGGGAAATCCTTGTTTGAAAAAGAAATGGAGCTCGAACAGCACTTGATGAAAAATCTACTCATCCGGGAGCAAACCCATTCAAATCGTCAAGGGTTTGATGGGGACCAATAGCCTTTATGGTCTTCTTTCAGCGGGTAGTCAAGGCCCTATTTTCTTCGGTCTCCCGAAAAGGGTTTAGGTCATATTTTCAGGGAACGAGCTCCGCGGCGCGGGGTTTAGTTAAGTGTCGTGATTTGCAGTTATCTCCTAGTTTTGCATCTTCGTCTAGCCATAGCGGTCTACCTTTGTCTGATATTCTTCAATTACTCTTACCGTTTTTGTGTATCGGGTGTGGAATTTTTTTGGCTTCCCTTAATCAAATACCAGTTCCGGAGCTTATTAGTAATCCAATATTACATCCCCTCTGGTATCGATGTCGAAGGATTTAGGGGATCCCTCAATGCTGCTACAGGCACTCATGAGTTCGGATTGGGTAGTGTGAAGGAAATAGAAATAATAGAAGCACCCGTCGAAAGTAGTTCAGTTTGACTGGGGCTTTCTGAGTACAAATCTCCTCATGGAATGGCATTCTTAGTTGGTACGACTGTTCTAGCTCTTCTTTTGACGAGTGCAGCGGCTAAGCATATGGTATAGCATTTCGAGATTGGCTTAGTTATAAGGAATGAGGGAGTCAGTTTATCCTTGTCCCAACAAATCGAAGAATCTAATGGATTCCACTCATACATTTGAGAAAGTTGACAAGGACTGAAGGAGCTAATTGAATCACAAATGCAGTAGTTAGTTTCTTCAATCAGTCGTAGTAAACATCTGCCCCTCAGTCTTAAGCGAACTCTTTCCCGACTGGCATCTTTGAATAAAGGAATCGAAACTCTTCCAGATCCGGAATTTGCAACATCAAGAATAGAAGTAGAAGCATGCTATTCTAGCATAGAATAGAAGTCCCGAGTGAAAACGACTTTCCTTAGGATGAGCTTTTAGGGCACAGTAGAAAGAGCTTATTCGTCGATAACAAGCCTTTCTTCATATCATAAAGGAATAGAACCGGAAAGCTTTGATGCGAGAAAAGTCAGTCCATCCGCACAGACGGATTCTCTCTCTTCTGCGTATCGCTTTATATAAGCTCCAGTGAACCCAATGCAAGACAGAGGGATCCTATAATAAAATAAGACTGACTCCTTCTATTCTCTTTATAGAAGTGGAATGCTTCCTTTATGCAATTAGCTTCCTGCCCTAGTTCGATCCAACCCAGCGGACTTAGAGCCAGAAATGCGTACTTTCTGAATAAGCGTATCATGTTTAAAGAGTTCCAACCTATTCTAAGAGCAGATTCGCCGTAAACAGATGACTCATTGTCTCTGTAAACCACTGATTCAAGGCCTAGTTGAATTACGGCTATTCTCACTATTCTTTACATGTCTTTTTTCCTCTCCAGTGAACCGACTAAAAACGGAAGAAAATCCAATCTCGAAATTTCTTATGATTCGATTGAATGCAATCTCTGATGTCAATGACACGAAAAAGGGATATATACAATGAATGGAATATACTGCTAGAGTATTTGAAAGCATCTGCAAAGCCAACAACGGGCACAGTCGATCGTAGATCCCACATGATGCCTTGTACCCTCACCCAACCTTGTCTCTCGCTTATCGACTTGAGTCCGAGCTCACTTTCGATCGAGGACTACCGGTTAAAAGTGTTTGTAGCGTCAATTCCTTTCGGTGTACATCTCACCCAAAATACCAGGAAACATAAGCTGTCAGCTCATATCTATCTCCGCGAACAAAAGCCGTTTGATCCTATATAGCCTGGACCTGCGTACTCATCGTGGTCGTCCCTCAGCCTCCCGCACCCACTGAATGAACGTATAAAACCGATCCTTAAGCTAGTCTAGCTTCTGGAGTTAGAGCTGCTTTCTTGAGTGTGCTCGTGCACTTTGAATGGAATCTCGTGCTTTCTAAGTACTTCTATCAGAAAGAAAGAATTCTCAAAGTACTTCTATCAGAAAGAAAGAATTCTCCTCTCCCGGTGGTCGAGAATATGGAATATTACTTTACCCCAAATCCTGATCAATGGATTAAGTGATGTTCGAAACCCCTGAAGGTTGTAATGATCACCAAAGTATGTTGACTTCTCGGAACCTCCGACATCAGCTGCGGAAAGGCAGGAAGACATGGTTGAACGGCGAGCAAGCGTAGCCGTTCTTTTTCCCTCGACCTAGGGTAGTCTTCTTTCCCAGTTGGTGGCCTGCGTTCCGCGGCCTAACTAGCTCGTGCAATGTGTCGGTTAATATTCCGTCGGGCAGTAGAGGCAGCAGAAAAAAAGGTGTGAATTCTGTTCCCCAGGTTATTCTATTAGTTGGGAACCCTTTATGGACGAGACGGCGGACATTGGTTGTTGTAGATTGGGTGGTTCCCAACGAGCAGCAATCGTCATGCTCAAGCAAGTAGTGTGGAAGTGTACCTGGACATGAAACTTGAGGTGACTGCGAAGTGATAGCGACGATGGCTCCATACCGGTAATGTATAGATATATATTGTGGGAAATGGAAGGGAAGTCGGGCAAGACTCGGCTTACTATTTTTCCATTTTTTCGAGTTTGGTAAACTCTAACTGGGGTAAACAAAAACAGGAAAGAATCCAATTTTGGTAAACTCTAACTGGAAAAAACCAAAAAAACCACATATATATCTATACCGACCGGGTGGTGAATCAGAGCGGAACGAGCCCTCGTGCCTCGACGGTATCTAGTTGGCTAAATCGGGGGGAGGGGGAGGGGTTACAATACTATAAAATAGATTAGCCCGATATACTAGAATCTAAATCCAGATCTGTGGATCTCAGTCTCTATTGACTGGTTCTTCTCTATCAACAAAGGTTACGAAGACCAAGGATCTGCAAGATTGGTATTTGCCACGAAGGCTAGGCTGAGCTATTTAGAAGCATCGAATCACAACTAATGATAGCTGGAGCGAAGCTAAAAATGAGATGTAGGATTGTTCTTGCTACTTAGGGACTCTAACTCCTAGAAGTCGAACTCGCTCGCAGGTAGGGAGAAATTCCACTCCATGGTTGCTTTATCCAATTGGTTCACATTCATTCCCAGCTAACCAACAGAGTGACTAGTGGTGGGCAAGAGGGTTTACAGGGTGAGGTAGTTTATTTATTAAATAATCATTCCCATGGTCATAGTTCAATTCGTTAGCTTTCTAAACTCCTGGGATAGAAACTAGTCATCGCCTTGAGTCTGCCCTTCCTATCCTAGTTAGGCCATTTCCTATTGCCCGTACTAAAGCACCAACAGCGGGAGACTCATTCAAAGAAGACCAAGGCAATCTCGATTCAAAAAAGATAAGGCTTTGTTTTTTCCTTCCCCCAAGAGCTAAATCGACAGGGGATCTTAGTAGCATCGCTTATTTCTCCAATGTCTTCTTTAGCAATAGCATCGGAGTCGTTCACAAGAACTGCCTATTCTATTCCGAAACCTAGAAAGAGAAGTCCTTTAATTAAGCAGAAGTGATCAACGAAGAGCGTATGGCGAATCCTTTCTCTCTTGGCTGGGGTTGACCTATAAACAAAAGATGGGCCTTGAGCCTGGTTAAGAAAGGAAAGCCAGTAACTCGAGAGTCGAAATCAATATCATAGAGTATGACAGAACCAGTAGCTTTGAGCTTTCACGTGTTTCAGCTCACACGACCCAGCTTCTATTGAATCAGCGTAAGAAGATGTCGATGAGGGTACAATAGAGAAAAGAATTCGCTTTGGTTCAGAGCTTGAATCAGAATATCCTTCAGTCACCCCAGGTGAGGAGTTCGGCTAAGCCGGAAAGATAGATCGAGTTTAGCCTCTTGATTGACTTTAGGACTGAAAGAAGCCGGTAGCAAAGGAAGTGGCAGCAGTCTTTTATATAACTGCTTTTAGGTCTAGAGATTCATCCCCTAGTCTGTGAGGAAAAGGCACTATTGGCTTTCATTTCAGTAAAGAAGAAGGGCTTAGAGCCTTGTTTGTCCATTTTTCCTTTAATTGTTTAAGGGCTTTCCCTTTGCGAGTGCTACCGTATAATAAGCCCAGAGTAGGCTGCTATCGAATCTAGCTATCCAGAAATGACATACTTAAGATACGAATGAATAGGAAGAGAAAGAGATTAACGAAACATAGCTATTCTTCGCACCGAGAAAATCTTTTGGTAATCTCGTTATCTCCACGGGCGCTGGGTTAAGGGCCTGGAACCAGAATCACACCTTGGGGAACCGGTACGAAAGAAAGTCTGTAGGTTTCTTCCTCCCGCACCCATACTTTTTTCAGGTCAGATTACGCTTTCTTATTCTTAAGAGCACAGGTAAGCCAACCTTTTCTTCATCAGCCGATGATTCCCGTCAGGATAGCCATTGTTGAGCGACAGCTGCTTTGTAGTCAAGAGGAGGACGAGTGATTAAGAGTTGTCTTGCTTGTCTAAGTCATGTCTGTTATGCTAGTTCCTCTATAGAGTGGCAAGAGCAATCCTTGGTCCAGGCTTTCCGTAAGCTAGATACCCGAAAGAGCCGAGCAAGTGGATGAAAGTCGCTTCTCTAGGCCATTTGTTGCTCTGTTTTCGCCTTTTTTGTCGGGTCATAACCATTTGCCTTAGCCCACGTCTGGGTCAGAAGTTTTGGTCTGTCTGCCCATTCAAGCAAGCCAGAGCAGAAGGGGGATAAAGGGTACCGGGTTAAAAGCCAGTAGCTATCCAGTCGAATGCGAGCCAAACTAGGGCACAAAAGCAAGACTAGTCCTCATGATGAAAGGCCAGGGAGTGAGGGCGTGGGAATAGCAGACACAAGATCGGATTACGCTTTGACCCCACCTGCGCTGCGAGGGAAAGCAGCTCCTTCCATGGCTACTACTCGAATTCATTCCGAAGAAAGGGGCATCTGCCCTGGTAAGTTGATATTCCGATGGCTGTATGGAAGAAGGCTAGCGGTGTAGCGCACATCATTTCTCAAAGAAAAGAGAGTGAGGCTCATCAGACGGCCAACCGTTGCGTCCTCGACACTGCGTTAGCGTTAGGAGACATTGGTGGTTCAGCGAAAGACCTAAAAAGCAGACCCGGCTCGGTCCGGATGGGAGGATCGGAGGCTGGAGTTGGGTCGTTCTCTTTCTTTCGTTCCGGCTATCTCTTATCAGCCATTCATTCCTTTTCGTTCGGCTGAAGGATCAGTGGAAGATACTTCCCCTCTTCATGGTGAAATGGCAGAAGCGAGGGTTCTTCCCCAGATAGGGGGTGCGCCAGGGGTCGAGATAGATAAAGATCACGTCGTGGTTTTGGCCCATTTATCCTATTGCTTGCTGGGATTGCTGCCTCCGCATTGGATCACTCGGCTACCAAACCGCTATAAAGGGCCCTCCTTTGGCATCGAATCGAGCCTAAAGGGTGTCCGGTAGGAGAGGTAGGGAGGGTTCGTCCTGAACTTCTTGCCAGAATGTGCCTAAATCAGTAGTGATTTCGATCTCTTAAGGTAAGGTACTTAGGTCGATGTCTACGCATATAGGGCGTATAGCAGCTTCGATCTTATCTCAGTAATGTCATCCATTTTCAATGGGTTCCCTATGCCTCTTGCTATTGCAAAAAGAATTTCCGACCTAAATCGAACCGGTTTTATTGCAGGATCTTCCAGGTCTGGTTTGAAGCTCTGATACCACCTTGACAGATTGATTGAGAAAAGCTCAATCTGGAAAGAGGAACCAGAAAGAACAAGAGAGAGACCTTGCTCGGATTTGAAACGGAAAAAAAGATAGTGACTATTGAGCAGGGCTACTGAGTGCTCCACCTTCCTGTAGAGCTTGGCATTGGCCTGCATCCATTCTACTTAAGGTCGTTTTCTAATGAACCTTCCTACTCAACAAAACTTCAAGTCTGCCAAGCTTTCTTGATAAAGAGAATCGGCGCAAGGATCAAAAGAGTTCATAGACATAGAAGAGTCAAATAAATGCTTCCTAGTCTACCGAAAACTCGGTTGAAGCTAGTTAGGTAGGTAGGTCCTTCGGTCAGTCAAGTGTTGACACCGAATTAGGAAAGCGAAGCTAACCTTCTCAATGTCCGGATGAACATGCATTCTTTTCAATACAGTATGGTATACTTATAACCAATCCAATCGGAAATCTGAATTCGAAAGATCAAACTAGCTAGGATCGAGGAGTGAAACCTTTCCTTCCAGGGGCTCCAAATGAAAAGACTCCATCGCAGCAGACCGCTAACGAAACCCCCTCAAAGGCAGCTACATATAGAGGAATGAGGATCAATATCGTTCCCTCATAAAAGATCAGTTCAAGAAGTAGAAGTTTACGTGGAAAGAAGACCAAGCAATGGTTGCTTTGCTTCCTCGGGTTGAATAGGCTGCTTGCAACCATTAAAGTTAGTCACCTCCAAACCATATTGAAAAAGACTAAGTCAACTAAAGTACATTCTTTAGCGCACACCTCCGCATGCTTATAGCCTCGGTGCTAGCTTCTTTAACTCGGAATGATAACATGAGCCCTGGAACAGATTGTTTCGGATAGCAGTCTTAGCATCAGACTAAGGAAGAAGGAAGGCGATTTCAAAGCGAAGCACTAACTGGCACCTTAGCTAGTCCGAAGGGCTGCTAGCTGCTACTAAAGCCGATAGGGGGAAGAAGTGCTGCGACATCAAACCAGGGTCAGTAATCGAGTCCTGGGTTTGATTCCCTTGTTGACTTCCTTACCTGTGTCTTCTTTTTGAAATGCGCTAGTAACCTAAGAGGCGAATAAGTTGATTCACCTTTGTTGGTTTACAACCACTCCTCTAGCAGCATGCGAGCTTCTTTTAGGGAGTTTTTTCGTAATAACAACAATATAGAGATGCTTCCGTTGGTGTTAGTTAAGTAAGAAGCCTTTCTCTCTGGGTTATGACCTCCTTTCCGACTTCTATCTATTTCGAATTCTAACAATTTCTACACCAAACCCTTTCTCCAGGGCGTAGGATAGATATAGAACCTGAATGGGAGCATAGAGGAGTGAAACCTAGCCAAAAGCAGCAGATTCAACCCAAAATCCAACGCCGTTGAGATTCAAGAAGAATGAAGTAGGGTTTTTGAACTATATGTGTTCTGCCTAGCTAGTGAGGGTCCACTTTTAGACTTCCATCAACATCTTCCTGGGTAGGACCCGGAGTGCAGTAGAAAAACTTGCAAACGTAGGCTTTTTTTCATCATGATAGATGATAGGGTTGGGCCTTTATACAATAGGCCTTGTCCCGACCAGATCCTGTTGGCAGAGGTCATGCCTTCTTCATCTTTCTCTAAGCCTTTCTCATGATAGCCCATCTTTTGAGCAGGGTAAAAAAAAAGGACTTCTCATTTCAATCTCAATCTTTAAGGGCTTATTCTATGCAATTGATAGGCTCTTCTCTCTTTGACCCTTCCTGGTTGTTATGATCTCGTTGAGTGAGATAGAAGCTCAAATGGATTCCTTAGGGAGCAGTGGTTCTTCGTACAGATTCGGCCTAAGAGCGGTAATGTTTTTTGGTTCAAAACAATCAAATTCATCACAGGAGAAAAAAGACAGCGTAGACGATAGATTCATCGGAGAAAGAAAAGAGTAGGAACGGGAAGGGAGACATTAGATGCCCTTGGTAAGCTCTGATCTACGACCACCCTCAGCAGATATGGTTTTTCTTCCTCTTTTTATAGGTTGCTCTGCTTCCAAAACAGACCGTCGCGACCGCTTCTAAGCGGCGTTTAATATCATATCAATAAGAAGTTTGGCAGCCTCATCAGCGGAACGGATGACGGAGACAGTCGAATCAAACGCAGTGGCAATCTATTCATTGGCATAGGAGACGGAAAGTGGGTCTGCCATCGGCTGTTTTTCCTTACGACCAGGAACAAGTAAACTTCCCTCGGGAGCTGGGAGAAGAGCTCGAGCAGCAGAACAGAGTGTTTGCCTCAGGAACTTCTACTGAAGAAAGGCCGCCATCTTTCTTAGCAGCGGGGGAATTGGCGCAACTCGTCACGGCAACAGACGCAGAAGAAAGGACCATCAGGCAAATAGCAGGCTTGGAAAGAATTGAGGCGCGAGTCAGAACTCTGCCACCAGTCATGGTACATTACTTGTGATGTGGGCTTATAGTCGTTCGGTTGAATTTTCCATTTCACATCAGAGAAATTTGCGTAATGGAATGATCCCAAGCGGTGCGAATATCCTGGAAGGGCAGAAAAGCCTTGCGTACCAAAGAATTGAAACTACTACCGGGAAAGGAGCGGGCGGGGCAAGCTTTGATAATGAATTATACCAGACCTATACTTATCACATAGGTTTACCCCCCCCTTGCCATAGCAGCGGCAACCCCAATAGAAGTGGTAATCGCAGCTCCATTCCCTCCTTCCCGAATAGAGGTTGGTAGTCCCAATCTCACCATAGCAGATCGAATCTCGGTACAAAGGTTTCATCGGCAGGATGACGCCTCCCCGCTATCCGCCTTGCCTTGTTGTGATAGGGTTCCAAACCGCTTAGCTTTCTATTGAGTCGACTACGTAGGGAGTGAGTTAGTGGTTAGTGAATAGAGAAGTTGCTTTTTCAGTAGTTGGTTAGTTCATAGCCCTCCAGCCAGTACCAGTACTGTTGGTTAGTGAATAGCTCATGGTTGTGATCAACGAAGCGGATCTGTCCAGGGCAACGAAGCCTTCCCTCCTAGTTGAGTAAGTCCTATTTATTGCCAGTGGTATCTTTCTCTTTGATTTGATCAGTGAAGGTGCGAAGCGCCGGTGAAGCTTCGAATAGAGTTGGAGAAAGCCGCAATCAATGGGGATAGAGAAAGAATGAAAATAGAACGGGGTAGCTAGCAACTTCAGTAGTGGAAAGTCTCAGTAGTGGGAGTGAGTGCCCAGCTGTGCGTCGGGCGCGAACGGAGTTAGCTCCTTAGTTCATATGTATTCTAGTCGGTACGATGGAGTGAAGGGATGAGAGGGAAATTCCATGCTCAAGGGTTAGGGACTATCGGGAAATGCACTCAAGTCAAGTAGAAGTAGGGTGGTTAGTCCGGATCCTTCCAAGGGTTTCTGTATCTGTAAGTGAAAAGCTCAGTAGAGAAGTCAAGGAAAGATGAAGTAGTGAGCCAGGAAAGCAAATCCGAAAACAAGCCAAAACACCGGCTTTCAAGACCTTCTTTTTGGGCTAGATAGAAAAGCAACTGATAAGAGGTCCACTCCATCTGGAATCTAAGGCCAACTTCTAACCCAAGAAAGGAAATTGGACCACTCTTTGTAGTACCGATGTACTGACCTTCGTTTACTAGATCTTCCTAGAGAAATGGGCTCGGGTACGAAATGAAATGCAGGTTTTAAGCATGAAAAAAGATAATGGGCCTTTTCAATCATGTCTTTTAAGACTCGTGTAATAGGAGATTTGAGAAAGTGGATTGACGGGCTTTTCTGATCGGCCCTTGAGCCGTTGAATCCCTTTCTTTAGGGGAATAGGCGCTAGATTAGTTACGTGTAGGGGAATAGGCTTAGTCTTTTACCGGAGAGGGCATATTTGACTAGGAAGCAAGCCCATACCAGGAAGCAAAGCGTCGCCTTTCGTTTTCAACACCTTCTTTTGTTATATACGCAACCCACCTGAAAGAATAGATCGAATGAGTCCCACTACGGAACCAGCCTTGACTCAATCTAGCTTGCCTGACTAAACTTAATCAATATATAACATGGAATCCATATATCTATCTAACAAACATAACTTGCCGGATGAAACGACTTCTTCAGTGCTGTAGATGAATAAGCCCATGGGTGTTGTTCTAGTCAAGGAAGACCATGCTCAAAGGCAAGCTAGGCTCCGTTTCAGTTCCAATGGAGTTTGAGGTACAGTACGAACAAATTATTCCTATATAGTTGTAAGGTCACGTTCTAAGCGAGGAAACGCATTTTGATAACTTGTTTTAGGCGAAAGAAGAAAATCCAATTGAAGAAAGGAGGTTGGGAAATGTTCTAGTTCTAGAAAGCTAGGCTAGGCGATTACCTGAAGAATAAAGAGATTCAATCCACAACTACTGTCCTGTTGTCTAACCAGATTCAATCTGATCGCTTTTCAAGGTTCAGTCTTCCGGCCGAATCCAAATCAAAGAAGTCAAGGCAACAAACTAATAAGTAATTTATTGGTCGGTCGATACGAGACTCTTTCTTGGGTTTGAAAGCGAATTGGCATGGCAGGAAGAACGTCGCTAAGGCGTGCAACCAAAGAGAATCCTAGAAATGCCTACTTCCCCATCCGATCTATATCTATGCCGGGGAAAGAAAGAAGAGCTTTCGAAAGCCAATCCTAGGTCGGTAATTGTTTCCGATCCTTTCTTTGAGGGACTGACCTAGCTTGATTCATCACTTCCCCTCCCTCGGATCGCGGAGTGGCAGCAGTCAATGACAACGGATAAGGTGATATATGTAGTTGATAGAGATTCTTCTGCATGATCAGGCAAAGTCAAGTCATTTAGGAAAGACAAATTCCCAGGTTGAGGAGCTAATGTTGAAGAAAGGCCTTCTTCGGGTTCCTCGAAGTGAATTCACTGCGATTTCAAAGCTTTCAATTGGGGCAGTTGGAAAGTGAAAGCTTTTTGCTCTAATAGAGTTGACGGAATCTTGCTGCTTGGTTCGCCTAAACTTGCATTTCGTGTTGCAGCCCCAGGCGGTATGTAATACCGGAATCATCTGTTTAAACGTATCCTATATACCCGCATGAGATCAGTGGTGCAAGACCCTCGGTCCTAAGTAACGGCTAAAAAACCTAACTGGATCTTGAGCTATAGATTGGGTCGTTATGGGCTAGACTACCTACTACTATATGAAAGAAGTTCTGCTGTAACCTCCCCTTAGCTAGTATAAGCACACGTGCCCTCCCGATCTGTCCTTCAATAGAGGTCCCTATGATCCCGGTCTAGCCCATTCGAGATGAGGAATGTACTGACTCTTAAGATGAGAACTTGTTTTGTTTGTCTATGCGTAGAGTTTCGAGAAGAGAACGATCATCGCGATGCGCACAGGAATTTAAATCCAATTAGTAAAGATCAATAGTCAGAATAAGCCGATTCAATCCATTCCCCATTACTGAGACAAAGGATCGAACGGACTCCTATGAGACAAAGCGCCCAATCCCATCCCTGAGACAGAAAACGGGTAGCACACAAAAAGAAAGAGCGCAGTGAATCAAATCAGGCGAAACCTACATAAGTGCAAGTCTACCCTAATGATACTGGACCGATCCACTCCATGCACGATTGAATTACCTCATCCGATCAAAACGCCAGAAAGAGGCTTAGGCTTAGCCCGTTAATGAAAGAAAAGATCAACCTGGGAATGAGTGATACACAGATCCACCAACAACAATAGTGAAAGTCTGAGCTTTAAGCCATTATGCCAGAAAAGAAAGTACGCAGCAAAGCTCTACTTACTTGAATCAAAATCGTGCCGAGTTGCGATCATCTCTTCTCGAACCAAGAGAGATATAGGAGCTAGGAAGACCTACGGCCAACTTCCAACTAAGCGGTGAATACGACTTCTTTCCCAATAACTAGAGCATTCTAATATCTAATCTTTTTGAACTGAACGCACCAATTCCTATCTTCGGATTTACGAACAAAAGCTTCGCAGTGAAACATGAAGCACATCAGCCCATTCTTTCCCATTTGGATTGTCTTTGTCCCTCACCTTTGGGGGGTTACCCATGATGCGTATACCAAGGAGCTTGAATTTGGACCAACCTACTGGAGTGCCAACCATTTTCCGTCTGCTTTCTTTTCTTGTTCAATTGAACCTGGTATCATCCAGAGAGGTGAACCAGCAACCAGCAAATAGAGATTCTTTCTAGCCCTAGGGGGGCCTATTTGCCATTATTCAATAACACGCAACATAGAACCTGGTGCTTTCATTCTTCCTAGGTGGGTATAGATTGGTAGGAATAAGGTCAATTCAATAAGTAGAGGGTGGTCCAAAACGAGCTAACGCGAGTTTTCGAACTACGCTTTTTCCCGTTTTTGAACATCACTGAGATAGGCTTTTCCCCGAACCATTGACCCTTGTTCGGGAGGGAGAAGTTGATTCATTTAATGGAGCTTTATTTGTTTGATCTAGTAAGGGGGTGTTAGAAATAAGCCACCGCCCGACGAAAGAGCGGTTTCCAACAGAGCGACCCGGGACATCGAGCGAAGAGCTCCAATGCGCGTATTCGGAGCTACGCGGATGCCGTAGTCGCAGAAGCCGGATCAACATCATGACAACGGCATTCTGGAAACTCTTGGGCCAGCCACAATTGGTCTAATGTCTGGGTGCGTATGGCGGTACACTGAGAGCACCTTTCAAGTCGGCTGAGAAAGAAAGAAAAAAGGGTTTCGTCGTCTTTTTCTCTTTACTTTTTTTTTGAAAGGCGGTCCTTTTCTTTCTCCGGACTGATGACTCGCTTGTTCAGTATTGCTAACTATTCTAGTCGGATGCCGTCCCCTCGGGACTACCAGTAGTTTCGGTTGTTGAATCTCGTGCAAGTTAGGTTGTGGTTGTATTGGCTGCAAGCGGAACCTAGGCGCTTTAGGTGTGTGTTGACCATGCACTCTCGCGTCATTACATGTCGTATGTATGATAGAGGTGGTGTGGTGATTGACCTCAATGCTAAATCCCTAAGGTTCAACGAATGAATGAAGCTATGATCGTACCCGGATAGAGATGATGGTCTTCCTTTGATGTCTCCAAGCCGACCATAATAGAATAGATAGGCGAAGCAGCCAATAGCAGTCTGTTTTCGCCTATCGATAGATAGCAGGTTGCTTCCAAGCTCAAACCATTTGAAACTGAATTGCTACTTTATTCTTGTTATTGATAGAGTGGTATTGTATTCTCCGCCCCTGTCCTCTAAAGTAGAGGGAGAGAACTAGAACTGGAAGAGACCCGGAAAAAGAGCAAAGGATTGTAAAGTCTAATGGGAGAAGAATGGCTGACACGTTGACTGCCTTCGAGACTAGAAAATATAACCTAAGCCTCCGAGGCGGACCCCCCTGCAACTAGATATGAGATCAATGACTTAAAAAAAAGAAAAGACAGATGCCGAGAGAAACTGTTAGACTTCTTTATTGCGTTGCGAAGAGAGATCGAAGACGAAGATTTTCTGACGCAGTGCAGGCACTGGATGAAAAAGACAGAAAAGAGAACAACCCACCGGAAGGGCATACCTCAAGGAGCACCAATCCCCCCCGGCAAACATCTATCCGCACGAAGCCGACCTATAGATAAAAAGAAAAATGCGGAAAAGGTAAATAAAAAAGAAAAAAGATGCTTTGGGAGTGTGAGATACGCGGACGGGGAGTACGCAGCCGAACAACCGCAGGGGCTTCCAGCAGTGATAGCTGAACTAACCATAACCAGATGGGCCGCCCAAAACCAAAACCTGGAGCAACCATTGAAATCGGAAATCAACGTCGGATCCCGGCTATCCGAAAAAGGCAGAAGACTGAAGCGGAGGATCACGAAATGCAACACAACAAGGGGCAAACCAAGCTTCGAAGGAAGAAGCGAATCAATCAGAATGGAGACAGGGAGGAGAGGCGAAAGAAAGATTTTGAGCCTGCAAGCAGCAAGCAACAACGGCTTTTCAGCCGCATCGCACTGCCGCATGAACAATGGATCCGCTGGGCTGGATGAGCAACCTTCTCTGGAAAAGAATAGTGAAAAGCCATGTCACTTGGAACGGAACTGGTTGCTTACTTACTAAAAGTCAGACCACTTTGGTAAGCAAAATGGATTATATAGGCATGGTTGCTTACAAGACAAAAGCTAGCTTCTAGATGTTCTTTGCCTGAACATATAGAGGAAGCAACCTTCTATCTGGCCTCTGTACTAGTAGTGGAGTGGCTTGCCACTTTCAATCAGAAAAGGAAAATGGAGCAAGGCAAGGGAGAAAGAAGAGAAAGAAGTTGTCCCCTCTTCTCTGGTAACCCGCCGCCGGTCATATAGAGCGCTCCGCCCGCCACCGCATATGTAGAAAAAGAGGGAGCGGGGAAGGAAGAACAAAACAACCGTTTGACTTTGGCACATGAGGTGGCGGGTTTGTTTGGCTAGGTAACATAATGGAAATGTATCGGACTGCAAATCCTGGAATGACGGTTCGACCCCGTCCTTGGCCTCGGGGAGTGGCAAGCAGCACGGAACTTTAATTAAGAAAATGGCATAAGGGGGCTTTCCTTTGTTAGAAATCCACAGACAACATACTGGAACTTCCAAACCAAAGAAATGCAAGATGAGAAGAGAAGGGGCTTTTTACGTTACGCTTCAATAGAATGAATTCAGTAAGGGTAGAATACATGGTTGATCGAAGGAAGGTCCTATGCCATTGAAACTCAAATCTATCTTACCTGAAATTCAATTTCAATCCATCTTTGTTCAGCCAGCTCATAACAAAATGTTAGACCAATCTCAGGGCTGACACAACTGAATTGGTTGAGGAAAAGGAAACCCCAGCGACCAAGCACTCCCGCCCCCAAAAGCGGAGACCGAACACCGCCAGGTTGTCGAGGACACGTCTGAAGAGGAGGCGGGCGCCCTCTAAGTTTACCACCCTACCCACTAATGGACTATGAGGGGGGCAGGCGAATGGGAACCGACCGAGAACCCGAACCGCTTGACTGGCAGACCCCTTCATACTCGATTCATTAGGGTCGGGGATGGATGGAACCAATCAGAAGTGCAAATCGCGCAAGCGAAGCCGGGAAACGGACCGCACCGCAACGACTAGGACTCGTGTCGGAGGAGTTTTGAGCGTGAACTACCACTCATGCAGCGGCAAGGACCCGCAACTCTCGAAGGGGCCACCAACCGCCCGAATCACTGTAGCAAACCCTCCCTTTACTCAATGGATAGCGCTTATCCTCTTTCAATCCGGGGAGAAAGAAAAGAAAGAGGTCTTTATTGAAGAGGCTTTGCACCTGAAATAGGACTAATGAAAATCCAGAAGAATGGGTCTGGGCTTTCGAAAAGATGAAGATGCAAAGGGTAAAGAGAAAGAAAGTCTTTTGAACAACCAACCTGACATAAGGATTCTAGCTCGCCCACTTAGAGCAGATGGAGATTCTCGGACGGGGAAAAGCGGCACTCGACATCTATTAAACAAGACCAAGAACAAAGCCATACCATGCCCTCGGAGAAACTAGTGATGATTGCCATTCATGCTGCCCTCGAGGACGTGTACAAGAAGGTCTTTGCCGATTCCTATCAACATAACATGGTGCACCTCTCAGTAGAGGGGCGTGAAAACGCCGTGGAGACTTTGACCCCGAATGAATAGGGATCAATTGATAGACATTTGATTGACCATCCTGTCCAGGATGAACGCTTTTTTTCGTTCGCTATGTGCTGACTGGATGCCTACTCGCGTGATCGATCGATGGACGGGGGAATTGCGTGAATGACGAGACCGGCCTAACCTAAAGTAAAGGTGATGTCTCTGCATCTCCCTCTCTTGATGGCGAATCTTGATTGACTGAGACTAGGAACCGATTCGGAGAAAGAAGAAGCATGGCATGAGATAGGCGGCGGAAAAATTTCCGATATCGAATTACTTGACTCGATGGATGGAGGGAGGCCCCTCCAACTCAAGCACGAAATCAATGTTGAGTCAACAATCATCGAGAGGGGCACCACCAAGCGAGATCGAGACCAGCACCTTGTATAGTATAGGGTTCCAAACCTGCGCTTCTTCAAATATCCCATAAATCAAGGTAGGGGCTTCAAAGCTTGACTAACAAGCGAGAAACTTGA
>JAGQDM010000070.1:3479747-3482247 GCA_022749755.1 Azadirachta indica | reverse complement strand
ACACGTAGTTTACCGAATCAGTTGCGACACGGATGGGAATGCATGCTACGAAAGATAGGGTAGAGTCTGATACATCAACCGTCTACTCAATATCCTTGTACGAGTCCACAATCACTACACGAGATGAACCTTGGTTTGGTGAATTGAAGTTGGCCTTAGGTGTAATAGGACTCCCAGTTACTGCGCGCGATCGTATGCTGAGGTGCTCCCCGCCGGTTGTTGAAACGACGCGAGCCGGGCCGGGCCTCGATTCAGAAAGATGAAGGGCCAAAAAGTCTAAATAGGGGGTTACAAATCCCCCATCTCATTGGGGGCGGAAAACGAATAGACATCTCGATGTGAGACAGCCTTTTCTATTTTAGTTGGGAAAGAACGGCGAAGTCCATCCGAACCGTCCAATGAAGAATAAGAGGAGAGCAAAGCGCCAATGGCGCGCGAAGCGCATGCGGAACGGGCACGGAGAAAAATCAGTGTGGAGGAGAAGCAGCCGAGCTCATTCCCTTCGCTTCCTGGGCCCAAAGCAGTGCAGTCTTTCCTGGCCAAATCAAGGATTTGGGGCTTCTTGCTACGCTACTTAACTATCTATAGAAAGACATTTTTTTTTTAGTAATCTATATAAATAGAAAGATAGATCCATCCATCTATCCTATCCGATTTCGATTTTGATATCTAAAAAAGAATCGATTTCATTCAACGTTTGATTCAAAGAACTGCGCTTAGCCCCCCCGCTCATGAAACGGCTCTGCTGCAATGGATGGCAGAGGGTCCGTAGTACCCAAAGCACTGGAGTGATCCAGTAGCCGGGAAGGGGCCTAGAAGTGCCTACTACTACACCACACTACACTTGGCTCTACACATTTACCGAGCTAACCCCTGTCCAGTGCCTGGCAGAGCTAAGGGGGCTTCAATCCTTATTCCTTATCCCCCACCCCAGGCTAACGGGTCCTTACTTTTTCAGGGGGGAGAGCCTCAAGAAGCACTGTTGAGAGGAAGATCCTTGGCCCCTCTTCATTCTCTACAGGGTTAGGGTTCCAAACCTTTCTTCAACATAGGTGACAACGAGCGGGTCAGAGATGGAAGAGATCGAACACGGGAATAAGAAGCAAGCTTGCCTTCCTTTTTGATCATTTTGATAGAGGGGGGGATGGAGAAAGTATACAAAACATACTCGCATTTCCCAGTCGAAAAGATGGGTTCCTTTTTCGTCTCGCATTTCTCATCGCGGGAAAAGAATCATATTGAAAACGTTCCTAACCCCCTTCGTAGAGCTGTGTATTGTAAGTGATCCGAACTCGCCCGGAGCGAGCCTCCCATAGAGGCAAGTGAAGTTGGTGAGCCGTATGATGGGCAACTATCTCCTGCGGTTCGGAGAGGACTCAGCTCTTAGTTAGTACCCCCTTGGTTTCGGGGTGGACCCTTTCACTCTATTTTATTATATACGCTTAGCGAAAATCATGTTTTTTGATACACCTAGGACATGGATTCTATATGAACCAATGGATCGTAACAAGTCGTTACTACTAGCAATGACTTCCTCTTTCATTACTTCATTCTTTCTATATCCCTCTCCCTTGTTCTCAGTTACTCATCAAATGGCACTCAGTTCATATCTTTAAGTTCGATCATTGATAAGGTTCAAAGAAAGGGTGGGCCGCAGATCTATTCTTCAAGAATGTTGTGTTGTAAAGTACTGGAGTTATAACATTTGAATTTCTCTTACATTCTACGTTCCCGAAACGGATCTTATCAAATATTTCACCATTTTCGAGATCATTTCATTTTCCTTTTGAATCACACTCAAACACTTTATTTAGGAGGAATAGGTAGTGCGTGTGTAGTATTTGTTCTCGAAACTACTTCTTTTTATAGTGGAGATGGAGAAAGAGGGAGCGGCGGCTCGGAAACGAGCGTAAACCAAGAACCGGAGCAGAGAAATGCGGTCGGTCCTTCGGGCCCCGACAATCCTGCTTTTCAGCCCTCCCCGGAGCCGGAGCCATCATCATAGCAGATAGGAGGGCCCCTTCACTTGAGCGAATTTTTTCCTGCTTTCCAGCGGAGGCAGCGACGTTGCATACATAATTTTCATTTTTCTTCTTCTTCTTGTTTGCAGCGAAGGAGAGAGTCCGTAGTTTTAAGCAGTTCCAGAGCTAAGAGTATTTGCAAGTAGGACCGTGATGCATAGTAACTCAACCTGTATTCCCCTCAGTTCTCAAATGAGTTTTTAACGCTTCTCACCTTGCCTGAGATTCGCTTTCTCGGGATTTTTCTCACTTAGCACACAAACAACATTAGGAAACCCCGTATTTTTGTCCTACCTCCAATTTCCCTTAATAGAGCTTGGTTCAGGTTGAGAAAGTTTAGGAAACCCCGTATTTTTGTCCTACCTCCAATTTCCCTTAATAGAGCTTGGTTCAGGTTGAGAAAGTTTAGGAAACCCCGTATTTTTGTCCTACTTTTGTCCTAGTTATATAAGGTAAGGTTAATAGTTAAGGTTAATAGC